>JARUHQ010000015.1:9463674-10063674 GCA_029955515.1 Chrysomela aeneicollis
TAAAATGTCAAATTTCTATCTGTTACTTTCAACGTGCTTTCAACTGGCGGATAGGTCGATATCTGGAGGTTAAGGTCTATTACATAACCTCACCTTATTCAGAAGAATTGTTTTGTTTTGATTTCGTTGTGTTTCCCTAACTGTATAAGGCCTTCTTTCGTACTCAAGAACTTGCACAATATCCTCGTCCTCGTCACTATCTATATAATCATTCAGAAAATTCATATTTATCAATAACGCAAAAACTCTTCAGAAAGAAAAACCAAAACACATAAATCTTTGGATCCTAACAAAAATCTCAATTGATGTGACATGACCTTGTTCTTGTAACAACCAATGAGATTGCTTACATTCATTCGTCAGCATTGCCAACTTTTATTATCTGTCAGTTAACAAACTAGAGAATAAAAACGAGTTGATAAACCGCTTCCAAACAAACTGGAACTTTATCTGCTAGTTACTTTTATCTGACGGATACCTAACTGATGGATAATATTGGCAATTGATTAACCGGCCCTGAGCCATCTTACAGTTGAACATCGTTGTAGAATAAAATATGGGATTTCAATTCTCGAGACGAATCATGGCATTTTGAAAGGGTGCCTATTTTCTTTCGTGATCTATTGGAAGTAGATAAACAAGTTTATAGTCCAAATTTTATATTATTTCGACGCTTATCAACAATATATAGCAATAAAAAAATCTTGAAAGTTTAAATCCCACTTCTGATAGTCCGATTGATTTGAAATTTTGCATGTATAAAAAAATTAGGTAAAAATGCATTTCTTTTTCGATAAATACATAATGGCGGACGAGGTTTGTGATTATGGTCTGATCCTATTCAAAATTGGTGTGCGCATTGGAGATGAAAAAATAATTCCTTCGATTATTGTTTGATTTTGGTTATTCATAGTGACACACATTCAAAAGATTGTCGCGCAAGATTACCTATTTTAAATCCGCGCTGCGCGGCATGCTTTCGTATCTTTTATTCACAAAATAACCCAGAGCAACCATGTTCATTCGTATACATTTTTCTTTACTTCATTTAATAAAGTATGATCAGCCACTGATTATCCTTCACTTTCCAGAGATATCAACATAAATCCGTTCTTGGATAGGACTGAATTCATAGTAACGTAATACGATCTCAATAAAACGAGTGTCTCAAAGATATTTATTCAAAAAGATAATGCAAAATCTGCCCTTGGATAGGACCGAATTTATAGTAACGTAATACGATCTCAATAAAACGAATGTCTCAAAAATATTTATTTAAAAAGATAATATTAAAAATAAAAATATTTACAACTTGGTTAAACAATATTCAATCCACTGATATACAAATCATTCAATAAATATTATACAAATAAATAATAAATAAAACCAGGACCTCTATCAAACCTGATCTCCTATATTTGTCGGTTTACATTGCTACTTTAAAGCTACCTACTCAGAAAATATGTACATTGAGGTGATTTAGAAAATTTCAAACAAAATTGTCAGAGGTAAGATCCTATCAATCTTCCTATATAGGTAGTTCCTTGCTCGCATGCTCTTCATGAGTTCTGCATGAATGAGGCATGAGGCATATTTCCGATTTAAATATTATTGTTATTCCTTGAGGTGAACAAAAACCTAGTTTTAGACAATACTAACTATTACGGATACGACAATGAGGCATTTTCAGGTCGAAAGAAGGAGAATTTGACTCAGAAACTACATTGTTTGATGGAAATATTTCAACATGGTAAGTATCCTAAGACTACGTCAACTGTCAACGCCGATGACAACGTATTTGAAGAACGATAAATTTACAAAACAAACACCAACACACGACACTAGTCGTCGGGGAAATCATAGAATGAGTAACTCGAGTACTGGGGGGCATTGCTTATGACGTTCGAGCTGCTTAGGGTGGTACCATCGGAGGGCAGCGGCACTGGCAGCGGGCGGGCTGGTTTGCGTGGCCTATAGGAGCCCCGCGAGCCCGCGTTCGGGGGGCCGCCCGGCTTTAGGCGAGGCCTGCCGGGGCCCCTACGGCTGCCCGTGCCCTGGCAGTTCGCCCCGGCGGTGGGGGCAGCAGCAGGTTCCACCAGCCCGCCCGACGGAGATGACTGCGAGGAGGACAACGACGAGGCCGAGTCCGTCGGAAGAGCGTCTGCAAGAAAATTTCATGTTTTCTTTTATCCACTATCCTAGTTGCCCTATCAACCCTCAGAAGTTAGAAAATTTTATACTCCTCGAGGTTTCGGAAGGTCTACGCTCTAAATCCATGTCCGCCTCTACACAATTACTGGGGAATCAGTTCTAGGTAAGTGGCCCAAGTCACTCCAGATCTATGTCTATTAATGCCAACAGGAGTTAGAACTCATGGTGAATACTGACAAAACTTCCATGATCCGCCCGACTAGGAAGATAAGTTCGGGCAACTAAAGGAAACCCTGGACCTTTCTAAGACTCAGCAGTATATCTGGATAAGACACTGATCCTTGGAAAGGTCGGGCTTTAGTTACAATGGAAACTTCTTAAAACGCCTGTTCGTAAACTTACCCCCTGGGTCAGCGACCCGATCCAATGAATCACCCGGTTAACCTAGGGATCACCTACCCGGAACTGTTACGAACTACTTAATAGGTTTCTTCTTCTATCAGGTTGAGTTAGGAAAAACTAGCCTTGATCAGTGATCCGAACACGGGTAGGCAACTCAGGCTAGGTAAACGAACGTTTAGGTTAGGGATCATGTCAACCCGAGTAGGTTTCCGATGAGGCCTGAAGACTCAGTGGTCATCGGCATTCAATGACATCGGCAAGTGTTATTGTGAAAACAATGCACCGCAATAGGTCCAATAATAAACTTCTGTAGTTACAAGTGAAATATATTGCTGTGTAAAAAGACACAGTGCTTTGACATTGCTTGTGGCTGTATCACCCATCAAGAATGCTGGAGGGAACTCCAGCGGTTTGATTACAGCGGAAACATTTGATCTTGCCATTGAAACTCAAATATCTGAGGCACTACAATTTAATATCTATAACACTGACCAGTCGAGTATACGCCACTAGATGAAGTTGAAGTGGTTATTCCGGTGGAAAGGTTTCGGTTGACCCCCGAAGTGCGACTTCTAGAGCCTCTTGGTCGTCCTCGTTTCGATGTTCCCCGTCCAGAAAACCTCGGCTTCACAGTCGAGCCATAGACGTTATATACAGTGTATTCTGAAAACATTACAAGATATGATGCCAATAATTGATAGACTTTCTCATATCGTGGTATAAAGTCAGGGAAATGAAATAGATGTTCTGGAATGTTTTCATTTAATTCAAATAACTCCGGAACCATTCGAAATCTTTTCATCATTCTCTTCACGATCGATGAATCTTTTCTAAGCTTAAGCGTTCAGTTAGCATTCCGAACGTTTTCGATATTTTTAGGTTTCTCTTGAAGAACCACTGACAAAATATCTCAATATCATTACTCGTAACGATACCCGAAACTCATCTACTCACTGTTGGTAATTGGGGAGTCGGCTTCGTCGTTGTAGCCGTCCGTCAAATCGTCTGTCAAAATGTCCGTGGAGTGGACGCTCCCGGGACTGTTGGGACCGCTGTCAGTGATAGCGCCGTTGCCACTCACCGGCTCTGTACAACTGACCACCGCGGGCTCTTGCTTTATCCTCTTGGCCTCCGGGAAGCTATTGCTGGCTATTGTCTGCAACAGATTAACTTCTTCGGGGTGTTTGTTTAACGCCGCAGGGTGACAGGCGTTGAATAGGCTTATGGGAGGTGAGTACCTCCTTGGCTAATTAGTATTTACAGGTCGATAAATGCTTGTAATTTGGTTTTCGACATTTTGCTTTGAAGAAAACAGTTGATTGAGGTAAGAGAAGTGAGATGAGTTCCAAATCCGCAGAAATTGATTTGTTCTCAAATAGGTGTGTTTTGATTTCCAATTCAAATATAATACAGGAAAGGTTTTCATATCAATATGGCATATTCGAATTTAAATCTGATTGGGCAAAAAAAATTGTGAAAGTTCTCTGAAGGGACACATATTTGAACTAATAATGCAAAGAACGATAAGTTTTCCAGAAAAAGGCTCCAAAAATCTATACTGGCATGATTCGACGCTTTTATAGTGTGAGCTAGTGCATCGTGGATTTCCATCACCTGTTGAGATAATAAATATTGGATCTTATGACGCAATTGTATTGCCGGTGGAAGGGTGACACATACCTTATATTGCAGTTTTCTTTTTCTTTCCAATTCCTTATCCTCAGGTGGATTTTCAATCTTTAAATGATCTGAAAATAAAATGCATTTTCAAGTTGAATAAAACATTACTGGAAGTGAAAAAAATATTGATTTGCGGTCTTCAAAATGACTTACACTTTTGCACTAATTCATCGTCATCAAGTAGAAGAGAAACAACTTCTTTGGGCTTAAGTGTATCAGGTTTGAAATTACCTCCGCTTATGACCAATTTTTGAATCTAAAAAATCATTCATCAACAACGGATTCACTTTTGTCAAGACGAAACATTCCTACCTCGCTTTTTTCTCTGGCCCTTTGCAGGATACGTTCTTCAATGGATCCCTTGCAAATCAACCTGTAAACTGTTACCTGTTTGGTTTGACCCAAGCGGTGAGCTCTATCCATAGCTTGTTGATCCACCGTTGGATTCCAATCACTATCATAAAATATTACCTAAAACAAATCGAAATTGTTGGTTTTCACAATTTTGGAAAATTGAACAGAAACAGATTTGCAATCAATGCCATATTTCATTCATATGGCAGATGATATTTCAACACTACATTAAATGTTGAAAAACCCATTCCTGTTTGAGGGGATTTCAAAGAATTTAAAGAGGTTCGCATTTGAGATAGATACGTTGATGGCGAGACCATTATTTTCTAGTCATGAGTGTCGAAATTACACGTACACTCAAAAATGTATGAATCCTCTATGAAAGATACGAAGAATTGATCGATCTGACTATGTGAAATCAAATTAAGGTCACCCGCTCTACTGAAATAGAATATTTACTCAGCTCTTCGAATTTTCTCTGAAATGCAGTTATCTTTGTTATTTATGTTATGCCTCATTTCAGGCATTTCAAGATCATCAGTGCGCATAAAAATTAATCATATTTTATAACGGAATACTTGAATTAAACATAATTTCATTTCATTTGAGTTTGGCTTTCCCTGCAATTTATATTTTTCCAAAAGGCTGATCTGTTCAAACAATATCTAATACAAAATGACTCAGTTTATTATTGAACAATTAAAAAATATCAAACACAGTTTTTCTTTTCAATTCTCCTTCCAATCCATGGCATTTTCATTTTGCTAAGTTTATTATGTTGTCGGATTATTTTTTGTGAAACTGTTGAGAGGAAAACATGAGTCGTGTCTTTTTTGCTGGCAAATAGAAATATCGAATATCTGTGATGAATACTTCAGAAGTTACAAGTATTGATTAACTAATTTGAATTTCAGAAAAAATAATTCAAATCACTATATATTGTTTTTTTAGCCAGATTGGACAGGCGACCTTCGTACTGCGATAATCCAACACTCCAAAATACACGAAAATCCATTAAACCGGGCCAATTTGAATATGGCGAAGTGTCTAGTTAGCTCTCACGTTTCTGCGTCCAATGGGCCGGCGAATTTCTGAAATTTCTCGAGAAATATTGCCGGCCCGACGGGCCTCTTTCGATTTATGTTTGTCTGTCGCAGCACAACATAATGTCGAAATTCTTCGGCGGGTAAAGTGGCTGGGTCGGAATTGGTTTCTTTGGTCTCGAGACGAATGAATGACCACAAATAATTCAATAGCAAATTAGCGGAGCAGCGAGATCGCGCTTGTACGAATAAAGCTCCGCGACGTTTTTACGAGTTGGGAGGAAACAACACCCAACATCGAGAGGTTTGCAAACAGTCGAACCAACGAAAAAAAAAAACGAGGCAATGAGGAAAATATGCGGCATTCATAAATAGTCGTTAATAGCGTGATAAAATGGAACCCAACAACCCAACACCAGTTGACAGTTAAGGTGTTTTATAGGCGATAAAGAAAACACCTAATCGAAATTATACTTTACACTTTTTCAATTCGATTATGCAGGCAAGCAATGCCGGAAATTCTATAATAAAAATACACATTGAAGTTGAGTTCATATTTTGAACAAATATATTCCTTTCCAGAATCCACTAAATCATATCTGAATGAATGTAAATATTGTCAGATATGCAGAAACTGATCAGGTGATTCCCCATAAATTTCCTAACTTTCTACCGTTAGATAATAGTATTTTTATCGCACGCTCATTGCCACGGACGGTTTGAAGTTTTTTGCGAAAATAAACTAATATTTGCCTAATACCTTCTTTTCCTCTATAATAATCATTTTTGACAATAAATATTGAACAGCGACATTTTGAGGTTGCAAAGGTCCCACAGTAGGAAGGTGATGGCAGTAAACTACCTTATTCTGATTTTCAATATATGAATTTGCTCTATAATAATAGCAAAACTATAACCGATAGACTTGTGAAATATTACCTTTATTGCTGAGATAGAAGACAATTATATAAAAAAACAAAATCTATAATGAACGTATCAAAAATCTATAATGAACGTATCAAAAATGTATTTAAATCGATGAATAAAAATCACACTTGATGAGCAATAATAGAGAGCCCTATGACAATCTTCGATTTACCTTGAATTCCAAATTGCTTCCATTTCTTTCACAAAACTTCGCGAATGTATGCGAAACCATCGAACTCGGAAAACAAACAGTCTCGAACGACAAAGCATTCATTAATCGATTCGACTAGATATTTTCACACGGATCAAAATTATGCCATGCAATCACGTATTGCATTGAAATTCAATATATTCTTAGAACCCATGTGATATTTTATTATGGTAGTGAATAAATTACGGGTCAGTAAGGAAGGATATATTTATGTGACTGAGTGATGAATGGAGGCTGAATACGGAATTCCATAGATGGCATACATGACGAAACAAGTATTATTAATCGTTGAAGGAGTTTTATTCGCGACTTTTGTCCCAGGAATACTTCTCCCTGAAAAATATTTGGGGTGGGGAAAACGTCAGAATCACCGGCATATTTTATAGTCATTCCATGATTTTTTACAAATTGATTACATGAAATCTTGGATTATAATCACTCCACAATGTTTCTCGGAATAACTTGATACTCACTAAAATGGAATATGTTCAAAGAATTATTCTGAGTATTCTCCGAGTATTCTTATTCATAATAATATCAGAAATAAATGGCTTTGCTCTATTCAGCCGATTCCCGTGAGTATATAGGATCAGGTACTATATCAACAAATATCGAAGGACAATTTTTAAGTAAGACTTAATGAGTATGCACAGAAAAATACAACCACTGAATTGAAGATGGTCAACATTTTACTTTTTTTAACATTTGAAGGATTCATTCATAAAACACATGACACTCCATGCTAATCAGTGTACAGTGTGTCTCGATACTTTTGCACGATATCTGAGTTGTTTTTGTAGATAGAGGGCTGCGGTTTTCACATCACTGCCCCATTTTTTTTTTGAAACGAACATTGTCGAAAACATAACTTTCATATACCTCCCTGTTTTTGAGATACATAGCAAAATTGAAATTTATCACTTTTGAACTTATCGGCATTAAAAACGAAAAGAAATGTGGGCTATTATATATATTTGATGGCCTTGAAAAAATATATTTTTGATCAATTTTCTGAGTTTGAACGTTAATGGAAATAAAATAAGTTGTACACCACCGTGATTCGCTAAAAAATGTATATAATAAGGTCCCGAAAAAGGTAAATAATAAGGCCCCTAAAAATTTAAATAATAAGGTCCCGATTTCATCATGCCGATAGGTTCGAAAGTAACCAAGATACAGGAGGTTTGAGTGGTACACATTTTTCTTTCTCGAACACGAATATAGTTTTTAGAATATTCGTGTTCTCGAAAAAATTTCCAGTAATAAATGAAGCTTCAATGGTATATTATAAGTAAAAATACAACTCGTTTGAACAGTTTGATCAATCTGAACCACCGTTACAATGAGAGTATTCAAATATCGTCATGCTCTCTGCATTATACCTTACGGTACGCAAAATGACTGAAATTTCAGAGAGAAAAAATAAATATCGATAACTGATCAATTTTTTTTCGATTTATCCCATCTCCCCTATCCCACCATCAGGTGTTCCCTGAAAATACATGATCGTATCAGTAGGAAACAGGGAGTATCAGTGTCACGTGACAGCGAAACTTCCAACAAACAAAAACCGAACACGGCCAGACATCAGGGCACGTGGTCGCCCTTCCTCGAGTGACGTATCGAATGACATACACCGAAAACGACAGCATCCCGCGAGAGCTCGAATAATGGACCGGAAGCACCGAGCACCGCTGATGCCATTTCCTGCCCGCGCACGTGCGGGGGCACGTATCGCGGATCTCGAGGGGCAAGTTGCAGCGTCGAGTGCGGCCCGAGGGCCCTTCCGACCCTAGCGGGCTCCTGCCCGCAAAGTGTCCGTGTAGGGTGTTCACTGAATCGCAAATTGACAGATATTTTGGCTTATTTATTCATTTATTCATTTATTCATTTATTCATTTATTCATTTATTCATTTATTCATTTATTCATTTATTCATTTATTCATTTATTCATTTATTCATTTATTCATTTATTCATTTATTCATTTATTCATTTATTCATTTATTCATTTATTCATTTATTCATTTATTCATTTATTCATTTATTCATTTATTCATTTATTCATTTATTCATTTATTCATTTATTCATTTATTCATTTATTCATTTATTCATTTATTCATTTATTCATTTATTCATTTATTCATTTATTCATTTATTCATTTATTCATTTATTCATTTATTCATTTATTCATTTATTCATTTATTCATTTATTCATTTATTCATTTATTCATTTATTCATTTATTCATTTATTCATTTATTCATTTATTCATTTATTCATTTATTCATTTATTCATTTATTCATTTATTCATTTATTCATTTATTCATTTATTCATTTATTCATTTATTCATTTATTCATTTATTCATTTATTCATTTATTCATTTATTCATTTATTCATTTATTCATTTATTCATTTATTCATTTATTCATTTATTCATTTATTCATTTATTCATTTATTCATTTATTCATTTATTCATTTATTCATTTATTCATTTATTCATTTATTCATTTATTCATTTATTCATTTATTCATTTATTCATTTATTCATTTATTCATTTATTCATTTATTCATTTATTCATTTATTCATTTATTCATTTATTCATTTATTCATTTATTCATTTATTCATTTATTCATTTATTCATTTATTCATTTATTCATTTATTCATTTATTCATTTATTCATTTATTCATTTATTCATTTATTCATTTATTCATTTATTCATTTATTAATATAATTTTCTGAAAAATTACTTTCTTCACGAAAACTATTTATTGTTCTCTTATCTCACAAAAAAAATATCACTAAATAACTTTTTACCTTTATTTCAGAAAATATCAGTTGGTATCATAATATATCATACTATAGGCACTAGTGGAAATAAATTCTATAAATAAATTTGGAATTGTACGAAGCAGTTTTTTTCTTTCCTAAGGCATAAATGGACAGTAAATTTCATTTACCGGATGGTTCTCTAAATAAATTTTTCGAAACAATTCAACATAAGAATAAATCTGTTTTATCACTATGTAGAACAGTTAGTTCCACTTTTCAGCAGAATGAGTATACCTTTTAAAATATGAGACTATTTTCTGGCATCTTTCACATGTTTATAAGTTATAATGAGAGATGTCAGTACCGTTTCGAATGTTTTTTATATTTATACATTAAATTCTGAATGTATCGACTTTAAGGCATAAAGGGATTGAGAAAGGCGACGTTGCCAAAGTTGACAACTACAGACCAATTTCAATAATACCAATTTTCTCTGAACTTTTTGAGATAATTCTGAAATAAAGACTTGATATATATGGAATCCAACAATTGCTTTGACCAATGCCAATTTGGATTCAGAAAAAAATGTAGTACAACCAGATAGTTTTCAGGATAATGAGTGAGATAGTGGAAGGTCTGGAGTCTGGAAAGTGGCAAAAGCGTCGGTATCAGTTACACAATGTGATCTCTCCAAGGCCTTCGACTGTGTCTATCACGAAATACCAGAAATGGCCCTTCAATAGAAAGTCACATTGAGAGTTCACCCCATTCGTTGGCATTTATCACTCTAACATTTTAAATTTCTAATTCTCGATCTAGAGTGCTGTGAATGGGTTGAAACCGTTCATTTTCAATCAAGTTGCCATGGAAAAATAGCCTTGATCGGGTTTCACTCTTAATTTGTTTTACAGGTTGTATTGAAGTTTGCGAAATCACAATTACGTTGTTCACTTAATTTTTCCACGAAATGAAAAATGGAACATCTTTAGTGTACCTATAATAAAAAATAAACATTCTGTACATAAGTGAATAACTGATAACGCATCAGTGTTGGTATGAGGTCCCGCAATTATTTTCCCAAGCGAACTGGCAAGGCCGAGAATATTTCCTATAACAGACCGTGGGCGCTACTTTCAAATTCAAAAACCGTCCCATTAACTTTCCATTGTTATCTCATTTTACATTCAGCAAGCATTCTAACTTTAATAAAAGTAGAATACTATTACGTATTTCTCATAACATGTAAACAATGAGAAAATGTCACCGCGACTATATTTTCACACGGGTTTGATATCCGGAAGGAAAAGACCAATATACCGCTAGCCCTCTTATTGGAAACACTGGGAATCTTTCCGCTATAATTTGGTGTCGCAAAATCACGGAGCAAATCGTCATGGATTATTATGAACACTTATTTTGTCAATTAGGCAAAAATCAAGATGGCGTTCATTATAAGATCTGTGAAGAAAATCAAGGAAGAAAGAAGAGGCAGTAAATATAACGCTTTAGTGACTACCAGTGACTTCTGTGAGATCTGACTTCATCATTATTTCAGAATGCAGACTCGATTCCTACAATAATTATTTCCATTTTTATCGTTATTGGTTCTGAACATCGGCGATACTTTTTCATCCATACCACAAAAAAAAAAACAAATATACAAGGTGTCGGTCTGAGGATGATAAAATTTTAACTTAAACTTATGTCCCTCTGCCAATTATACACCCAGCATATCACATACTTTTAAACTACCTAAGATTACATTCCAGAAACAGAAACCAGTCTTACCTCACCTATCATCCTATGGGGTTCAAGTTACACAACTTATACTGTGTCAAACAGTAAAGTCAACACCTTTTGTATTTTTTTGGAACCAAATTATGCAGACATTGACTTGAGGGTCACATTATTTTTCAAGAATAATTCAAAATTCAAGCAACATAAATTTTCAAGCAGGCCAAGATATCTCAACTTCAGAAAATAACGTTGGAAAAAAACAGTTTTTCTCCTAATACTTACCACTTTCATTGCTTATTTCAAAACTATGTAACATTCAATTATCATTTGCTACCTCCATGTTGTCAAAATGCATGACCCGGTGCCCAAATATTCTTTAGACAAGCCATAGTTTCCAGCGTTTCGAGACACGTTTATTTTAATTCCCAAGGACACATTTTCATGCTTTCACTTGATACCCAAAAGCCTCAAGCAGGTAACAACTGTTTAATTTCAAATGGAACACCATGTATATTATTCCATATAAGTTCAGTAATTATTATTACGAATTCAACAATACCGGGTTTTGTCAAACGAATACGGAGATATAGCCAATTCTTTCTGACAAGCTGAGTGTGCACAGTGAAAATTGTGTCTCAACTTTTTTATAATTTGTTTGAAAGTTAGGTTAGGTTGGTCATCCGGTATGTAGTGACAACTTCAGAAAAAAATCAGATTAAAGGACTAACGTGGCCCAATTCAGAAAAGTTACGATTGGCGCTATCTGGTGAGAATAATTTTCAGCTCCCATTGCTTCGTTAGGCTGATGCCTACTTGATGTGGAACAAGTGATTTCGATTCGATTTCTTATGCAGAAACGCTAGTTTCGCAATATAATTCAACATTGGCAATCGGTTGCTTATAAATTCGGTAGAAAATCAGGCTGAAAACACGAACATAACTTTGTATATACAACACAAATTGATACAGAAGCCATGTGTGAGTTGTGAGAATAATGGCATACTGTTTCAACGACATCCAGTAGAGGCGCTAATATCTTCTCCAAATTTAGCGGCTAAAGCGGAAAATTATAAATATTGAATTGATATTCCTACTCTACAACACTATTGATTTATTCATTCTGTGGTATCATGATATCGTGATAATATAAAAAAATCCGCAAAAAAGTTCAAATATTACAACTTTACTGCGATATTTCTTTTCAGCGGCCATTTTATTCGCATAAATTTTTCGATATTCGTAGAAGCATGAACCAGGCTTGAATTGATATTTTATTTGGCCAATGCATGGAAGCCATTTAGTCAAAAATTTTTCGTAAGAAGCATCAATATGAATACCAAAAACTCTAATTATGTGAGCCTTGATTATTTTATTCAAAACTCAGCACGCATACCAAGTTGTAGGTTTTGACTGTTGTCCTCGACATGCGGAATTTTTTTTTCTTTATTTAAACATTTATCCACGTTTGGTGAAGCAACTTGAAACACACTCAAAGACTCACAGTATCGGCAGCTGTCAAATTTATTCCAAGACCTCCTGCTCTAGTGGAAAGCAGGAATACGAAAATGTCAGTTCGAGCTTGAAAATCGGCCACCATATCTCTTCTTTCCGAAATCTTGGATGAGCCATCGAGCCTCATATATTTGTGGTGCCTGTGCCACATGTACTCCTGTAAATAACATCATCAAACTCTTAAAAGAAACACCCATTTGTTACCTTACCTCCAACAGATCTATCATCTTAGTCATCTGGGAATAGATCAACACTCTGTGCCCCTCTTCCTTCAACCGTCTCAGCAACCCATCCAGAACAGACAGTTTTCCCGAATCCGTCACTAGCGTTTCCTTGTCTGGTATGATTATGCTGGACCAGCCTTTGCTCGGTTTGATGTTATCCTCACAGCTGTAAGGCTCGGGGTACAAAGACTCCGAGGGTTTGACGTTGAATTTGTGACCGGTTGCCCTTGACCAGTAGTAGTTCAGGGAATTGAAGCTGTAATCGTCGATGTGCCGTTTCAAGTCCCAAGCTGCTCGGCGAGAGTAACAATACAGGCTGAGAGGAGCAGTTGATACCTGAAGAAAAAGATTTACACATGAAACTGTACGGAATTAGAGGATTAGTATAGCGATAAGTTCCAAGAAAAATATATGGTACAAAAAGTTTGTGGTCTATCAACATCGCTCATTTTAATCAGAATAATAAGTCATCATATTTTGATTGAACTGTATATGAGTATATCGAATCGTCATGTGGTAGGTACAAAGTGGTCAAAGCAAGACCTTGTCAAATTTCTGTCAGAGGCATAGTTCATAGAGTATAGGTGTATATACCATATATACAGAGCAAATATTTCATCACTCAGGGTGACATTCATCATCATGAAAACCCTGCCTATCGATTAAACCGTTCAAAACAGAACTCGTTAAACCATAACCTTTACAACGTTTTACCAGACGGAATAAAGAGTTTCAATCTCAAAGACTTCAAATACACAATCAAGATATACTTTCTCAAACATAATTTTTAATCAGTTGATGATTACCTGAGCGCAGACACACCTCTCTGACCTGCCCTCTCCCATCTCAGTAATTTAATATCTTATAAATTCTCATTAATAACAATATTTGACTACTCTTCTGTTTTTTATTGAAATTGTTTGTCGTATATATGTAATTTTTCGATTGTGTATATTAATGTGTGTATTAGGTATATATGTATATATGTTCAATATTTTATATATATAAACTGTGTCCAAGATAAGAATGAACAGCATGGGGATATCGGAAACGGTATCATATTGTGTGATACATTGCTGTATTCACAACGAAAAATGGAGTCGTATATAAAAATACAAAGTTGATGATGTTTTCTAAAAGATGAAACGTCGCAGAAAAATTCTGCTTATGTCATCGTGTAGTCCTTGAAAAATGGCCATGGCGAAATGCTATTTGTTTTACATTTCCATTGAAAATAAAGCTAGGAGAAAATAAAAACGAAATTCTCAAATTTCGGTTTTTCTCGGATATCTCCGAAACTACTTGGAATATTAAAACTTTCTAAGTGTCATATTATTAGGTACATAAATGCGCTACTTTTCTCTAATTTAATCGACCCGTATCACTTACCGTTTCCGATATCCCCATGCTGTTCATTCTTATCTTGGACACAGTGTATATTCTTTGTTAAGGTATATATTTGCTGACCTGCTACAAATATACTTCATATGTATGTAACGTAGTTAATGAACGATTCTGATTCTATACAAAATAGCATATTCGGTTTTTACTTTCGGGAAAATTCAAATTCTATTGCAATATACCTTTCCATCCGAACTCTGTCCCTAGCCTTTGAATATTGATTGGCCACATATAATTTGAGATAGCGACTTCATCCTTGTTTCCAAGAATGATTCATACTTACTCTTGGCATATTATAGATGAGAAATGAGGGAAATTCAGTTCGGACGCATTGGAACTGGTGTACTGGCCTCCTCAAATAAGGAAAATCCGCTCCCAAGAAATTGTTAAGAGGTTTCTGAAAATAAAAACAGAATACAAATTACTGGATATAACTGAAGTTGAATTTAATCTTCTGAAGTAACTAGTATTTTTAATTCCACTAGATAATGATTTTATTATAATTAAATGTACTCAAAATGAGTTGTTTTCTAGTTATTCTACTTCAGAAAAAGTGACACATACATGCAACTTCTCGAACACACTCCATGTTTTGATAAGCAGTGTTTGAACCATGAATACTCCTCTTTCACACCAACTAAATATTACACTGTCAAAAAAGTTTGCCAAACGTCTTGATAAGATAATCACCAATATTACTGTGATGGGTACAAGGTGAGTAATTAAAGAATTTGAGACAGATACCATTCAACATAGAAAAATTTAAAACAAAATTATGGTTTTTATTCTACAATTTCAAATTCATATCGTCAACTTTATTTGTGCATGCAAGAAGTACATTATCGCTAAACATTTATATTCTCTAAACTGCATCCGCCACTCTTACTGAAAAGTTGAACAGTGACAACATATAAACAGTGATGACATAATAATGATAAAATACACTACATAGAAAATTCTTTAACAGTCTAGAAGACCGAGTCAAAGAACTCACTTGTTTAGTAAAACATATTTTTGATTAGGAGAGCTTTCAAGCTATTTCTAAATTCGAAGTGTGTGGTACAACCCCTGACACTTCCGGGCAGCTTATTAAAAATTTTGATACCCATATTTGTAGGACCAGTGTAGGTGACCTTCGTCCAATCCTACAATCTTCAGAATTTTTGGATCCTATCAATTGACGTGTTGAAAAATAATGGAATCCTCGTGAATACAAATTAAAGAGTGAAATTCACCTCTACTGAAAGCATTAATTAATCTTTAGCGGATTTTGAAGCATTGGCTTCGAATATTGAAAACTTTACTCGACAGCAAATTCATATCATTGATCTCAAAAGTTTCATCTACACAATTCCAATTCCATTCTTTTTACCAAGCAATAAATAGCGGCTCAGTGGTCCACTCAACTCACCACTCCATCATCACTGACCACATCTATAACAGACATATCTTCACCGAGATAATCTCTATGCTTCAGCCTGATATTCTTATGTTCAACCGTTTCTGGCATGGAATGATAAAAATGATCGGTGTGAGTATAAAAAATCCTGTTCCCCGTACTCTGCCTAGTGAAGATCAGATCAGTCAACACATCACTACTTTTGATTTGTGGTGGAGACAACTTAAATATGTGCCGCAGATTAATCATTGGCAAGCAGGATGAGGGTGCGTTCCACAGATGTCTTTGATACAGTATTTTATCTCGGTTTCTCATTTGGAAATAGCTTAGCCACCTGGAAGCAAAATGGTGATTGCATACAATGAGAACATGCATGGTTGATACTTTACCTATGCATAATGTCACCTTGAAATATTCTATAGATATCACCAAATGACAGGTTCAGTCCGATAAAAAAATTGAATATTGAATTTTCAAAATCATCCATCACTTCATGTGCTAGATAGTCCGGATTGAATATGAAGAATTTATTCAATATAGATGATGTTTTCTTGACATTGAAGTCATAAATTAAATATGGGATAGTATATTGCACTGATGCTACTCTTATTGGTGATTTGGCATCTCTTCTTTCAAACAACTCAGGATGATTACAAACCTAAAAAACAACCACATCAACATAATCTGGTTCCAAATCAATTATTCACGATTTTAAATAATCATAAATGTTTGCTTCTAGATGTGTCAGTGTAACTGTATGAGAAATTATATAATTAATCATCTCTATCTCTCAGTTTTATCAACCTTTGCAATCTTAAGAAGTGGCAAATGAAGCAGCAAACATTGTATGTGATTCACTTCAAGTGCAAGTGTTGCTAACATTGTCATAACTTACTTTTCTAAACTGCATTACTAAATTCATTAAATTTGAGGTGAAATTTTTATCAACTGCATGTGCATCTCCTCCCCCAACAGTATAATGGAGTAAATCTTCAATCTTTATTTTTTGTTTGAGTGCTTGATACAACAAGTTCTGCCTAGCTGTCAAAGGGCAATAAACCATGACTTCAATTTTGTCAGACAGTTCATTTTCCACATCCTTCTTTATTCTCCTCAACATAAAGGGTTTCAAAATCATATGTAACCTTGAAAGATGTTCTGAAAAAATTATGAATATAAAATAAAGTATATAGTATTCTGTTGACTATTAGAACCTAATACACAATTACCCCTCCACTGAAATTTTCTCTAGTGAGACATAATATTGTTCTTACTTTCATCAATTCCAGTTTTATTTTCGGCATGATTCTCAATATCTTTGGAGAACCACTCATTGAACTCCTCATGTGAGTCAAATAATGTTGGCATGATGAAATGTAGCAGAGCCCACAGCTCAGCCATACTATTTTGTATTGGAGTACCACTAAGCAACAATCTGTTCCTACAACTGAAGCCCAACAAAGTCTTCCATCTCATGGAACTAGTACTCTTGATTGCTTGTGCTTCATCAAGAATCATATACTGCCACTTTATCCTATTGAAATACTTGATATCTGTTATGACAATTTGGTAAGATGTTACCACAATGTGGAAGCTGGCATCTTTGGTGTAAATGTCTTTCTGGTCCCAAAATTGTCTGAGTATCTTTCTTTCATTGGGATTGCCCCAATAAGGCACTACCTTGAAGTCTGGGACAAATTTAGCTATTTCCTGTTGCCAGTTGTGAAGTGTTGATGCTGGGGATATTATCAAAAAAGGTCCCCAAACAGCTGAAAAATATGGGTGAATGTAGATGAGAAAATAAAAATTACACTGCAAGTGAGATGTCTGAGGGGCCAACCAGAAAAAAAAAGGAATTACAAAATATTCATAAAAATTAAACAATTGAAATTTCAATGCCTGATTAAATTCACTAAGAAAAAGAGAATCAACTATATTTGACCTGAATACAATATATATCGTTACAGCAAGCTCTAGTTGGTGAATAAAAATCATCATTTATATACTCACAGTATTTTTCTGCTATGTGACACAAAAATGCTATGCTTTGTACTGTCTTTCCCAATCCCATTTCATCAGCCAAAATACCACTGATTCCTTGGGAATACAAATTTGCCAACCAGTTCATACCTCTCAACTGATATCCTTTCAACTTCCCACGGAACTTTTCTGGTTGTGGTTGCTCACCATCTAATGACACAAACTCATCCAAACATGAACTGGCTTGGGCATCAAAATGACGGGTCCTGGACTTTTCACTATTGAATGCATCTAGTGCATTTTTCTTAGCTGCTTCCTTCATTAATTCACTAAAAATATATTATTCATCACATATAGCAGTACTTCTCTGAAAATGTAGAAGATTCAACAAATTGTTTCCTAAAATACCATATATGTATATGCACACCTATCATATGTATCACAACTAAGCTTGGTAGAACTTTCTTCATCCAATTGACTCAATATGCGTAACTGTTCTTCTGGTGAGGCTTGCCCCAATTTTTTTGACATAAAATGAGCATACAACTCAGTTTGGGTGATGAGAAAGTTTAGTTTCCTTTGTTGACGTTTAGCCTCAACAAGCTCATGATCAATTTTCCTTTGCTCTTCAGCTTCCTTTTCCAATCTCTTTTTCACTTCTCTATCAAACCTCCTGGAACGTTTCCAATATGCAATGTTTTCTCTGGATAATCTTTTCATTCTCCATTGTTGTTCCTTGACTGTTCTAGCACTTTGCAACTGAAAGAAAACAGGTTATTATCATCCATGAAACAATGTCTATACAAATAATCCACAGAAAACATTACAATAACAAAATAATGTTCTTTGAACCATAAGTGAAGGAAATTGAAATTCTTTAGGGGTTCAACTACTGGAACTAGTTATTTGGGGTCAAAAAGTAAGAAAATATTAATGAAAGACCACAAAAAATATGACTTACAGCTTTTTGTCTTGCATACTTCACACAATGTGATGCTATTCTTTTACATTGCAGAAGCATTTCTTTGTGCTTATTTGTTTTAGACCTATGCTGTTTGCCAATTTCTTTTTTAACAATATTTGTGAATAACTTTCTCCTTTTCATAGTCATCATATCTTCCCATTTTCGTCTTGATTCCTCATCCTTGAATTTTTTAGATTTTCTTTTGGGTGCATTAGATATATTTTGGGGTAAGGGTGTAGGATGTGCTGTTATAGGAATACTATATTCTGAATTCATATTAGAATCCTCCATGTCTTCCATGCTCTGAAATTCTATAGTGTTCTGGAGGTTCAGATCTAAACAGGGTTCATCCTGAAAAATGTACATTCATATATATAGTATATACCAGATGAAAACACTATACTCATTGAACTTACTGAAATGTCATCCAATATCTCTGGGTGGTAAAGTGGTGACTTAGATGTGTCTTCATGTTTCAATACTTTTCTTTTCACCTGAATAGGAAGATTCTTTTCTATTTCAGGATAGTGATCTACTGCACTCACAAGACCAGCCCCATAGAACATATAGTTTTCATTTTTCTACAATGAGTTACTGAGATCAAAAAATTAATATACCCACTCCAACATACCTCTTTTGATTTCCTCAGATATTTCTGATAAGAATGCATATGAATGATATTCTTGTATTGGACATCCTCTGGTGTGGAATCAGAATTTTCTTGCAATACATCAGCTAACCATTGACGCCTGGAGGAAACATTTTTCAGATTGTAATAATCTCTTGGAGAGTGTGGTTCATCTTCTAGAATGATTGTTGATTATGAATAATAATGTCTTTATTCATCATCATAATGGCAATAACACACAAATTTTGTTCATTATAATATGACGAAAAGGAGGAGTTCAGCTATCTAAGCTGAAGACATCTAAAATGTACCTCTCAAGATGTTTTCTAGATTCACATCATCAATATCTCCTTCATCTTCATCATGAGACTCATCAGAATCGCTACTTGGGTCCAATTGTTTGTTAATATTTTGTAGGAACATATTCAGATCTAGTGCTTGTTCCACCCTGCGGATATGTACTGGCTTTGCCGTGCATGGTTTATTTTTTTGATCTAAATAAACATCACCACCTTAAAAATAATTAATTATTTATATAATATCTAAAACCTGAAATTATGACTTCAAACTTACTGGGTAATACTCTGTACGTTTTATCACTGCTATTCCTCATTATGATGATTGACTTGAAAAGAGCGATTAATTACTTTTTTTTAATCAATCAGAAGTTTTAAATTAAACTAATTCATTTTTTTAACCTCAATGTTGTACGTAGAAGTCGTAGAACATAAAAATGACGTAGAACTTGTAGTTTGCTTGTCATAATTGTCACTTTTCTCATGTCACATTGGATTTGACATGAAATATGCTGCCAAAATTTACGAATATTCCCGATTGTACAGTGGCGTGCAATCCCACATTTTCGGGTCACAACATACATTTATTAGCTGTAGCTGAAATGGAAGTAGCAGAGGTAAGTTACCCACCTTATCTCTGGAATTAGGTTTAGGTAGCATTCTTGAGAACAGATAGCATGATCAAAGAGTATAGGTTCTACTAACAAGAGAGTCGACTCAGCGTATTTATGAATGAAATAGTAAAATAGTATCGATTGACCTTGAAGAGGGAAAAATAACCATTGTGAATGAAATGGTTATGTGAGTTATGTGATTTGATTGGTCGTTGGATCAACTGACTCTGTCTAAACTCTATGTGACTCTGTCTATGTCAAATTTCACAAAATGACATCTTTCGTGAAGTTCGGCTTACATGATGCCGTTATCTGCTGTTATACAGGCGTCGCCTCTTCGAATTCTGATTGGACTTTAAATAGTTTTCTGTCGCCAGAATCAATTACTAGCCAATCACAAAACACTTCTCTAAAATCATAAATACTTATGAATTGAGCTTTTTACAAAAATAGTTTTTCATAAACAACATATCAACCGTTTGGAATTTTACTTGATTTTTTTATATAACCGAATAAACGAGTAGTCCTTCATCACTAGTGGATTTACAATTGAGAACATTTTGCATATTTTTCCAACCACAAAGAAAATTGGACTAATAAATGCCCTTCAAGGATTTCCAGTGTATCTTGACAATACCAGTTTCATTATTTGGTGAAATCAATAGATAGAAATGAAATATACATGAGACACCTGCAAGTTATAAATAAAGCAACCATCTAATTTGGAAAAATGTATTTCTCCAATTCATCATATATAATGTATGATAAAAAGGTAGGTATGACAATATTCCAGTAGATTTTTGAAATCTTTAAATTTCTTCATTATGTAGTATCAGTGCATCAAGGGTGTGATATTGTTTTCACAATCATTGATATTCCTATCAAGACACAACAATATTTGGCAATGCAGGAAGCAATCAGCTTATCAATGCTGAAACAGACAGAAAAAAAAGTATAGATATTTATATCAATATCTGAATGTTCCTAATATCCACAAAAATATTTGTTTTGTAATATTATAGGATACTTACAGAATTATTTTAAGTCCTTCAACTGCAAGTATGATGTTTTTATATTGTGATGCATTAATTTGCTCATTGTTCAAGTTTATATCTTCAACATCCTCAGTTTCAATGAGTGAAGACATGAAAAATAGAAAGTGTAACAAAAATTTTACATATTCACTAGGACTTACTTAAAATTCAAATAATAAAAATGTAACAAGCATGCAAAGCAAAAAAACAACACAACTACAAATTCAACACTAATCTAAAATATTTAAATAATATGCATCAATGTATCATGCAAAATTGAAGGTTATGTAAAATATGGGGTGCAAAACAACAACAAGAGTGAAAATTTCACTACAAATGGTATAACAACACAAAATATATTCTCGAATCGCTTTCAGATATCAAAATCTCGCTTTTTTCCTCGAAAAATCGCAGGTGAAAAGTTTGCCACTTCTTTCAGATGAAATCAGTTGTCAAACAAATCGAATCGTATCGTAGTAAATTTCCAAGGTCATTCGGAAACATTCCCGCCTTTCTCTGAGTCAACTCTCTGGTTAGTATAACCTATTACTTTGTGGCATGATTGCCGACGAGAAGGAATAAACAAATTTTGAGTTTTATAATAAGACACGTTGTCGCCAGGGACCCCGACCGGAATCGTTATGAACCGAAAACCGGAACGGAACCCAAATTATTTTGAGAACCGGAACCGTTACCGAACCCATATTCAAACTTTCATTATTAACGGTGGATTTATGCAGAGGTTTCAATTCGTAAGTTTTAAGTCTCAAGTTTTAAGTAATAAATCATAAGAAGTTCATCCATTGGTTTTCAATGTTACCATTTATACAGCTGTCATAAGTTTTAAGTCCTAAGAAATGTTGGCCAACATTTATCTCTTACGACTTACGACTTGAAACTCGATCGATTTGCGCATGCGTCTGATTTTGCAAAAGGGTATCGTAACAAACAGCAGGAGTTGAATGCATGTAAAGCAAATGGACATAAATAAAAATAGTATTCAGTCTGGAAATTTGGATTGAATCGAAGGAAATGAGAAAAATAAGCATACAAAATAACGACTTGAAACTTACGACTTAAAACTTACGACTTAAAACTTACGACTTAAAACTTAAGACTTAAAACTAACGACTTAAAACCTCTGCATAAATCCACCGTAAATGGTACCGAACCGGAACTCCCAAAAATAAAAACGGTTTTCCGGTTAATTTCGGTTCTCTGATAGAAACTGTTTTGAAACTATTTGAAACAGTTTTGAAACACTCCATTTTATTGAACCATTTGTGACGTCACAATTGATTCTGGTTCAAAACGTTTTGAAAGCGTCTTTTGGACCGTTTCAATCATGTTTCAATATGGCGAACTGTCATCTGAGGTTAAATAACTATGACACGTGACGTTTTGAAACGTTGCATTTTTTCGGCTTATAAAATGATGACGTAGACGTATAAACTGTTTTAAAACGGTCTTTGAAACTGTTTTGTCGCAAAAAAATGCCTTTAGCAAATTTCACACTTTCGTTCTGTGAAAAAATTTCTTTTTCGTTTCAAAGATCACAGAGTAACGAGTAACCATTTTCTAACCACAGAACGTTCTTTGAGTTCTGTGTTTCTTTATGTCTCAGTTGGTCTAACCACGTCTAACCACTAATCTTTGGTATAGTCTGTGGTATGGTAGTAGATCAACTCTTTTTTCCTACATATAAATAAATTAATGTGTATATATATACATATAGTAGAGAAAGATATTGTGTTTGAACACATAGACAAAAGTATATATATAAGAATAAAGTAATTATATTCTGAGAACCTTTACTGAACCGGAACCGAACCGGAACCGAAATCAAATTCTGGACCCGAACCCGAACCGGAACCGAAATTTTCAATTTCCTTTGGACCCGAACCCGACCAAACCCGACCCGGAACCGAAATTTCCAATTTCCTTTGGACCCGAACCCGAACCGGAACCGATATCTCGTATGGGTCCGGGTTCCTGGTTGTCGCACCTGTTTCCTTTGACTTCAAACAACAAACAATGCATGCGACATCTCATGAAACTTGCATCATTTCATGATTTCATTCATCATTTATGTCAGGATGTTCTAACAAACACGTCACTGGTCTCTCGGGAATGTTCGGAAACCTTAAACTATGGCTCAGCCAGATTCACGTCGGGTCCTTGGTCAAAGAATAGTTGGTCCTTCATTTGAGGTTGATTGTTGATTTGATTACAGTTTGTGATTAGTAGACAGATTAAAGAATATTTACAGATTTTTGCATTTGATGGATTTTGGAGCATAACGTGGATCGATTGTTTTCTATGTGTAAAGTTTTTTTCTCGATACAAATATGTCGGAAAAACTGAAGGTAATGAAAATTATCCTCTTGAGAAACAAAAATATGTATTCTTTGGAATTTCCAGAATATACCAGAGCAAAAACTGAAAGCATTTTCTATTGGCATAATGGGCAAGAGAAATTTATCGAAGAAAGAATTGGAAGAGCAAAGGAAACGTGAGGAGGAAAAAGCTGCTGCCCATGTGAGTACATAATGGCACTATTTCATATGTTTGCCCTATAACAAATTTTTTAGGTATTCCAAGAATTTGTTGAAACCTTTCAAGATGCTCCTATTAATGGAAGCTCCAAAGTTTGGGTCAAAGCAGGAACTTATGATGCAGGAGCCAGAAGTGAGAAATATTTATATATCAAATGGAGTTTGTGATGTTCAAGAAATGGATTGAGGGTTCCTCCTTTGCTCCAATTTACAATTGATTTTCTGATACATCCAACCATCAATGTTATTAATAACATTTCAATAGTGATAAACAACCCTGAACTTGAAAGCACCATACCATAATGTTCTAAATCTCTATTGAATCAGATAATTGAACCATGTATCTGAAGTTTAGTGTGATTTAGATTCTTTGCAATTTTTATTGAACCAAATAGAGTACCTTTTGAGTATTTTTGATGGATAAACCAAATGTCTGCTGGATGGGTACTTCAATCCACTTCTTGGTTTTGATTGTTTCAGAGGAAGATACAAGAGAGAAAGGAAAACTCTACAAACCTACTTCTAAGATAGCCCCAACACAGGAATTGATGACTTCTGCTGAACGTGCACAAGCATATGCAAAGTTGCTCTCATCTGATAAAAAACCAGAAAGATTAGGAAAGAAGAAACCATCCACCAAAAGTAATCTGGAAGCTTTCATGGAAGAACTTAGGCAGTAAGTATTTTATGAAAACATGAGCTCAGATAATACTTCTACCATTCACTTATAGAATTCAAGAAGAAAGAGAGGAAAGGCACAAATATAAAGGGGCAATTAGAACCCCAATAGAAAATGAACTGGATTTGTTCATGAGGAGTGGGGATATTGGATCTTTTGATAATGGGGACCCAAACACAACAAATTTGTACCTAGGGAATCTCAATCCAAAGGTAAATGGCTTCTAGGAAATGAGCAATATTTTCAAGAATTTTTATTTTCACAGATCACAGAACAACAGTTGTTGGAGTTATTTGGGAGATTTGGACCCCTGGCTAGTATCAAAATTATGTGGCCCAGATCAGATGAAGAGAAAGCAAGAGGTCGCAACTGTGGCTTTGTTGCTTACATGGCACGAAGGGATGGTGAGAGAGCCTTGAAAAACTTGAATGGAAAAGACATACATGGTTATGAAATGAAACTTGGTTGGGGAAAAGCAGTCATAATTCCTCCACACCCAATCTACATTCCACCATCTTTACTAAATTTGGCTCAACCTCCTCCACCCTCTGGACTACCCTTCAATGCTCAGCCTGCTCTTAAGGACAAAGATGTGCTACCTAAATCACAAGAAGAGCTCAATGAGATTCTCTCTAGAGCTCTAGTCAAAATTGTCATCCCAACTGATAGAAACTTATTGATGCTAATTCACAGGATGGTTGAATTTGTTGTGAGGGAAGGGCCAATGTTTGAAGCAATGATAATGAATAGGGAACTGAATAATCCTCAGTTTAGGTGAGATAAATAATTGTTCCTTCCTATTTTGTCATACAGTATACAATTAAATATCCATTTATGTTTTCAAATTTCAGATTTTTATTTGAAAACCAAGGCCCAGCTCACACCTATTACAGATGGAAAGTGTATTCTATCTTGCATGGTGACTCACAAAAAGAATGGAATACAAAGGAGTTCAGAATGTTCATAGGTATGTTCAATATCAAATTAAATACCTCATAACCATTTAACAATTCGAAATTTGATAGGGGGATCAATATGGAAACCTCCAATTATGAATTGCTATACAGCTGGTATGCCTGAAGAGTTGGTGAAAGAGGATGAAGCCAAAGAAAATTCTAAGGGAACGTTATCTAACTCGTATGTACCGATCTTTATGAAATATTCCATGTTAATTATCACTTGATTTAGGCAACGTGATAGACTGGAAGATCTGATACGTGGATTGACTGCTGAAAAAAGCAAAATAGGGGAGGTCATGGTATTCTGTATAGAACACAGTGAAGCTGCTGAAGAGATAGCAGAATGTATAACAGAATCACTGTCAAATGAGAATACTGCCCTGACCAAAAAAATTGCCAGGCTTTACTTGGTATCAGATATCTTGCATAATTGCCAAGTGAAAGTGAATAAGGCTTCATTCTACAGAAAAGCGTAAGTTATGCAGCTAGAATTGTATATACCATTATAAATTTCAACACCACAAATGGTAGTTAATATAGACTAAAAATCAATATTATGGTCAAAGGTTTCAAAGCATAAATTCAAGGTGTTTCATCCAGAGTTTTATCAATAATGGTATAGAAGTGAAAAACGTCATTTTTTTCCAATTATAACAAGCAGATTTTTAAACAAAAAGTTGAAGGTGCTGATTTCGTTTTACAATTATACTGATAAATTGGTTGGGAAGTTGATTGTTCCAATATAACAGTACTAGCAATACTTGAGCATCTGATTTCTCAAGAATCCATGCCCAGTTGTAGAGCACACCAACACAAGTATTTTTTTTTGGCAAGGAATATGTGTACATTACAGATGTGAGAATATGCCTCAACATTTGGCAGTCGATTCAGTGCTCCCACCTTGTAGTATCGATCCACAGAAGAAAATGATGCTTTTTCTGCTCAGTTCTGATAATTCAAAAATAAAGCTAAATTCCTCACATATGTTCATAGACAATCAATACGTTGGTATGTTCTACAATTTCATTTTGAAACAGCAATTTTCGAACATTCTGTACAGACGAGACCCCATTGAATGGAATTAAATACTGAGTGTTCGATATTGATATCGTGCGATTGAAGGTGTTTCCGAAAATTGATTCACCATTATTCAACAAAATTTCAACCATAATACATTCAATAATATTTCCAGGTTCGAAAATAAATTACTTGAAATATTCAAGTACGTAAAACAGACATATGATAGGATGGAAGGTAGGTTGCAAGCAGAAGGATTCAAAGTTCGAATTTTGAGAATTTTAAAAGCCTGGGAGGACACCATATATCCCAAAGACTTCATGAACAGGTTACATAATGTTTTCTTGGGTTTACTAGAGGTGATATCAAAATTAGCTTTATCGTCAAAAATAGCTCTGCAAGGTGTACATTTTAGGAAGAAAAACAGGTTCATAAAGAAATGACAGAAGACATTGATGGAAACCCATTGGCTCAAGAATCTGATGATGATGCACCAATGGATGGAGCAGCACTGTTGAAATCAGCCATGCAACATTATGATAGTGCATCTGGTGACGAACTGGATATAGATGGTAACATTTCAATGCAATTCCTTGAATGTATCTGAATTAAAATCTTTTCAGGTCAGGAAATCAAAGATGATAGCAAAATCGATGGTGTATCAAGTGGATTCATTACTTCCAAATGGGAAACTGTAGATCCAGAAAAAGTTGAAGCCCAGGCCATGACCACTAGTAAATGGGATTTACTCGAAAATAGTCAAGATGCCAGTCATGAAAGCAGTGCGAATGAAAAGGAAGATCTCACTGATTATTCAGATACAAGGTGAGGATCAGATAAAAATGTGGTTTTATTTATTTTCGAGGCGCAACGATGATTACATTATTATTTTTTATAGCCACCGAATTTGAAACCTAAATGACCAGCTGTCATACGTCCCCTTCTTTTCAACATAATAATATACACACTATAGTTGAACGATTTATTTTCAACATAATTCCAACACATTTCCACAGAACATTCATGTGTAAACTAACAAACAATTATCCTTGCATAAAAAACTATGACTTGATGAAAGGCGCTATTTAAATTAATTCATACATCCAGGAAACGAAAAAAAAATGAAAATGAGTACATAGAAATGAATGATCTTTCATTTAGGTTGATTTGGTTTTAGGAACATGACGGAAGAAAAAAGGCAAAAACTGAGAGAGATTGAAGTGAAGGCAATGCAATATCAAGATGAATTAGAATCAGGACAAAGGCAGCTGAAAAGTGGATGGACCATGCCTCAACAAGTTGAGCACTATCGACGAAAGTTACTCAGAAAATCGGAGAAAGAGAAGAAGGAAAAAGGCGAAAAGACACCAAAACCTGAGAAACATAAGAAGGACTATGACAAGAGTGAGAGAAGAGCTGCAGCAGATAGCTCGGATGATGAAGCATACTATAAAGATCTGTAAGTATAAATGTTGGGTCAGTTATTTGTTGTACTGAAAGTAAATGCCATGAAATGCAAATATTTCAAGAGGGGAAACCGATAACATTATATGCTTCTGGCAAAATTTGTTTATTCAACTGTTTGTTAGTGACTTTTTTAACCTCATCTATAATTGGTTTTGTAGTACTTCTAGAAAAACTAAAAAACATGTGCGAAGTTCTTCAACTGGCTCATCAACAAAGCACAGGTAAAAACCATTATCAATTTGTTCTTATTATGATGTGATTTATTTGTTGAATTTGTGAACATTTGTATTATTTTCAAAGTTGCCACCTGTTTATAGTTGAATTTCTGCAAGTACTTTGAATAGTATCCTTGAATTTGATGGATCTAACCCATTCAAAGGAAATGCGCCTTCAACGATGAAAACTCACGTCTATCATTTTATTTCGAATTTGGTAATACTATCATACAACCCGGATCGCCAAGGATGAATAAATGCCTACAGATGTTCACATATTCAAGACGATTGTCGATCGAGACACTATTTCGGTGATTTCCAGCGGAAGGTCGTCAAAAGACGCCACGCTGACTGTATCCGCCAACTCGAATTTTAGGTCAAAAAGTCGTTCCCCGTCCCGCAAGAAGATCAAGGCCCTGAGTCCGCCCAGTCCTCCACGAATAAGGCGGCATTCCCCCTCCTCTTCCCGCTCCTCCAGGAAAAACAAAGACTCCCTTTCCCCCACCAACTCGAACGGCAAATACAATTCCCCGGTGAGGAGGCACAAGGCTTCCCCCTCGCCCCCAAGGAAGCACAGTCGCAGGTCCCCGTCGCCCAGGAGCAGACAGTCAAGTCCCCCATCTTCCCGTTCTCGGTACCACTCCCCAGAACCGTCGAGGAAGCACAGACACAAGCACAAGTACTAGTTGGGTCAGTATTCTCTCACTCAGCGTATATACCCTTACGGGAACAGAGCGACAATGCCTGCAGGGTTGCCAACTTTATTTTATTAAAAACAGCATTGCTTGTGAAAATGATCGCCGAAATCGCCAGTTGAGACGAGCGAAGCGAGCAAAAAGCGCGCCGCAGGCGAAAATTTTGAAAATCGGCGATTATTTTTTCAAATCGGCGATTTTTCTGAATGATAAAAATGACATATTTTTCCCAAGTTTGGTATTGCACATCAAGATCTAAGATCTATGCATCCCAAGGTTGCTCCTATCCTGCTCTATCTTAAGGTAGACATGTAATGAGTAATGACGCTTTCAAGTATAAATCACTGAACTCAAATTCAAAATACAACTTCAAAATACAAGAAAAACTGACAAATCGAAAGTTTACCATCCTTGAAATCAAACAACCGTCAATTCAGTGTCAACTGTCAATACTGTCAATTTGCGGTTAACTTTGGTTAACCATGGATTAATCGGAAATGTTCTGTATGGGAAGGGAAATGCACGATTCACAAATAGAATGGTAATTTTCTCAGAAAGTAAATCCGCCCAAAATAGCCGGAGAGTATAACGAATATCGCTCAAAAAATAGCCCATAGCCGAATCATGAATAGAACCGCCCCTCCAGAAAAATATTAGCCCAAATGGCGATTAATCGCCGGGGTTGGCAACCCTGAATGCCTGTCGGCACTTTGATCGTTGAGAGGTCGAATAGAAAGACCTTGAACGGCAGTAGCCATTTTGTGGATATTACATAACGCGCGAATTTCAAATTTATTGTTTGGATTGAGGACAATGTACTTTTGAGAAAGAACAAATACTGACAAAAGAAACTAATTGCATGAGTTTTATTAGATTACCTTGTTGGATCTTTTGGAAAGCAATAAAACTGATATTTTTGTCACCATGACTGCACTACCACAATTGTTATATGCACAAACATAACCACCACGCTTCATTATTTCAAAAGTCTGAAATGCTATCAATAATTCTGACTATTTTATCAACGAATTGACAAACTATACACAGTTTCATACAAAGATAAACATAAACATTAGTCGCCATGTTGTCAGTTGCACGAGAATCGCGCATGCGCAAATAAGTTTAACTTCTGTGTTTATGGTGAGTGTCGCTTCTGTTCCCGTAAGGTTATATATTCTGTGTCTTCTGGGTTATATTATTGTTTATAGTATTGTCGATTTGCGGCTGAAAATAACTTTCAGCATTTCTAGCCATCTAATGTCAGATATACCACTGTTTTTGTTGCATATTCGTTACGACACTTAGCGGCTTCTTGTACGAGTTCAATATTGCATTTTACTCAAGGTTCTTTATTTTTTTTTTGAAATTCTCTTCAATGCTTTTATTACATTTTTGCAATATGACATTGGCCGTTATCTTCTACCCATTGATTATTTTGCTATTTCTGGATCGTTTTTTTTAATTGTTTATATATCTTCTCGGAGTATTCAAACCTGTGAAATCCAACCCTAATTACAATATAAGTTATATTGATAATTTTCATTGAGTATGGACTATTATTTTGTGAGAATCTTTATTTTATTTCTTGTAAATAATTGTATGTTTTTTTGATAGTCTAAATAAAAAAGGAATATGTAGTTTGGGCTATGCATTTTACACTATTGGGCAAGTCACCAAGGAATTCCCCAAATTCAGAACATCTCAACACTATCAACTTCGGGCGTTCTCAAGTGTTATCTGAAGTATTTAGTTTGAACCTAAGTTGAGAATCCTTTTGTGGGTCCCGGATTTGGTTAAGTTTTCGAGAAATAGATGATTCTGAAGTAATATTGAGTACGCCATTGAAATCTGTGTAGTTCTATCATCTACTGAAAATTTGAATGGCAACTGAGATATTCCTGATGCCTGAATATTGCTAATTTTTGAATGTGTCCATCTAAAAAAAAAACAAGTGTTTCAACAAATGAGAAGTCCTGTTTCTGAAAACTAGAATCCCTACTAGATTACGATTGTTGATATTTACTAACATGGATATGTTGAAATAATCCGTGTGAAAAATCACTTAATTATAAACTACTGACTTACCTTTCTAAAACTATTTCCGATATTTCAATAATCGATTTCCTGAAAAAGTCACCCAAACAAAGTATAATAAACGCTTATTTCAATGAAAAGTACTTCATTTTTATTGAACAAAAAACTCAGCAATTATAATTAATCAATAGTCTAGCCAACTCATTATAAATAAATAGAACAAACGGGCCCTTAAAATCACACGCGAGCCAAAACTGTCAGTACAAATTGGAAATGATCGCAAAAGGCGATCAAATCGAATGACCAAATTACTTTTTTGGTTTCGTTGCCTTCTTCGTTCCCCCACTACTCTTCCTCGGCGGTGGAGTGGGTCCAGTCGAAGTTTGTTGTGCATCTGGGGGAGGCGTGGCAGGCACGCTTGTTTCAACCTTCAACGCTTCTTTTGCCACCTTCACTTGTTCAGGTTGCGGCGACGCAGGAGTAGTGGGTGGGCTAGGAGCCGTAACTTGAGCTTGCAGTTTCGGCGCAACCGCACTCGGTACTTTAGGAGTAGCAGGCTGTACTGCAGGCTCTTTCACTGTCGCAGTCACATTCAATTTTCCACTAGGTTTTTTCGCGGGACAAGCTACTAGTCGAGGTTCGAAAGTTTCTGTAGATTTTTTCAGCTGTACTGAACTTGGTACTTGAGGTTCAGTTGCGAGCTTTGGGGCTTCAGCAACAGAATGAGGAACCACAGTTGCTGGAGTAGGGCTTTCTACTGCAGCCGATTCGATGTTCGCTGTAAGTACAGGGAGTTGTGGCTTTTCGAGAACTTTGGTATCAGTAGCAACTGGAGTGGAGCTCTCTTTAACTGTTTCTGATTCTAACGTAGGTTGTACTGGCGAAAGCTTTGGAGGTTCACCTGAGGTCACAGGGGTTGCGGAAGTAGGACACTTTGTGGCTGGTAGAGGATCTGCAGGTGAAGGGGGTGGTTGTACTGGGCAAGGCTGGGAAGGTTCAGGATTTAGTGCTGCAGGAATTTCTGGAGCTTGTGCTATGGAAGGTTCAAGAACTGGGGCCAGGGGAATTTCGGGAACTTGTACCGGGGAAGGTTCAGGAGCTGGTGCCACAGGAACTTCTGGGGAAGGTTGAGGAACTGGTGCAACGGGAACTTCTGGAGATCGTACTGAGGAAGGTTCAGGAACTGTTGCCACGGGAACTTCTGGAGATTTTACTGGGGAAGGCTGAGGAAATGGTGCAACAGGAACATCTGGAGATTGTACTGGGGAAGGTTCAGGAACTGTTGCCACAAGAACCTCTGGGTCTTGTACTGGGGAAGTTTTCCTATCAGGAACTGGTGCTGCAGGAATTTCTAGAGCAGGCTTCTCGGCGACTGGTTGAGTTTTCGCTTTAGGAGTGGTAAGTTCTGTGGAAACCGCACGATCTTGGGTTTGGGCTGCAGAGGTTGGTGTTTCAACTTGGGCTGGTTGTAGTGGCACTTCCACATCTACTTTAACTGGTGCTGGGGTTAATTCAGTGGCTTGAGCCTCAGTCTTTGATTCTACAGTGTTTGTTGTAGCAATGGGTTTCGCCTGTTCAATTTTTTCAGTGACAGTGATTTTGTTACATGATTGTGATTCTGGTGTTGCGGCTACTGGTGTTTCAATAGGCTGGGAAACTTTATCTTCCTGAGGTACAGCCGTTGATAGTTTTTCTACAGGTTCAGCCTCTACCACTTCTTTCATTGGTTGAACTTCAGAACTAGCTACTTCCACCGATCGTTCGTCAGATTTGACTGAAACATGTTTTTGGTTCATTCTCTGATGTAGATTTGCTGTTAATGGGTAGGAATAATTGGATTGAGGGTCCGAACGTGTTATTCATTCTCCCATTTGTTAATAAGCATGTTCAAAAAACGCGACTTTTCATTGATGCTCATTAGAAAATCGGGTAGTATGGGGGTGCTATTGCATACAAGTTATCTAAAAAACAATCTTTATTTCCAAAATAAAATATGAAAAGCATTAAATTTCTATATATTCGAGGCGTTTTATGTTAAAATCTAAAAAGCTATCGGCAATATTAATTGAGATTAATGATTGGGACGGAAAAGAACAAATAGTTATGCGCCAATCGATCCCAATCGAGTTAATTATAATGATTATTATATTTGTCCGGTTTGTTTTCTTTGTGCCATTGTGAACTCACCTTCGACTGGCAGATCTTCTGCTGGTTTAGACCCTGCTTTAGGCGGAGATGGTTCTGGATTTGCAAATATGTTTTATTAATACAAAATAATAATTTTTAAAACATAGCCAAAAAGCTTGTTTATTAGTTGATGCCGAAGCAAAGAATTGTGCATTGAAAAACTAACTGTGAAGTATGGTTATTCGTGGGGAAGAAGCCGATGCATTACGTTCACAAATAAAGAAAGCTTATGGGTTGAGGAAGAGAAGAAAGGATCGAAATCTACGAGGCAAACTCTCCAATCGTACCTTTTATGGTAGTAGTTTGTTCTGGCGCTGACGAAAGTGTTTGGCAGATTTTATTCCATATGTTTTCGAAGGAATCTCTTCCCATGTAGTCAATGTTTCCTACTTCCCACCCTTGCCTTCTCAGGTGGTCATCTAAGGCTTGCTGTTCAGCAGTTCTTGCCGATCCCAAAGTTAGTTGCGCAAATGCTCCAGCTAAACCAGCCTGGAAAACACAAGAAAAATTCATAATTCTCAATATCCTATAATCATAGAATATTTATGAATTTCTTTAGAGATTTAATCCCATAATCGATAAAAATCAACTAGCCATATTCAACAAAATTCCTACGTTGAGTAAGGTTGAGCAAAGCTAATGAATCAATAAAATGACACTTGAAAAATGACCTCGGTGCAGTGAAGCCTTTTCCAAGTGAATTGCTACAAGTGACTTCATCTTCGTATCCAATAAAATATGTTGAATTGCTTCATTAAATTGATTCAAGAGTATAGGTTTCGTTCAGAATTTCAAGTTGCCTATCATAAATTGTTGTTTTACACTGTTTTAAATTTTTTATGTTTCCAGAGGCTTATAAAACCACATTTATTTCATAATATAGTCTACGTCATTATGGTAGACTTTGTACAAACTTAATTTATTATTCAATAGGTAGTTCGACACTTTATAGGTACTTAATCAATCAGATTAACATATTATACTCACATTGTTTTCATTGCTATCTTCTTTAGAGTCAGTTTGTAATGTCATTTCGTTGGACACTGTAGTAGTTGCCATACATTCGTCAGGTAAATTAGGGTTCGGAGGATCATTAGGAGGTGGTTGATTAGTGAAAAATAGGTGCTGCTGTATAGGAACTATGGCAGGAGTTTGCGGTTGACTGTATACAGGATTGGGATGATCATGATAATGATTATCAGTGCATGCATTTGTATTATGAGATTCAATATGCTCTTCCTGTCCACGATGGAACTGAATTTCATGACTCTCGGCAGCATTCCTTTGAGGATTGTGATGCTCAAAGTGGTGATTTTGGATATCATGATGTGGAACAGGATGACTTTGAATGTTATGATCCTTAATGGGGCCAGTTTGGATGTTGTGATGTTCGGCGGGGTGACTTTGAAGGTTGTGATGTTCGGCATGGTGACTTTGAATATTCTGATGTTCGGCAGGGTGACTTTGAATGTTGTGATGTTCGGCATGGTGACTTTGAATGTTGTGATGTTCGGCAGGGTGACTTTGAATGTTGTGATGTTCGGCAAGGTGACTTTGAATGTTGTGATGTTCGGCAGGGTGACTTTGAATGTTGTGATGTTCGGCATGGTGCCTTTGAATGTTGTGATGTTCGGCATAGTGCCTTTGAATGTTGTGATGTTCAACTGGCTGACTTTGACTGTTGTCATGTTCATGGTGCCTTTGAATGTTATGATGTTCTATGGGGTGACCTTGAATATCGTGTAATGAATGACTACTTGTCTCTGGGATTTGATATTCGTGAGAAATAGCGGTTTCATGATGAATTTGACTGCGTGATTGATTATTCTGCTGTATAGAGTCGTATTCTTCCCATGGGTCCCATACTTTTTGGTAGACTTCCGCAGGATAGGAAGCATTAGGAGAAGGACAACTTTGGGAAGGATTTTGATGGGTACTGGACTGACTACCATGCACAGTGTCTGTATGGCTGGTCTGAATAAACAAGCATGCAAAAGAAAAATAATTGAGTATGTACTCAGTTAGGTTTTTACACCTGAACAAATTATATTTGTTTAGGCGAACAAAAAACAAAAAGCGAACAAAATGCGTATCAAAACTCAGAATACAAAGGCAGGTGTGCTGCATCATGCAACATGATTTTTGAGTAGGCAAACAAGTGAAGGGAAAGATGCATCATCATTATTCAACAGATCATAGGTATGATATGCTGCTGTTCACCAGGATTATGATCCACATATCGAAATTGTCCCCTAGTGATTTCAGAAGGTCCCCTTTTTCAATACCAGAGTAGGCCAGTCAAAATTAAAGTCTCAATTGAATATATTCAATTAAATAATGGAAGACCTATTAGCTGTGTGAAGTTGACTTACTATGAGAGTAGAAAATTTGACAACATAATTTTAACATTTCAACTTCAATATGCAAACGCATCAGATATCAATTCATCATTAACATGTGAAGTCCTGCTATCAAAAATGGAAACCCATCAATCACTGGTACAGATATAATAAAAATATTTTGAGTGCTCTGGTAGACAAAAGCATATTGTGGATAAGGAGAAATGACAAGGAAACAATGAAGTGAAGAACAACATTTTCTGTAGCTCATTTTTCAGTGGTATATTCTTGCTTAGATGTAGACAGTGGTCTTTCACGATATATGCGATGGAAATTGCTAGACTTCTTGAATATCTCAATTAATTGTCTTAATATCTGTCATAATCATAAGATTCTCAAAATTCTTTAGAAACTAAATCGAAATTGCTATTTATTTTCATCATTTGATCCATGCGAATTTGGAAACATAAGTATAGAGACGCCACTGGATATAGGAGATGTAAGAAAACTTAATAGAATTTTGAATATACCAGTTATGGCTTATCAGTAACGAGAAAAGTCAGAGGTGTTGTTAAAAACAAAAAGATTAATGTTCTTCATCACATCAGGCTCTCAAAAATGTGTCTTAATTTAATGTGTTACGAAATTATGCAAACTCACCTCATAATAAACTTTCAAGTCCTCTTTAGGCTTGTAAATGGTTCACATAATTATTATTATCATAAAAATAATAATATAGTAGGTACTTAAAAACAATCGAATTATTCACGTTGGCAAGTGTCAATAGGTATATATATTTATTTCACTGAATCAGTATGATTCCTGTTCTCTCAATAAATGAAGATATATATATAAATAATCTTGACACGTACTAACACTGGTTCGTAATATTAGTTTCCAATTTACACAAATGTGTTTGTTATTTACAAAACTCTGATCTGCTATGATGCAGGATTATTCGATGAAAACTCACCTTCTTTGATTCAAATTCGAAATCCTCTTTAGGCTTGTAAAGATTTTAAATGAACGTCTATCACAAAGAAAAACCACAGATGAAATAAAAAGTGTTCCACTTTGAGTAGATACATATACTACTATACGGAGCTGTATCTACTCAAAACGGACTATATTGTACTGTGTATTATGTCAAGTTAGTGACAGTTATTGATAAATGATTGATACTTACCATTTGGGGTGATAGACCAGGGTGAATGAGATTGCAGAAAATATTCCACCAGAGTTGAAGGATTTCCTGCAGATGTTTCACTCCTTCAGCAGGATGAACCCGCCTGGTCTCAGTGTCGAAATATTGCAGCCATGGTTTGGATGCTCCAATGAAATGGATGATTTTCGCACTTTTTCCGAACCTTAAATTTACACTTTTATATTACGGGTCATTGTAGCGTGTGCTTTACTTACTGCTTGAAGGCAGGAAGGTAGGAGTAGCATGCTGTTGAAGCCATGTTATAAATAAATGGTAAATGCTTGCTAATATCTTTATGAGCCCAATCCGAAAAGTATAAATTGAGAAGTCCTTGATCGCCACCTGAAATGAAATATAAAATATGTGAAATGAAAAGCCATGAATTGGATGAAAGAATTGAGAGGAAAAATTCTTATCCAATTACAATTATTATCAAACACAGTTTGAATTTGAATGCCTAGAGCGGTGAAATAGCGTGATGGGGATTTCACTGGGGTAGACACATTACAAAAAGTAATTCACAATGGTGTTGAAAAACATATTTTCTTGACAGAGAATAATCCAAATCTTTGAATACATCAGAGGAGACCGAGCCGTGAGGTGTGAGTAATTCTTGTGTAAGGAACTCTAAAAAGCCAGGAATACCTAGAAGTACGTGTTAGGATATAGAAAATTTATGAGGCTCAAGATATTAATTATTGTATACAAAAACATGGACATAGTTACATTTTTTCTTACATCTGATGATAATATTTTGAAAGTCTTTCTCAGATCTGTTGTTCTTACATTACAGTAGTCTAACCATGTATGATGTTTTGTAGTGGAGATACCGTAGAAACTCATTCTTAATTTTTTCGAGTTTGTTCAGGTAAGTTTGTAACTGTGACTGATGAGGGCTTATAAGCTCGAAACCGGTCTGTCTTGATGTGAATGTTGTCACGTCTTAGAAAGAGAGAAACATTGAATTTTGCGATCTGCATTCACATTGTGAATCTTTGCATGAACTACGAGCAGATATAATTCAATGTTCTACGTGGCATTTGCCAGGAAAGTGGTTGTTTTCTGTTCGTGGTCTACCGGGCATTCAAATTCGAACTGTGTTTGATGTTATTAATTGGATTAGACTTTTTTCTTTCAAGAAAATAATGTACCTATAACGTTTTACAAATTCAAAATGTAACGGAGAGCAGGCAGATCACAGACTGGCTACTTTTTATTGCCTAGCTCAAGACCTGCCGTACTTCTCTCTACCTCTCTAATATAAATCGACGAAGATGTAATACTCATCAGGTAACAAGTGATAACTTTTCCTGACGCTTATATATAACCTCCATTCTTTTTACGAAAATCACAATAAGTGAGTAATATTTCCTCTCTCTTTTGCTATTATTTAAATTGAGCATCCTTATCATTGCTTTTCATGGAACCATTCAATTGAGAAACTTTATTGGTATTTTTGACAGTGGTGTAACCTGAAATTCGAGTTTCCTGGCAAAAACTTCATGTTCAACTTCACTAAAATCATACTTCTAAAAACTGAGTTCTGAGAATCAATTCGAGTAATTACCTATAAATCAAAGGGCACGAAAAAAAAACATGTTCCCACCAAAGAAAAGAAAGAAAATTCAATAATATCCACCAAGATTTTTCAAAATGTGGAAAAATTTTTCTTCGAAAATAGTGTGATACAATTCATGTGCCAGAAAGTGGTAAACAACTCACCATCAAAGCTTCCTTTCTCGAGTGCGAACTGAATAAGTTTTTCGTGAGTTTCCATCGAAGGACGGAAAACGAAAACTCCAGAATTGAAACAATCTGGCCAACCTATATCTGGAGCTGCCGAAAGTTCTTCCCTATCGAATAGCTCATCACAGTTTTCCAATACCTGAAAACATGATCCTCAATGAAGTTAACATAAGATAGAGTTTCTTCATACAATGCTAATATCAATCCATGCTGACGCAGTTGATGTTATAAAACAGAGGCGTTCATATCGTTTTTAAGAAAGGGTCAGTGTTTGCATGGAAAGTGCATGAAATTCAGAAGAAGTATATATTAATAACCAATAATAAACATCAAAAATATGTGAATAAACATGTAATATAAGAGGATGTTATAAATGAGCAGTATACCCATCCAATCCATTACAATAATCTCAAAGATGGTTTATTTTTGGAAATATAATCCCTCTGATATCTCGCACAGTTATTTCAAGGCGACAAGCGCCATTAACCAATCAAAAAAAATCTGAAAGCATACCAGTGTGTCTGCATCCAAAAATACACATTTATCGAACTGTGTTAGACGCCAACAATGTAGTTTTGTGAATGTAACACCTAACTCGGGTCTTTTCAGTAAACGAAGATTCGTCTCGTCTTTAGAATCTAGCAGATTTACTTCTACTACTACGTTGAATACTTCAGACAGCTTCGACCTAAAAAAAAGTATTCAATGGGAAAAATACTACTCGAAATTGGATAAATGAGCCTTTTTCTGTCGATACAGAAACTTGATACAATTACACAAAATATTCAATGGCATGGTCATCACGAGAAAACTGAAACTTGAGCAGTCACTTTTGAATAGTGAAAGTGAAGCGATCGTATTTCGAAATCGTCATGGTATCCGTATATAATTTCATCAAATTCGTATTAGTTAAACATTTCCAGGATCTTAAGTGAACAACAAGAGGAGAAAAATCATCATATACTGAATGGTCCAGTTTTATGTAGAGGGCAATCGCCCTTGCTGGGCTTCCAAGGGTTGTTTCAGCACCTAAGGTAATTTGCACCAGTGCACACTATCCACGTTCTTAGAAGAAAAAATTGAAATCGAATTCTTACCTCATGGGTCCAGTAACTCCGGGTGTTATCAAGACAGCTAGCTGTTGTCGAGTTCCAACTTGTTTCAAAGAATGTGCTAGGACTAAGGCCCCAAGTGAATAGGAATCATTTGTGGCTAGTGTCACCCAAGCATGGCCTGTGGATTTAAAACGATTTTGAAAATGAAATACTTAAAGCGCCTGCTTCATCTGAATAAGTTTATTATTTATTATTAGCTTATTGAATGGTTCAGCGTTGATTGATATATTGGGGCTGGATTGCTAGATATCAATCACAAGGCTACAGAATATATCTATAACATCAACGTTGAGCTCATGGAATATTTAGATATCCAAAATCGTTAGAACGACTGACGTGAATTATGAATGGTAGAAGTTTATAGTGAAAAACAAAGGGAATCTCTGGCTATTGCATTGGATATCTTGTATTTGAACTTATCTTCTCCATAATCATTTTATCTGTCGAAGGGCGAAACTGTGTGCTTTCCTGATGCCTATAACCCCCAAGTTTTCCTTTAGTGTAGACAAAACATGAAAAATAATAGGTATAATGTGACTACAAGAGAACTATTTGGAAAATATCTGATTCTCTTCGAACTTCACACCAATTCACCATGATCATAAAATTAAATCAAAAGCAACTGGATTTGGATTCTAGATTGATCATTCAATCAACAAATCATGATTCTCAATAAAAAAATTAGAAGAATATTAATGACAGAGTTCGGTACCATTACCAATAATATGACATATGCATTGGTCTTCAAGTGATGAATTTTTTATATATTCATTAAGATTGCTCTCTGTATATACAACCCGAATGTAAATGTTTCAATGATCTCATATAGAAAACATTAAAAATTCAATTTGCGCATCACAGCCTCAGTTTTAGTTTTATAGTGTTATTTTACAGCTTGGACTTTGTCATATATGTAGGAGGGCCTTAGATATTCAAAATAGTTTCGATATATATAATTGCGAACTAAAAATAATGCGAAGGTAATACGCAATAGCCAGAAATAAAGCTGAAATACGAAAGTTTAAGTGATATACAGTAACGGATCATTTTTCTTTTCTCTCACCATCTTTGAAAAGTGCCTGCCATCACAGTACACTAATCGGTAAACGGTATTTGGAAGAAGCAGAAAACACGTCGAATGAGATGTTTTGTGTGTTCATATTTTTTAAATACGAAGTTTTATTTTCATGTACCACAATTGGTATCTAAAACATTGGAAGATACGAAGTTGGTTGAATTGGACAAAATTTGATTATTTTAGTGAACAATGAAACTTCGAATGGAACGATGTTTTTAAGTCGGAAATATCACGAACCATTTTCAAAACGGGGAAACCCGAAATGGAACTTTTCTTTGCTCTAGCGTCTCCATTTTCAGGAATATTGAAAATTTCTTATATGTTTCAAATTCGCTATGATTTGATTTTCAACACGCGTGTGCCACCCTCGAGTGCCATTTTTTTCAAAATACGGATTTGATGTAGGTATCTTTTTGAATGAATTTCAGTAGTTCCTAATATCTTTCCGAATTCAGACATATGTTAACCTGGTATTTTTTCGATATGTTTTCTACATTTCTGCCCATAAATTTTATCATCAAGATCGGAACAGTGAAAATCAATTACGTTTTCCCCGTATGTTTTTGAAACTGTTCCGTGATATTTCTTGATTTCTATTTGGGAACATTGTTGTACGTATTGAAATGTGCAACTTTGGTATAATTTAAACAAGATATCGATCGTATCAATTACCTTTTTCAAAATGCCAATATTGGAACGACATGAAAAATACCATACTTACTTATACCTTTATGAACAATGAACATATACAATATCGTTTTTCACGACCGAAATGGATGGCAGAAATATGAAAATGAAATAATATAAACCGATATATAAACCCTTCAGCCTCTGAGATTGATATTTTTTATATACCTAAAGTACCTACCTGAATGTATGAAATACGGCGGTTAAATTTCGGGACACCTTGTATCACGACCTATCCTTCCTACAAATATTAGTCCAATTACTCGGCAGAGGCTTACATTAGAACGAGTGAATTGATGCCATTATACATATACCAGCATCCTGCATCTTGTAGTGAATGAATCCATCAGCAATGATGAGGGTCATTAGAAAAAATTCAAGATCGAAGTGTAGGCATTGTTTCATTCTAATTTCGAATAAAACGTAGGTTATCTCATCTTCAATCAGTAGAAGCTGCATGACAGTTTCGTACCTAATGTTTTCCTAGAGTATGGAATGGTAGTGAGTATTGAGTGAGTATACTCTCCTCGGTATACTCGCTCTAGAGTATTGAGAGCATTTCGCATTTACTTTTTTTTTTCATCATTTTATAAATATGTTAACGCAAAATAGGTATAATCTACTTAAACGACACAATATTTATTAATTAGATATAGGTACTACCGAGGGTACTACACTCAGGTGAAATTTAAATGCAGCACATTATTATGAAATAATTCCGTATTCAGACATCACATAAGTATCTTGATTAGTCCATTCATTTATATTACTATTCTGATGTGAACTTGAACTCTGCGTAATGTACTTACCTAACATTATTCGATAATGTCAGTTGAAAGTGGCAATAAAATTGATATTTTTAACAAACACAAGATAAGTATAATTTTGAGTTACTGATAAAATTGATATATGGGATACCCAACATGTCGTTCCGGTCAGAAAACTGACTTGAAAAAATCACAATGATAATGTTTGCTGTGGTAAATGAAAAAAAAAACAAAAAAGAAAGGTTGAGAACATAGATTATAGTGGGTTGAGGTTTTTCAATTTTTTATAGTAGATCAATATACTTCACGTTTGATGTGTATTCAAAATTTAGTGTAGGAAGCCGGTAAACAAATTTGAAGTTGTTCGGGTCACACTAGGTTATATCTCAGTTGCACATTATTATAGGACACATCTTCAGACCTACAGACCTAGGACAACAGCAAGGACAACAGTGCCTTACCCGAACAAGAAAAATCAATTTCCAATCTCACGCACACACAACTCACCTCCCATGTTGAAAACTTATCGAAGAAATAATGCACTTGACTATTTGTTGGGAGTCGTCCGACTAGCAAAACTGTAACGAAATGCCGAAAGCGAAAATCAAAACAACTGCAGGAATCGGCACTGTCGGCTGCAGGAACGGAGTACCGAGCTTGTCCGATGATATTTTCAGTCACCTTGTCACCTACTACAGTCGAGCAACGAAGCCGAGAGCGACGGTATCAAAACGGTAAATTGGATCTTATGCCGCAGACCGTTAAGGCTGCAGACTGCGTCCTGATGTACTGTAAAAGTAGGGATAGCAGCAGGACTCATTCAGACAGAATTTGCATAGCGGGAGATGTGAACTGTGAGTTCAGTTTTTATTTGTTGTTTTTTAACGTAGGGTATTAAAAAGCATTGGGTACTGAGTAGGTTTGGTGGTGGTAATACAAAGATATATGAGTTATATTACCGGTTATATGTATTGTATACGGGGTTTTTCAAATTTAATTAGATTGTTAGGAATGATAGGGACAAGATTGTAGTATTTTATACGCATAAGTGGAAAGAAATTCTACCAGATTCAATTTTTTCTGACTTGGTAACTGGAAATTTACAATAAATATGAAGATACTTCTTCAATTCCAGTTTCCACCCATCTATTCTGAATCTAATCTATAATAATACCCTTTCAGTTGGTATAGGAAGTTTGGTATAGGTACGCATATACCTATACGAATCTTAGGTGAAACTAGGGAAAATAGACTCTTTGAAAATAGATTCCTGATAGTAGAATCAATCAGAGAACTGAAAGGATATCATCACAAAAAGGGAAATATCAGAAATGTTTATATTGTTTTTATTCCAAAGATGCTGTTTTACTTCTTTTTACTTCTTGCTTTCAGAGAAATCACAACTTAACATAGGGCAATAGACAAGTGACATTCCTACATGACACATGACAACTGTATGACAATGACCTAATGATATTTATGCAGGATTGGACTTCTACATCAACAGTTTATACAGTATCATATAAGACGGTCATGTCTTATTTATACTTTATTCAGAAGCAGAAAACTTTATTTTTATTCTTCTATATCCATATGCATGACAGATAAAATTGTATGAAAATTTGGAATTTCCTAGTTTTTTCATGTACTTTACTCGATCATTTCAACGATATGTCAAACTTGAGTACAAATAATAGTTACAGGATGTACACCAAAACGACAAACATTATAGGACAAACATTTATATTCAGACACAGTGCAAAACCAAAAAAGAAATCAACAATATCAATGAAATTTTAAATTCCATCTGTTGCATTTATTTTTGGGCCCACTGTATATCGAATACTGGAAGAGGATTGATAAAGGATTGTCGATAAGATAAGGTGAATGTATACACATAATTATTATTATTATTGTGAATTATTGTGAAATTTGCAGGTGAGTGCAATGATGGAACAAAATGCATCTGCATTTTTTTGTTAATAATATACTTCCGGTTTAACCGGAAATGTCTTCAACTTCTTTAATTTAAATGGGTCACCCTATATTTTACAGATTTTTTTACACTAAACTCAGTTTGCGTGAATTCAAAATAACAAGCTCTTTCAAAATCTGTAAAAATATATAGGGTGACCCATTTAAATTAAAGAAGTTGATGACATTTCCGGTTGAAGTATATTATTAACAAAAAATGTACGTCAGATGCATTTTGTTCCATTGCACTTACCTGCAAATTTTCATAAATATCGTTCTTTTCGTTTAAAAGATATTTAGTTGGTTCCATACTTTATCCCAACCCTGTATATATACCCTATACCGGAGTATAGTTTTAATAAACGAAATAAAATATCGAGTGGAATATACTTACGTATTATCTCGCGTATTATATTTCGTAATAATAATTTTAGGATGTGTGATCTTTTATCAAAGTGTTTACCTAGTTAAATCGTTGATAAAGAAGATATTAGATGACGAAATTTAAGCTTTATTGACTTTCTGACCTTCAGAATTAATAAATAATATGTAATCATCAAGGGCGCATGTATATTCAATAAACTGGTTCTCCTTCGACATTTTACAGAGTGGCCCAAAACATATTATGTAGTTTGTGATTCCAAATTGAAACCTTGTTTTCTTGATTTTTTTTCTAATTATGGTATAAATGTGTGTGTGGCCAAACTTCAAGAAGTACCTAAGTAATTCATCGTTTGATCTCAAGATGAAAAGTTTATATGAAATGATTCGTTTTTATGATAAAGAGTATCAAACTTTTTCAACAATTAGTTTAAAAAAAAAACTTGATGACCCTTTAATTTTACCTCGTTAATTTACGTCTTTCTGTAATAAGATGAAGCTATGTGGGACTCATGATGTTTATGATATTTTTTGGAAAAATCGATTTTTTTTAAGTTTGACAAAGTTGTTCGATTCACTGAATTGATTAATTAGGAGTATATGACTTATCAGGTGAAACATGAGCAAGATACCTATTTCTGGAAGCAGGAGCTGTTTGAAAAACCGAAAAATCATGTTTCCCACTGTGTTTCTGTACCTACATAACTGAAAACTCTGAAAACATACCCAATTTTTTATTACCAAATACCTATTTCTATTTGCGCTCACGCATGTTTGTTAAATTTTTGACAATAAGTTATTCGTTTACCGCGCTGTAGCAATTTTCAGAGACGTAATCAATATATATTATCACATTTGCGATAGGTGATGAATTTAATGCTCATTGAAAATTTATGGGTTTTGTTATTTCAGAAACATGCCCCTAACGTGACAAATATGTGTTTTTGTGAATTTCTCAGGACCATCAGCAGAACTAATATGGGAGGTATTTTCCAGCGGACAGCAATATAAAAATTGAATTCGATTCATCAAAGTGAGTGGATGAACTTTTTGTAATATACACGGTGGGTATAGGGGTGATCGGGGTACAGTGAAACAGCCTCAATACAATGTTATTTTTAAATATTCATGACAGCGCCATCTCTTGTAGAATAGTGTAACTAGGTAAATAATATGCCTGAGTGAAATTTTACCTAATTTTTAAATTAAATATAGTTGGCGCTATATTTTCACAGTGATAAACCTGCTCAGTTTTTGTTTTATTAACTGTCAAGTAATAATAATAATAATAATAATAATAATTTTATTGCTTCTAAAAAAGGTTTTACAGCAAGAAGTATGTGTGTGTGAGAATACAAATATATAAATATATATATACGTATAAAGATAATTGATTCAAATAACAAAGTACTAGCAGTGAATTGTAAAAAGTATAATCAAACTAATCATCATTCACTTAATATAAATGAACGTAACCTGAGAATGTTCCAGATATATTCTGAAATTTCCTTGGCTAACGGAATAGTTATATTCTCTAAAGCATGGATAAGTGCATCCAAATTCTGAAGACATTGTTTATTTCGTTTCATAACAGTGTAAATCGGACATTCGAAGATGATATGAAATAAAGTTTCGGCTTTATTACTATTACAAACAGTGCATATTACATCAGGCTCGATCGAATAGACAATTCCATTCAATGTGAACTTAATTTTAAAATGATTGGCCATGCGTAACTGCGCAAGAGTGCGGGTAATCTGTATAGGTAACTTTAACAGCAGATATGAGCTTGGTTCTTTAGAGGTACTAAACGTATTGTACATATACATGAAAGGGTAACGAGATGCCATAGAAACATCTTTGTTGTACAAATAAGTGTAATAATTATTCACTATATTTCTTCTATTTGAATTCAAAGTGTGACCAGTCATACTATGCCAAATTTCCAGAGATCCGCTATCAATAAAAAATTGCTTTACTTGAAGTGCCCAATTATATTTCGGATCAGTCGTATTCATTAATCTTATTTGTTGTTCAAAACAAAGTCTAGGATACCGATCACTCTCCATGGTTAGAATCTTGTACAGCCAGCTTAAGGTTATTTTAAAAATATTATGTGCAAGTTTAACTCGTCCCGTTTCCAAACGTACTATTGCGTCGGGTGTGTTAGTAGGTACTAAAAGAACTGAGATGCACTCTTTCTATCACTTCCAAATATCTTATGCCCCACGCCGTAACGGAGTTGAACATAACACTCATTGCTAATGATTCAAATAATTTTACTCGTGGATACCAGGTGTCAATTTTAGCTTTAGACAAAATTGGGATTACAGAACCAATAGCCTGTTTTCCCTTAATGCTAGTAACTGATGACATCTCACTGAATAATCCTGAAGAGGTGAAAGTTACTCCCAGATAAACATATTTGTTTGTTACCTCTAGTGGTTGTCCGTTGAAATGAAAAGCAAAATTAGGTTTACGATATCCTCCTCGAGCAAATTGCATAATTTTAGTTTTTTGTAAATTAACGGTCAGCTTATTACATGTAGTATATTTTTCTAGTATCTTCAATTTTTTCGCGACATCAATTTCTGAGTGGCAAGAATCACCAGATCGTCTGCATATAATAGAGCCAACACGTCATTTCTAGCATCAATGTTCACACCCTTAGCCTGGCTATCATAGAAGAATGTTTCTATATCAGCTATAAATAGTGCAAATAGAAGAGGGCTCAGAGGCTCACCTTGAAGAACACCAGTTGTTAATTCAAATAATCTAGAGAAGCCATCAGAACCTTTTATTTGAATAGTTGCATTAGAATACAGCATTTGTATTATCCGAAGTATCTTTGCTGATATCCCCATCTTGATTAATTTATCCCGGAGTAAGTTATGGTTAACAGAATCAAAAGCTCTTCTAAAATCAACGAAAATAGCGAATAGCTTCCGTTTTCTATGTCTAATATGAAAATTTATTACGGAGCTCAGCGTATAAACATTGTCTACACATCCTCGACCTGGGCGAAAACCAGACTGACACTCTGGCAATGATTTGCAATCATCGACCCACTTCGTAAGTCTGTTAAGTATAAGGGTAGTGAATATTTTGAGACAACAATTTACTAAAGCTAATCCTCTATAATTTTCAGGATTGTTCATTGGGCCACCTTTGTGCAACATAGTTATTATAATATTATACCAGCTTCCAGGCATGACAGATGAATCAAAAATTTTATTGAATAAGGTTGTTAAGTAAAGTACCCAATTACTTGGTAAATTCCGATAAAACTCATAAGGTATTCCGTCTGATCCTGGGGATTTATTATTTTTACATTTGTTGAGTACTGAATAAATTTCATCAGTAGAGAAAGGTGTGTCTAAATAAGGGTGGAAAGCGTCTTGAAGATAAAGAGGGGATACCATTCTAGGAGGATATATATTTTCGTAATAGTTATCCCATACTTCGACTGGCAACGATTTAGAAACTGAACTATTTCGAAATTGCTTGATAGCCAACCAAAATTCGGTTTGATTCCTTACGTTTGTAAGCGTCGTAATAATTTCTGACTCGTATTCTGTTTTCTTTATTTTTATTATTTTCTTATACTCGCATTTCAAGCCTATATAGTTTGTTTTCAGATTTTCTGGAAAATTATGTTTCTTACATTGTTTCAAAGCTATTTGCATTGTTTTTTTTGCAGTGATACATTCAATATCAAACCACGGTTTAGTTTTATTTAAACTCGTGTTTTTGTAACGTTTTTTATTATAAACAAGACCTAAATCAGCAGAAACTTCGCGTATGGCAGAAATTAGATTAAAAAAAGACTCATCAGGATCAGCAATGAAATGGGCTCGGTTTGACCGTTTCATTCCTAATTTATAATTTAAATGTCAAGTAAAAAGAAATGATTCAAACCATAAACGTCAAATTTCTGTGTTTCTACTAGTTATCTTTATTTATCAATATGAGCGATCGTAGAGGGGACAAATGTCCATTGGTGGTATCATAGATAATTCAGTGGAAAAGAATATCCCTAATTTTTCTCTTTAGTTTTCACACGTTGCTAGTTTTTGATTTTGATTTCTGTAAATTACTTGAATTTAAAATGGTGACACGATTTTTCTTTATTGCAAATCGATAGGTATATATATTGTCGATGTCGTCCTAAATATAATTCGTGGTATGCTAACTTATATTTTTTTGGAATTTCAATTCATTGGCAATCCCAATGCAAGAAAATGCAACTCGTCCTACAGACTCGTATTTTCAGCTTTGTGATTGCTATTCTTCAATATTCCAAAATATCGGTAATAATCATACCACTTATTATTTTACCCCCTGATGATATTATGTAATGATAATGAATAAAAAAACCAAAACTGGAAATCTATCAGTTTATTGTAAGTCAGGCAGATTTTAATCTAGTTTTCTTGTGCTCCCCTTTATAAAAAATATACCTATGTATCTTGAGACAGGTACGGTAACTATAATAATAAATTATTTCATATACAATTATCACCCCACGGACCAGACAGGAGAATGGAAAGAGGCAAAAAAAGTAGTAGGTAGATATTTAGGTATTTCTGGAAATATTTGTATATTGGGTATACCTATACATGCCTATACCTACCTAATTGGTATGTAGGTAACATTTTACCACTACCCAAAAAAGTGTTTTAACCGAAGTCTACCATTTCATTTCCATATTAGCGGGTGAATGGATGATTCGATTCAACCGGCAAGTGTCTCGAGCTCGAATGGCTGCACTATTGGCGGCATCGGCTCTCTGTTTGTGTTCTGTGTAGTGTTTAATTTAATTCGCATTGGGTTATGAACTACGAAGAGGGAATTCGGAATATCCTCTAGCAGCGGCAGCGCACCCTCTATTCCGTGAAGTTAATACTACATACTCAAACGAACGTCGATCCGTCGCCAGACGATAAAATACGATGGATTCAATCTGACTTTTTTTTAGACGTTCTGTTGTGAGTGAGTGTTGTGACGTTCTGTCATTTGAGTGCGGCTCGACTCGACAGGGGAGCGATAGTGCGTACTGCCCTGTTCGCAAAACAGCTGTCAAATTGATTAAAGGTGTCGTACGACTCGTACGAGATGCAGAATACGATTCTCTCAGGTGACGTTCTCAGTGTGATTTGTTGTTTAGTGCTACAGCTATGGCTGATACAGCTTTGAAAATCGAAATCGATCCTATTTTGCTACATTTTCAACGTAGTGCTTCGAGGTTATGGAGACGAGGACCAGCATTGCGAGGTCGAGGAGCTCTTATCTAGATGCTGTATCGACGGGTGGTGAGTTGAATTTTTCAGGGATAGATTTTTGGTAGTTATTTTGACGACAACATTGGAGAGCAAATAAGAGCTGATCTGATATGCCTATTTCAGTAAAATACACTATGTGTTTCTTATGTGTTATCAATCAACCGTGCTGCTCATTTATAACGTTTTATCAAAAGGTTCAATAGACCTATAAAACAAATAATATTGAAGCGATCAAGCCTATCCTATCAATAAGGAAACTACTGAATAGGTAAGTAATAATTATGGATTCCTCGTAACTGTTGTTTGCGGTTAGGTTTGATTTTATTCATGGGAGATCCAATTATTTTATATCTGCTCATCTATACGATACAGATTCTGTAAACTTTGAGGATACATAGGATAGTATGAAACTGTTATTTTATCGAGAATTAGTGAAAATATATGTATAATGCATATGTATATAAACTATACAAAAGGCATCAAGGCTTTCGCTTTATCGCGATAAAAACTGCATGGATTTATCATGTTTCCGCAGGAAAACTGACTGTCGTTTCGAGGACGACAGATAAAATGATGAATTTTACTTTCAAAAATTTCGTTAGTTTCAATAGATAAGTTACCGAATATTAGTTGCCCGATAAGTTGGTACCAAATCTTATTCAAATTAGTGAATATTTTATAGTATAGTATTTTAAGTAAACCCTGAAAAACTATTCTAGTTACCTATTCATGACAACCGACCAAAATCGAATTTCAGGAAATACGACTGGCAGATGTCTTCAATTCAATTTTCATCTTGAAATCATTTATTTTTTTCAACCAAATATAAAAAAATTATAAAAATCAGACATACACCCACTATCTTATCTGCAGTGGCGGATCCTCGGGCAGTTCGTGGTTCTAGCTTTCCCATCATTGGACTCCATCAATGATAGGTGGTACAAAGTATATAGAATTGAATAGTTAAAATGTGATTCTTTCATCTGGGATCTGAAGCTAATAACATAGCAAGTCTTTGCGGTTTTCAAATTTAGGTATCATGCAGTAACTGAAATAATATTTTTTAACGGTGTGTCAGTTTCATTACGCGACATTTGATAAATTCTTATTATATTTCATATTTTCTACTCCTAATCTACGTTGCTAGGTTTCGTATTTCATGCTATATATTATTGCTATTTCGGCTTCTTCGGTTCGTGTCTCGTGACATGTGGTTGTGTTTATTTATGTGTCTAAGAAGTAAGCATGAAAACATTTGATCTATACCATATCTTCAAATAAATGAAACTGAAGGAAACCACTCGAAAACCAAGATATAATAAATAAAACAAATAGGAACTGCAAATAATAAATATACCAATAGTCTTTCTGTCATCAAGCTCGTCAGCGAAAAAAATATTACCCGCAATTTTAGAATTCCTCATTTCATTGGAGTACAAAATGTTAAATTGTTGGAATCGGTAAAAAAACAACCTTTTCCATGATGATTTTATGGATACAAACATACTACTAAAAGTCCCATATTTATTTTTCGAGGGAAATCTTCCGTTTCAATTTGGCACCATAGTTTCGGGACACCCTGTATTCCAGAGCACTGTGTTCTTCACTTTCACATGACATATCAATGTTTCAACCAATACATGTATCGGGAAAAGATAATCTTGAGAAGATTCAACTTTCACCAATTTTCTTCATGAATAATTGTATTGGAATATGATGAGCTTATCAGGAATTATGTAACGAATTAATGCATGCATGGGAAACATATTTTTGACCCAGATTTTTAGCAGGACTAGGTATGCTGTACAATTCTCTATGATGAGTCTGGTGTTGGAAGAGGTATACCTATTGCCATTATACCTATTACGGATATTTTTTCATCTGATATATTCTGGTCCAACTGATGCTCTAACTATCGAAATTTCAAATTGGACTATATTTCTAGAGGTAATATTCAATTTTGAAAGATTTCCATTAGTACAGGTTCACTGAACTATATATGTGATAGGTATACGAGTATAAGAGTAGGTTGATTCTTGTATCGATCACAATATATATGGAATTTTTTGTTTGACTTTTCAACTGCAAAATATAATTCGGAAGAATATGCCTGTTTTAGATATTTGTTACCCAACATACCGTTGAAGCTACACCACTGTTATTATGAATCGATACCCTATCGCATGTTGGTCATACAGAACAATAGGTACGCGAATGAACGGTGTTAGCACCCTTGATTACTTGATGCTGCAATAAATTCCAATTCCGTTATTTACCACTGCAATAACTGTATTTTGATGAATTTCTATTGTTCGTTGGTTGTTCGTAAATGCAACGGAAATATCACGAAGAAAAAAGTTCTTCGAATAATGTTTAAAGTCTGTGGAGGGTCAGGAAAGTGGTGTAGTGCATGGGTCCCTTTATATAGATATTCTATAAACTGTCTCAATCGGTGGACAACTATCAGCTTCGGGGACATGCGCAGTCGTTCATTCGGCCATACGGGAGCAAGCGCAGTGCAACTAAACTAAACCCATCGAAGGTGAACTTCATGATGCCTGGATATAGCATTTGCTACGTATTCATTCATGCGAATTTTGAATTGTTCTTAATGAGAAATTATGAGTTGAACGACACTCTTCCGAACGCTGTGTGATGTGAATCGATTGGACTTTCAATAACGGCCGTGTCAGTGAACGAAATAGTGAAAATAAACGAAGTTTATACCAGAAAAAGGTACGTCAAGTGTGCATGTAATGGATGCCATTATGGGCTACTTTTGTGTGTCTACATTTCTAGCGAGCGAAATTGGTCTCTTAGGTCGCTCTGTAAAGACTCTTTTCGCTCGAAACATCACTATACTTTATGATTTAATGTCAAACATTTGTTTATAAACAATACATCTTCATGCTGTCGAGTTTAGATGTTTTCAATAGATCGAAATTATCAATATTTCACGATTGTCATCTTCGTTCTCCATTGTTATTTTAGTCATTTTATGAAATTGATGTAGTTTTGAATATTCTTGATTAGATATGGAAACATTCAACCTTTTTCGTGAATGAATTAATTGTTCATATAATAAATAAAGTACAGAAGAAATGCATTTCAGTTTCAGTTCTTAATTTTATAATTGTGTGTTTATAAGTGAGATTACCTATACAAACTCAACTAAATAACGATGAGGAATTGATTTTAAACAATTAGGAAAGTGATTATGAGCTCAATGTGAAATTAAGAAACTATACCTATTATTTTTCTGATCCACAGCGAGTATTTTAAAAGATATTGAGATATCACAAAAATTACCATTTTATTTGTGAACATATTTTCAAGACTGTATCTACTGGCACATGCACATCTAGAATATCTACTTGATAATTATTCACAATTGGGGAAAAGAAATATAGGAATACAAAATTGAATTTCCATAAGCTTAACTCTATTAATAAAATCCGAGATAAAATCTTTTTGTGAGCTCATAAACCGAGCTCACCTAGTAAGTACATACCTACCTACCTACCTATCTACCTACATTTGGAATAAATATTGACATTTTAGAAAAAGTATCACAAATTGCAATATAATTTGCATATAATTTGAAATGGAAATTTTCAATTTTCCATCAGTTTTTTTTTCGAATTGCGTTATCGGGTAGATATCTATGATTATATGATTCTGCCACTAGAACTACCTCAGTCTAGACATCAATAGACAAATGACATTAATTATACCTATCATTATCGAACTTTTATTTTCAACTTCAGCAACCATTATCTCATGTTCAAAATGTTTCCGGATTATTATTGATTGATCAAATTCATTGAGAGGACAAGAATATACTTTGTTATTTGTACACCCTAGTATATACCTAGCATGTCTCACTTTGGTGATATACGCTGCCCGCCAGTCGCTATGGAACTACCAACTTCAAAATTCATTCGGATTCATAATCAGGACTCATACAACTTTTTTTATGAAGACATTTCAGTACTGAAAAATCCTTATTCGTTTCACTTTTCATGGAAGCATCTTCTTATTTTCTGTGATTGAGGTTTCATTCAAATTTCACGATTCCACCTCAAAAAGTATGGAAGATACGGGGTTGCTTTCATGAAAAGTGAAACAAATCCGGAATTTTCAGGATCCTGATCATGAATCCGAATGAATTTCGAGTCTATGGATTTACCGTAAAAAATGAATGGTTCCATCGCGACTGACGGGCAGTTTAAATCACTTGGACCAGCACCATTAAGCCGGAAGGTGCATTTTGATGTCTATCAGTCTGGAAAATTTCATCATTCTACCTCGACAATTACGGAAGTTACGTGCGTGCTTCCATGAAAAGTGAGACACGCTGTATATTCATCATTTGGGGAAATTCGATCAAAACTATTTTGTATACCAGATGGCCGCAGTTGATTCAGCAGAGAAAGAGGCCAGTGAAGTGCTCCACACTTTACTCTCAGTCGAACGCATAGAAAAACAAGAGGACAATACAGTTGATAACCAGTCAGGATCATCACATTCCTTCCAGTCAAATGCGACGGTGATTGCAGAGACACAGGATGGTGACTCTCAAATCCACTGGCACACTCCCGTGTCCATATCACACTCGCTTTTTTCGACAATTGACGCCAATGGACACTTCACTCAAAACATGGACGATCAGCAGGTAGTTGTAGAGTTTGAAGTTTTGATAACCCAGATCACAAAATGCATGCCAACAGAGACTTTTAATAAGGAGCATATCCCACAAAAAAAATATATTTCATTATTTGAAAGTGTTAACTGGAGTGCCAAAAGTGTGTTGAGGGACTAAACATGAAAAGGTCATCTTAAAAAGTTTTTCGAGTGGAATTCAACTAAGTTACTAACACATTCTTTCAGTAATATATAACACAATGCTTTGTACTAGTTGATGGTGCGTTTTCAGTGTTTTTCTCTTTATTTCATGAACGTGACATTGTACATCAAATTTTGATACTTGAAATATGGGATGAAAAAAAAAAGTTTTTTCTGATGAAATTTCCTGTGGACTGTTCCTATTGCTTCAGTTCTACCCATTTCAAAAAAACGAATTGATGTTAATTTTCATTTCAGGTAATGAAAAATGACAGTTCAAAAGACATTCCAAACATGTCATTATTGGATGGATTGAGATTGAAAAACATTGAGTGATTAATTGAACCCCATTAAAAAATGCTATGGAGACATTTTCTCAGTAAACCTAAAATGGATACTTATTATGTTGATATATATTGGAATTCCTGTGTTTATATTTGGTATTTTCATGTACTTTTTGCACATGAGAAAATATTTCTGGAAATTATAAATTCGTCTCATAATTCATGTGAATTTCAACGTTGATTGTTGCATGTAACCTCAAAGTTATCAATTAACTGTAAATCATGAAAAACTTGAAACATTTAGTTCACAAACTCAAACATATGAAAAAATTCATGGAATTATTTCAATATCTGGTGATAAGTCCTATCGAAAATATTTTTGTTTCAGGTTATATGGGAAGGTCATACAATTGTCGACCCAGATACGAACAACATTAATACCATATACACTAGTCATCCTATTGAGGAGTCAGAGGCAGAAGAATTAGCAGTAATTCAAACAAATGGCAAGCCCAAAACACCACCGAAAAATAAGAAGAAAATCCCGGTGAAAAAGAAAAAAAAGAACGGCGAAATCAGCTTTCCCAATGACCCGACCAAACTCGAAGAAAGCGCTTCACAAGTGAAGGACAGATTCAAACGGGGATGTGAATGCCAAGATGAAAGTTGTTTCCGAGGACTGAATCCCGAAAGTGTGTATAAACACCGACTTAACATCGCAGAACTGACAAAAGGTGAACATGATATGTACCTAATGGGAGTCACCATGGCTTGTTTAGCAAATCCAGATACCACAGTAAGGCATAAAGAGAGAAGGCGACTCAGAGCACAGTATGTGTACCAAGGAAGAAGAGTATGCCTCGACGCCTTTCTCTACTTAGAGAACTGTACTCATTATCAGTTGAAGAGGATAAGAAAACATGTGATGACACATGGTGTGGCGCCTAGAGTACATGGAAACCACGGAAAAAAGCCACACAATACCTTTTCCCTGGATATTTATAGGCATGCAACTGAGTTTTTGAAGCAGTATCTTGAGCAACATACAGGGGAAAGGGATATTGTCAATACCAAGCAACCAATACAGTTGCCGTGGGATGTTACTAGGAAAAATTTGCATGATGCATATAAAGAGTATGGTCAAATACTCGAACCAGGTATCAAACTAATGGGGTACTCAACCTTCAGACACTTCATGAAGGAACAGTTTCCCCATGTGAAGTTCTGCAAGGTTGAACCCAAGTCCTGCCCCTCTTCCCACCACAATAGTTCTAACACAAACTCACAACAACAGCAGCAACAACAGCAGCAGCAACAGCAACCACAACAGCAGCAACCACAGCAACAACAGCAGCAACAACAGCAACAACAAATGCAGCAGCAACAGACCCAGCAAATTCAAGTACAAGTACAAGCTCAACAATTGCAAGCTGTTGTGGAAAGACCACAAGAACAGCAGATACAAGTACAAAAGTGTGTTATCAACAACCAACAAGTCATACCTTTAGTTGTGGCGCCATCTAATGATGGGACTACTCAGCACCATCAACAAACTTTCTTGGTCACCCCTGTCCCCCAGTTAGTCCCCACAAACGGGAATATTGTTGCCCCACAGAATGCTTCAAATCATACAACCACAAATACTTTTTCCTATCAGTTGGCCAATACTGGTTATGTCATTAATGAGCAAGGAAATATTGTCACTACCATGGCCAGTGCTCAGCATCATACTCCCTATACTTTTGGCAGGATGTAAATATTCAAAAGAGTCATCTAGGTTGTGATATTTTTTACTCTCAAGTATTTATTGTATATCTACTTCTGAGTAACCTGCGTTTCGTTATTCACAAGAATAATGCTGAAGAACATTCGAGTGATTTTTGAACACAATTTTGTAGACCTGATTATTTATTATATTTTGTAAATACGATTATTATTTTTGTTAGTGGCTCATTGTTATGAAGACCCATATTTATAAATTTTATTTCACAGTTTGAGCCAGAAACAAAATGTAAATATTCTTTTTTTAACTACTCCATTTGGGGAATAAAATAAATTTTTTTCGAAATTCGTTTCCTTATCTTTTATTTGCAATCATCCGATTGTATTGATTCTCATACAGTATATTTGAACAGTTATTTGTTCATATAATTTCTAAAGATATGATTAGATAAATCTACCACTAGGAAAGGGTGACGCAAATAAGTAACTAGTCACTGGGAATCAATACTGCTGAAATAATTCTGGATATTCGTGTCCACATTCTTTATACATTAGGATCATGTAAGTCGATAACATTCACATACATTTTTGCTTCGTTCACTTAATTGTAATCAACACCATAAATTTTCTTAATATTTTGAGAAGAAAATGTTGACTAACCAACATGCTCTCCATGTTTTTACGTGTCGTCGTCAAAATAACCCAAAAATAAAGTAGAGTTCTAACTTTGATTACTGTTCACAGGCGACTCTTCCAATGAGTGCGAGGAATTTGAGATGCAAAATTCAGTTATATCAGAAAATTTGGGAGTTAACGATGTCTTGGAATTGCTTCAACAACAGTATGCCATTATCTCGGGTGGAAAGTCTGAAGAAGGATGTCCAATCATTCTCTTTCCCGACAACAATAATTTCGAAACATTATCCGACGTAGAATATCAACGTTTGATGTTGTACTTAACATCAGTGCCTTCGTAAGAACAAATTTCATGTAATATTTAGTGATATTTTCGAAAGAAATTACTTCAAGAAATTTCTATCCTGTCGCACAATGAATTTTTAGCTATAGATCGAAGTTTATGATGATACTGAAAAGTGATTTATCCATAAGGTTTTGTTAGGAAAGCCTGTGGTATTTGACTTGTTTTGTTGTTTTTGTAAGCTACCTACCGTAGACATCAGAGATCAAACAACAATTGATTTTTTTATATATATACTGGCAGAGTGATTTTGTATCGCTTGTATACAAAAGAGTGACTCGAGTCTGAAACTGTAGATTAATTTGGTAGATCACAATAACATCACATCATCACAAAATTTTAATAGAAACAAATCGTTCACTGATAGTTTTGGGATATTTGAAAAATCAGAAATATTGCTTGGTCGTCGTAGGTTAATTCTAAGCGAAAAACTATTACGGAAGACAAATTTCTCCTAAGTCTTCAATGAAGAGTATATTGCGGAGTTCAATGTTGATAATTTATAATCAGAAACAATCTGTCAGTGCTTTGAAATGTTTGCTATATTTTGAGGTATCCCTCGATTACTGATTACAATTCAAATGTTTTTCACAGCCTCCATGATGCAGATTTGGGCTTCCATTTAATAATAGATAGAAGAAACGATAGGTGGAATTCAGTGAAAACTGTACTTCTAAAAATATCAGTGAGTTAACATATTGATTCACTTGAGGGTGAGTCAAATTCTTTATTTTCAATTATTGATAGTTCGAGTTGTTCGTAACAATTGCTCAAATCATCTTCACGGAAGTTGACTCATCCTTGTTTTATCTACTGAAAAATTATGTATCAATGAAGTGTTTCAGATGTTTTTTCCAGGCCTCATACATGTCGTTTACGTTCTCAGACCAGCTAGTTTCATCCAAAAGGCCTTATCAGAAGTGAGCAATAAATTGTTCAAAGAAGAGTTCAAATTTCGTATGGTAGTTCTGAGTACAATAGACGAGCTCCACAAACACATCAACATTAGGCAGTTAACGGTCGATATGGGCGGTACTTTACCATATAATCAAGAAGACTGGATACAGCAGAGAATTCAGCTGGAAACTTTTTCGGCAATAACTCATCAAGTGTCTACGGCACTGGATGAGTTCACCAAGGATATAGAAGAAACGGAGCTGCCAAATGATGTCGAATCCACTCAACAGTTACTAGAAAAACACAGTGTAATCTACAATGATTTGAAGAGAGACATACTGTCAGCGGCCAAACATGGGGAAGATCTTCTGAGCAGTATCAAAGAGAAAACGATTTCCTATGACGACGACTATTTCACCCTTTCAGATTCTAGTGGAAGTGTTTTCGCTGTTGAAAGGTTACTTGTACAGTTAGAAGAAACAGAGCGAACCTTCGATGAATTCTGGCAAAGTCACTCCATCAGGTTGAGGAACTGCTTGGAATTGCGACGCTTCGAGCAAGATTTTCGAGAACTCCAAGTCAATTTTGAAGCCAACATAAAAACAATTACAGAAATGAGCGAACTTGGCGACAGTGTGGACAAAATTGATAATTCACTGAAGCAAGCTAGAGCCTTTCAGAAACTGTGCAGTACGGATACTGATAGAGCAGAAGAGGTGATTTCATCGGGGCAACATTTAATTAGTATCAATTCCTGCCCGATAGAATGCGTCCAGCCGAAATGTACTGAGCTCATACGGGTTAGAACTTTATTGATAGAACAACTCGCAAAAAGGATAGATACGCTAAGCTTAGCTAAAACAATCATGGAAAGGGTGGAAAGTGTAAGTGTGTTCATCTTTGTTCAAAGAGGTTTAGATCCCAACAAGTTTTTGTAGGCGAACAAATGGTGTACTAACGGTGTTGATCTCTTGGCATCACAAAAAATCGAAGAATGTACTAGCTCAATAGAACTCACAGATAAATATTTGAAAGAGATAAATGATTTTACTGATACGTCTAAAGAATTCACCACCCAAGGACACAAAGATTTCAGGGAGTTATTTGACGATTCTACTACAACTGAAACCAAGGCACTGATTTCCCAAGTAAGTTATAATATTTCATCGCACAGAAGCGTTATCCGGTATTCATTCTTCTCAGGTTATCGACAGGATAGAAGATGTAACCCTTATGTGTACCAAACGGGTCAATACTTTGAATGAACTGTCTGTAAAGTCTGTGAGGCCCATACAAACTGTTCCTTCTGATCCAGTGGTTCCCAGACAACCTGGTGCTCCAGCTCCAAATCACAATCGGACAGTTTTGAAAAAAGCATATACGATACCAAAGGTAAAATATTGTATAATCACCTGTAACTTGCTTCAAAACTGTGTTTTTACATCAAATATAATAACTTCACAAAGTAATTGACAAGTTCAGCCAGCTTTGAGAGAGAAAAAATATGTATGCCCTAGAGTTGTCTTTGTCGTCAAGATTGCAACTTAAAATAACGAAAATGTTATGATTGCGACGTAAAAAAAGAGAAGAAATCTAATAACACATTTATAACAAGGCTCACAAAATATTCTAAATGATTGGAATAACGAAAACAAACTATAAGAACAACAAACCAATTATATACAGGTTATAAAAGTCTCCTTCTTTTTCACGTCGCAATCATAACATTTTCATTATTTGAAGTTGCAATCTTAACGACAAAGACAACACTAGGGCAGACTCACGCTTGAACCGTTTGTACATGAATACCATTGAAACATGTAGATCGACCAATGGAATCGTGGCTTTGCCAATTGTTATCTTAATTGGTTATGGTCATTATATTTTAGTTTGGTGTACACTTTCTTACCGTATTCCTTATTTCACTTTATTTGCTGGATTGAAAGGGAACAAAAAATAGTATCTTGCTATACGTTTGGAATTATCATCCAGGGATTAAATCACTATTAATATGGCACTGTTGCTGAAATCTACTAGGAAATCACCGCACAGAAGGAGAACCATATTTTGGTGGACTATAATCTTACATTGTCCACGACATAATATGTACAGTTGCATATTGATACAGTCATCTTATATATTGAAATTATCCTTACCTGTTTAGTCTCACAGGCATGATATGTATGCTGATGACAAATATCCTATCTATTCACTCATAACAGATACGTTTGTACAATCTTATTATTTCGTGACTTTTTTCGAGATAAGTAATGACTAACAGAGAAAATACATAAGCCGAGAGGGGTCACTCTAGTCTAGGACCCATGCGTGTGAAGCACAGGTGGTATCATTTCGTTTCCAATTATTCGTAAGGAATTGTGTGTTCTCGTTATTGAAAAAAATGAAAAGAAATACCTTCCGGTCAGAGCACCACATTTGGGTGAGTTACTTATTTGAAGAGTCGTCACCGAATGACTAATGCCTCCATTGTCATTTAATGTGTTTATATTAAGATAAGCCATTGGTGAATTATTTTGTATTATGTAGGCTTGATCGAGGAATCATATCCACTGATGGTCGTGGATATTCCAATGATTTATCGATGTCTCAAGTAGTATCAGCCAGCACTGAATCATCCCTCTTCATATACCTGACTAGTTGATGCAATCTTATCATCGTTCATAACCTTATGTATTATATAACTTTCGATATTAAATCAATGTCTTCCAATAAGAGACTTCAAATTAATGCAAAATATAAAAAATTGTATGACACACGTTTCATAAGTCACGTTGACGCACTTATTCCCTTATTGGAGTATCATAATATACTATTTCAGCACGGTTTAAATTTTGGGAAACAGGAAAAAAAATAAAAAAAAATTATGGGATTTAAAAGTCAGCCATCCGAAATCCTACTGGAAATGAATAATGTTAACTTGAGGCACCAAACTATTCGACCTGAAAACCTCACATGTAGGATGAAATGACCATCGATCAAATAACTTGAAAGAGAGCGGTAGGATAGACTTGACCAGATGTGCCCGTTTCACGGTTTCAAACCTGTTTGTGGAAGAAAATAAGTGTATTTCGTGATACCATTTAATTAACAAAAGTTCCGAATATGCAATTCAAAATGATTGTAGTGCACACCAAACTTTTAATGTCACCGGATTCGTGTTATGGATGGTGTTCGGACGTGTGAGTGTAGTTGCACCTGTAGAATTCAAAGTGTCTTATCGGATTATGCTCATTATTATTATGGATTCTATAATGGAATATTCTTCTCTCTAGTATGTGTGATCATTTATTTTCTATTTTAATATATACTCTCATGGATATCAGAGGAATTTCATATTGCCTTTATTGAAACTCGGATTTTGGTCGGTACAAGAAATTTGTTTGCTAGATTCTTAATTTAAAGTTCACGATTGAATTTTGAAAAAGTTGCACTTTCTTGATCTACCGATTTATTGAAAAGAAATTTGGCCTACCATTTTTGATTTATCAGAGATTGTAAAACAGCGGAATATTGCGCATTTTTAATTTTTCCATTAAAAAAACAATCAAAAGTTTTTGAAAGGATTTTTTTTTATAAAACCTAAAAAACATTCAAGCGATCATTTTTTTTTGTATAAGTCTCATATTGGATTTTTTTATTTATCATATGATTTTTTGAAAGTTGAAAATAGGTTTATTTTTACCGACTTGAGATATATAACCCAATTATTTTGATATTTAATTGGGAAACAATGATTTTCTTTGAATCTACCAACAAAACTTTTTCACGTTAATGGTGATTCTTCTTTTTGTCATATACAGGGTGGCCAATATAAGAATGAACAGCATAATTAAGTATCGTGGTAACGGTAGGAGATACAGATTTGGTCAAGCAAGGAAAAAGTGGCGCAATGTAAATAATTTTCACGTTGTTATCTCGGAACTTGCTTATCTTTACCCGTTTCCGTGATGTTTAAAAAAAACTCATTTTTCGTTTTCATTTATTTCTGGAGTTGTTTCAGCACTAGTGTACTTACTCGTTCCAACTTTTTGAGCTCGAGAAATCATCAACCTTGAATATTCTTATGTTTAGAAACCTTATGTATCACAGGTTTCAGGTACATTTCCTTCAGTATATCTTCAAATTGTTCATATATCATTCAGAATAAGAAAAACTGAGACGTTCTCCAAGATATCTATCCAATTCATTCTTATCTTGGCCACCATGTGTATAGATCTCGTAATCATTTAATTGTATGTTATATTCAAATCATTTTTTTAGATGAGTAACCCTGGAAATGATATAGACACAAATTGTCACCCGAATGAGTTCCCACCAGAATCAGATGACATAAATAACATTAAAATTAAACACATACTGAAAGAACTGTATGATACTGAAAATTTGTATGTCAGTGAATTATACACTATCCTGAAGGTGAGTAGTTCAATTTTTTCACTATTTGTTGCATATCCTCCCAATTTTTAAGGGTTATAAAAAAGCAGCTCAGAATGAAGATATGCTTCATTTGATCCCTCCCGATGTCGATGAGAAATTTCAAGTTATTTTTGGGAATTTAGAAGATATATTCAAATTCCATTCGGACATTTTCCTCAAAGACTTGGAAAACTGTATAACTTCCAGAGAACTCGTTGCTCTTTGTTTTCTACAAAAGGTATGTCATGATTTCGTTTGAAAACCTAATTCTACAAGGTCTATATTCTTTTCAGAGGGAAACATTTTCTCAACTCTATAGCTTCTACTGCCTGAATATATCGAAAGCAGAACAGCTTAGAGAACGCTCAACAGACTTGAACCAGTTTTTTATTACTTGCCAACATCGTTTGGGCCACAAACTTCCTTTGGCTGCTTACTTGCTGAAACCAGTGCAACGCATAACTAAATACCAACTTCTGCTGAAAGACCTTCTACGCTATTCCAGCTACGACAATTGCGGTAAAGAGCTGCAACAAGCATTAGACAGCATGCTTGTCGTTCTCAGAAACGTCAATGACAGCATGCACCAAATATCGATCACAGGCTTTCCTATGGATTTGGGGAAACAAGGAGATCTGTTGCTGCAAGGATCTTTCAATGTTTGGCTGGAAAATAAACGTGATATAAGGCTTCGCCTGAAGCCTATGCAGAGGCATTTATTTCTTTACCAAAAAGCAGTATTGTTTTGCAAGCCAATTTCCAAATCGGTACACAACAAAGCTACGTACCAATTCAAGCATTATCTCCAAATGTCGCAAATAGGCCTCACGGAATCTGTCAAAGGGGATACGAAGAAATTCGAATTGTGGTCACAGGGTAGGCAAGAGGTCCACACCATCCAAGCTACCAATTTGGAGCAAAAACAGAGCTGGGTTAACGAAATCAAAAAGGTGTTGTTCAATCAGCTGGAGGAGATAAAAGGAGAGAAAATTAAGCAGTATGCTGCAATTTCCCACAAGTGAGTGATTGTCGCCATTTCGAGAAGCCATAATTGAAACTCGAGTCAAATTTAACAAAAAATTGTATCTGAATACTGAAGATATACATATCTATTTTCTGTTAACTCCTATTTTTTTACAGACCTTTGAGGCAAACCATATCTTGGGATAAGCAGAAGAGCATGGCTCCTGTCGTACCAATAATCCATCATAGAGCAATGAGCTGTGACTCTGACCAATCAAGTCATTGCATGGATGACACGTCAAATGAAAGCATAGAAAGTGAAAATTGGTCTTCAGATTGTAGTAACAGTGATGAAGAAGACCATATAGCTGCCTCTCCGGTATGTAATTTTTTTGCAAGAGTTCAAGTATCTTGAAATGTAACTAACAATATCTTAATCAAATAATCAATCACATGTACTGGGTATCTTTCATATTTTGGCCCCAATCTACAGGATTTAAGAATCATGGAAAATGAATGCTGGAGTAATTTTTTCATAATATCTCCTGTTGATATCAGAAGAAAGCAATGCGTGTCGAAAAATTGATGTAAGACTACACCATTTCGGTAAATTGCCATAACAAATTCTAAGCCATTGGAATATGTTGATGAAATAGCTATAAAATCTTGAAGAGTATACTTTTAGGCCATCTGTAACGATTTATGCAACCAGCAGATGGAAATAAATTGTTATTGGTGGTAGCTCAATATGTTCCAACCATTGCATAATCTTGATGAGAATTATACATTTACGTGAAAAGTTTATGGCATAGCAAATTTGAAATAATTGATTGAAAAAGTACTTTTTTAGTGTCCTTATGGTGCCTAAAATGAGTTTTTTTTTCTAGATACCCAATGGTATTAATCGTAAACCATGAAAATCAAATGAGCATTCAATATACCATGCATTGACAAAACGAGTATTTATAATAAATTGATTTTTGTGTTAAATTTCTCTCAATTTTTTTAAAGACGCCTGATACATGTGTACAGAACTTTTAGATTGCTTTTGTTCTTTCTATTCCACTATAAAAATTGTTCATAGCAGAATACAAAATGAATTTTATTGCTTTGTAGCCTTCGCAGCTTTCTTCTGTCGCTTGATGTTTTTTCCTACCGAAAATGACGGGACTTTCTTCCCTATTGCGGTTTATTCTGTATTCTGTCTTGAAATTTGGTATGTTTTTACAGTAGATCTTTTGAACAATTTATTGCAGTGGAGAAATGTGGTGAAGGGTCATAGCACAATAGTTGATCGTGTCGTTCAGTATTTCATTGGCAGTACGACAAACTCCACAACATTTTATGTTGAACATTTCTAATTCTCCGTTGTTCCATTCTTTATTTTAGTAAGTTGAATTTATTTATTTTTTCATTCTTTTATTTTCAACGTTTAGGAAATTATTCGTGTGAAATTGTGTGTGCTTTTTTTGGTGCTACTAATCATTTAAGCAAGTCAGGTGATTCTGATTTTTTCCACTTAATCTAACATTAGTGATTGCACTACACATTCAGGTCCACATGAAGTCTTGTATAAACTCTAACTGAATCGAGCTGAAACCTGTCACCTCAGTTTTTAAAAAATATCGATTTCTTCAGAATATGCAACCTATACATTTGAAAAAAAATTGTGCGAGACTTCGAATCAAATCTTCAGTAACTAGATCACACAACTTTCCGTCTATAAAATTGAAACATTGCATCTTCTGTTGTGTTCCTCTCAAACATCCTGACTCCTAATGATTCTTGTTTTTCAGAACGGTCGTTATGTTGCTCTAGCTGATTACTGTGCAGTTGGAAACAGTGAAGTGAACATGAGAGAAGGAGATATAGTTGAATTGCTCAAAGTAGGCTGTGCTGGATGGTGGTTTGTGAAAGTGATAGGTTGGTATTACCATTTTTAGAATCCATAGCATGTTTTGAATACTCTCAACGGTAGAAAGGAAAATTCTTCGTTATCAGTGTCATTGGTGTTTCCACTGAAGATTGCAACTTGGTTTCCAAAATTTTGTGTTTTTTTGTTATATTTTCAATTGGAAATCTCCTGGTATCTAATCAACTTGGTTGACAAGTTTTTCAATTATTCCCATATAAAAGAGGAAATGATTTATTCATCAAAAAGAGATATAGAGCGCTGATAGGGGCGATTTTCTGTTGAATGTTGATGAATACATTAGTTTGCCATGATAAAATAACCTATTTTTCTGATGCCGACTAATGCTTACATAATCTCTAAGATACCTAATATAGAGATTCAGTTGGATAACTTGTGAAATCACGTATTCGATTTATTGAAAAGTTTATATACATAATGATATATTCATCTATATTAATGTGAACAGACTATTATTCATAATTTCGATGAAAATTTGATGTTTACATTTTTGATGACTTTTTGTATTTTTTTTTCAGAAACTGGTGTTGAAGGTTGGGCACCTGCTGCCTACTTGGAGACCACGCATGGAAAGAATTCCCGTAGTCACAGGAGTCAGGATAAACTGAATCTTTAGTGCTTTGCCAAAAAAGTAGTCTTACATTATCCTACATTCTATCGATTATACTTCATTCCCCCTCCCCTGGAGCAAGATTTCATGTTGGGAACTATGAGTTTGATTTTAATTTTTTTTGTAAATTGGTTTTTGAATAGTTTGTCTTATTTTCATGTAATATCGAATTTAATCGGGAAATAATATCTATGGGGAAACATATTTTGTGATATAAAAAATCGTGTCAATAGGTGACTGAATAATGAACATAATTTAATTTGAACTGAGTGCATAATTGAACTTTTATGAATGCTTGGATAGTGCAGTAATTCAACATATCTTTATTTTTCGTTACTTGAGAATCCTCCTGACCAAAGATGATGAAAACATTGTACCATTTCATGAAATCGTCAATTTTTGGACTGAATGTTTCCTGGTACTCATCAATTTTATTTATTTTCATAATAGGCCAGATGAGACAGTATATTTTAGTACAAATTACTTCTTTGTTACTTATTATATTTATTATTAGTTGATTTTAGACTGTTTTTATTGTATACCATCGGATACGTATATTATTAATTAGTGGTAGATTATTTTTACTAGGTATAACATTTCATTTTACTCGAATATTGGGAATTCAACATAATAGCTTCTATTATTAAAGTTGTAAATTATAATTTCATATACCAGATGTTGATTAAAATGTCGAAAACGCGCAGTTCCTTCATTCCATTTTGCAAAATATCCCAGTTTCAACAGGAAATATTGGAAATTGGAATCATTTGCCTGGATTCAAAATGAATTAATTAGGTAGGTACTTTGAACCGGAAACGATTCATCATGAATAGTAGAAGTGGGAGGAAACGGCAATCAAAGATTATTGCCTGATCAAAGATGGTGGATGTAACGAATGATTCCTATAATTATGTTCTGAGTAAAAGCGTATAGATGGCGTGGAGAACATTTTTGATAAGGTGATTTCCGCATAAATTCGAATATATCGATGGAAGATCACATAAATACCGTTCATGTACCTATGACTGGGCATATCCAAAGATTATCTCTGAACTGGAGTAGGCTCACAGTTTACAGAGAGAGCTACTAGCTAGGTATATGGGTATAAAATAAAACCATTAGTCGTTTTCTGTAACTATCTCTGACTATATATAGCAGAAGAATCCTGTAAGCTACCTGTAAAAAATAAGACAGGTCTTATGTCACTGTAATCGTTGATTGATAAGGACTTTTCAATCAACGGTCTTATGGAGATTTGGCATAATTTGTTTTCGAATGGTATCCGAGAGGTGGCGATAAGATCATCAGAATAAACTTCCTTAATTTGAAATATTTTTTGGTTCACCGATGATTTCTTGTAGCGAAAGTATCACATGTAATTGTGAACATTCGTCATAATTCACTAATAAATTAACGAAATCTTCAGCATGAGCCACTTTTCAGATGATGAATCTGACATCTGACAGGGAACAACTCCGTGCACGGCTTACTAATTATTAGAAAAATCCTCAGACGAATTAGGAAAAATCAAATTATTCGGCAGTCTCCGAAATTATGGGGTCTTCGGTATGAGGGTATAAAATCCAATCATGAGAAGAAAAAAATGTGGTTTTCTTTTGAGAAAATTGATACTTCCAGTGTTTCCCCATCCACTTCCTGCACCCACTTTTTTGTACACCCTGTAATTTATTTAGTCAAAGTTATCAAGGTCAGTGTCGTCAGTGATCCGTTCTACCTTCAATCAGTGATGTCAGACGTACCAACTTCTTGGTACACATACCAGTTTTTAGCACCACGTACCATGTACCAAGACAACTCGGTCTTGGTATGCAGAAATACCAAGATTTGACGTTCACCGACAAAAATAAACCGACATAGTAGAATAACTGACAAATTTCAGAGATGCATATGAAAGAAACATTGAAACATTCTAATCAGTTCTATCAATAATATAAAACTTTATTATCATAGCAAGCAGTCTCGATAAAGAGCAGTTATCATCATTTTCCATCTTTCTATCATTTATAATTATGATACTTGCTTTGAAGGTACCAAATCCCCCATTGGAGTTTTTTTAATGCAATAAATTGCAATAAACCTCAAATTATTGTACGTGCTTGTGGATGATTGATAGATGATGAAATCAAATATAATGAACAGAGAATCGAAGTCAGTTATCGCCAAATAATGTTACTAATTATACTTATAGTGAAAGAAATTATTGATCTTAATGAATAGTTTCGAGTCTAAAAATGTTTTTTTCGGAATCAAAATTTTTTTATTTCGGACTTTTATATCGAAAAGAGTTATATTTATATTTTTTTACTGGGATGCGATTTCCGACAGTTTGTCTATGAGCCTTTAAGATCTAAGGTAGTATCAGTGTTTCCAGCTCCAGAGCGAATCACAGGCGTACCAGTTTTTCGTCTCCAATACCAACTTTTAGCCACCACGGTACAAGGATTCCTAAGTGGCAGTCTGACATCACTGCCTTCAATATATTCATAATTCAGTAACTTCATACCTATCACTGCTGATGCATTCGTCGTTATTTTGGGAATGGGAAATTCGAGTCAAAATCATGAGAGGAATCCGTTCGTTATACTTATTTTTGAATTTTTGTACAGGGTGATTTCAAACCATGGCGAATTCCAAAAATCGAATTTGAATGTCTGGTAGACTAGGAGCAGAAAACAACTACTTTCCTGGCAAATATCACGCAGAATTTTGTCACATCTTATGCTGAGTCTCCACACTGACAGTACAACGTCGTCGTCACGACTGCATGGCCGCACTAATCTTTGATTTTGCTGCTGTTAGGTTAGGTAGTGTGAGGTTACCAAATGTTATATAAACAGCGTTGAAACGTCAAAGTTGAAATTCAGCTAACTTATTTCGCGCTTTCTAATTTGACGTCGTGCCTTATTGTGATTGGTCAAATCGCAGTGCAGTTGCGCAGTCGTGGCGTTGGTATGGAGACTCACCATTTGGAAGACAAAAACATTTGCATTCTGCATTTGTCAGGAAAGTAGTTGTTTTCTGCTCAAGGTCTACCAGACATTCAAATTCAAACTGTGTTTGATAATTGAATGGTTTCATTCCAGACCATATAGAAAAACAATAACTTTTATTTCGATCGCATTATTCTGTGAAGGTGATTTCACAACGTTGCGACCAGAAGAAGCATCATATGTACAATTTCCCTTTTTCTTCCCGGGCTAATGTCATTAGAGATTATTTCCCGTGAAAAACAAGCGGGCGTGGCCCTTGGCGGCACATTTCCTTCAATCAAAGAAAACACACCGTTCATCCCTGCTGCCCGAATGCGCTTCCACAATCCCCGCTCGTGCAGATATATCGGACGTGTTTTCTGTTCATTATTCATTCAAACTCGCATCACCATATCGAGTGGACCGGCGGCCCGCTTATAGAGAAAAGATAACGACGTCGTTTCGTCGTGGCGTCGCAACGAGATCAAAGTTCCGCCGTCTAAAGTGGCGAGCGTCTGGCAAAGCGCGAGAACGTCCCGCAGAAGGCTCCTGCGGCGCAGGAATCGCAGCCGTATGCGGGAGCGCTTAGAGCGGAGGTTTGGGTACAGCAGGAGTCCTGCTGCGGAACGGTCGGGCCGAGGCCTCTCGAATGGCACAATGGAATTCAAACTTTCTCGAGCGGATATCAGAAGTCAATTCACATCACAGCCCACTACATAAATTGAACAAATTATTAGGTTCCCTTTTATGCGAACGGCAAACGAGGAGACTTGTAGGTGTAGGTATCATATGCATTTCTTTGGGGCCCTGGGGGCATGTATAGGGTCATCCTGAGAGGCTCAATTCCAATTGCAAGAAAAAATTCACGCAGCTATCATTCCAAAATCAAGTCCACTAGTTTTATGTTTCAATAACTAATCCACTTGCACACTGGAAAAAGTCCCAGAAGAAAGATCTTTGCTGAGTGTTTTTCACCTGATGTCGTAGCAAAAAAAGTAACAGACACAGTAATGTTGCTTCGCTCTTACAGAAAAGATCACTTTACTGAAACTGCTTTATTGGAACTGGAATTGGCTGTAGTAGTAGAACTGCAATTCTATATAAAATTATTTCTGCCACCATGAAACTGTACATTTCCACGATAGTTAGATAATATGTTACTGTTGTAACAAAGAAGATTTGACCAATATTTCTTTATAATAACCGTAATGGTCTCTGCTATTCTAGCAGAAAATATTTGCATCGCGAAATATTTCTGTATAATAACTGCAATGTTCTTTGCTAGCCCAGCAAGAATAGATTGCTGAAAGCAATTCGGACATGCCAAAATCGCAGTTCGGTTGGTATCGTTTGCATTTTATCGCCAGACTTGCAACAGTTCTCGTCTGTCGTCCGTCCCGTCCACTATTCGGGTGATTTTCTGTTCTCATGGAGTAACGGTACCTAGGTATCTCACCGTATTACCGAAATATTCGTGTTCTTCTTCTTCTTCTTTATATCTACTTAGTTCTTCGGTGTTTTGTTCACTGTTTATTTAAATACTTCTGTGGTTTGATTAAAACCCTTGGTGTAAATTTTTGTGATAACTACGATTGGTAGGTATGTGTAAATTATGATGTTTTGCTGGGACAGTTTAGAAGGAATTTATCAGCAAGTGGAAGTTAATTATCTTACAATAGCATTATGTTTGCGGGAAATCTCTTCGAAAGTGGAACCCTAATGCGTGCATTTATAAAAAGAGTCCAGGATTACGCTAAATAAAATACCGCGACTCCAGTTACGCAAAATAATAATAAGGCAGCTGATGGTGATAGTTATTCAAACCATATTCCTGATTTATTTTATATTCCACAAGGATTTCACTAAAGTTGATAGCAATATATTTTTACTCACAAGGAACTCGAAGTGGTACTTATAGTATATCTGAAGTTAAATGTGAATGTCCTTTTTTCTATATAAACGTCAGAAAATTTCCAGTGTACCTAATTTCATGATCCTTGCCTCAAGAGTCAAGAATATAATTAGCAAAATAATGAATTTATGTATCATTTGACCCATTTTTCAGCAGACAACTTTTTTTTTATAATTCTAAGAAGATTTTGATACGTTCGTTATTGGTACCTGATGTACTATCGATATAATACTGACCTCTATATGATTCAGAACGTATCACGCCGTTTTTCAGTGATAACAATAACTGTTGATTCATATAGCAGCAAGAATGATAAAAACAGTCATTCAGTTTTTGGTATAGAATTGATGAGAAAACAAGTAGACAGAGAGCTCTGTAGGGTTGGATTGTGGTTGTTAAAATAATAATTCTATATGCTTTTATCGATAGGCTGTGTGCTGTCATCGATGTGTTCGATGGGCTGTGAGGAGTTTTTCAGAAATTTCATCAACAATATTTCCATATGTAGCCAAATTATTCAGGATCGAGTCATGCATATTGTCATCAAAATATTATTCGTCATCTGATTATGAAACTCCACACGGTTCTGGTATTCGAATATCCCTGTAGATATACATTTTAAAACTCCTCCATTGATATGCAGAATGTAATTAACAAAGCTGTGATCTCCATTCGAGTACCATCCACTGTAAACACCGTGCATCTGGGGATGCGAAACGGATGCATAATTAATGAAAAAAAAAATCGAATCTCAGGAGAATTCCGAATACAGGTGGATCATTATACATGGTGAAATTCTTTTGAAGTCATATTGCATGAGTCCTACGCAGTAATAAGAATAAAATTATATCTCATGATGCAGATTGGAAAATACTTGACCGTTGGTATCGTCTTTTTGTTATCTTTTGACTGGATAATGATATTGGGAATCGAAAATGGCCAGCGTACCTCTGGCCCTCAAAAATATATAAAAAACAGCTTTTTTAATTCACTACTGAGTCATAATCGTTTTCGAATACCTAACCAGGTTCGCGTTCGTTCATCAAAACCGGGATAATGAATGCATACCATACACTTCAGACTTCACCCAACTGGGTCCAAATTGACACAATGTTGAAAAGAGCCACTCCCTAAGAACGGCTAACATCAGGAGTGTGGATAATTTGCTGACCAAAAAATAATCCTGCCAATCCGAACCTTGGAAGATATATAACCAAGTGAAACTCCAAATCTGAGTTGTGTTTGATGAGGTGTTCGTGCCACCGTAGGAAAATATCGAATCAACCCCCTCGCAAGGGTAGTTTATACTTGTAATTTTTCTTAAAACTTTGCTGACCGGGGGTATCCAGTGAAGATATTTCATTGAAACAGTAGATTATGACTGCTGAAAACATACTCTTCATGCCACCATAGTGAAAATCCGAATCAACCCCCTCGCAAGGGTAGTTTATACTTGTGATTTTCCTTAAAACCTTGCTGACAGGGGGTTTATAGTGTGAATATTGCAGTGAAACAATAGATTATGATTGCTCAAATCATACTCCCCATGCCACCATAGTGAAAATCCGATTCAACCCTCTCGCAAGGGTAGTTTATACTTGTGATTTTCCTTGAAACTTTGCTGACTGGGGGTTTCTAGTGCAGATATTGCAGTGAAACAGTAGATTGTGATTGCTCAAACCATACTCTTTCATGCCACCATGGTGAAAATTTGGATCAACCCCCTCGCAAGGGTAGTTTATACGTGTGATTTTCCTTAAAACCTTGGCTGACAGGGGGTTTCTAGTGTGAATATTGCAGTGAAATAATAGATTATGATTGCTACAAAACAGATATCTATGAAGAAATACCTTCTTGCCACCATAACAAAAATTTGAATACACCCCCATACGGGGGTAGTTTATACTTGTGATTTTTCTAAAAACATTGCTGACCGAGGGTTTCCAGTTGAAATATTCCACTGAAACATCATATTATGATTGTTCGATGCGGATACTTCGTGCCACCATAAAAAAAATCTGAATCAACCCCCTCACAAGGGTAGTTTATACTTGTGATTTTCCTTAAAACTATGCTGACTGGGGTTTCTAGTGCAGATATTGCAGTCAAACAGTAGATTGTGATTGCTCAAACTACACTCTTCATGCCACCATAGTAAAAATTTGAATCAACCCCCTCGCAAGGGTAGTTTATACTTGTGATTTTCCTTGAAACTTTGCTGACTGGGGGTTTCTAGTGAATATATCGCAGTGAAACAGTAGATTGTGATTGCTCAAACCATACTCTTCATGCCACCATAGTGGAAGTTTGGATCAACTCCCTCGCAAGGGTAGTTTATACAAGTTAATCTTCAAAAATTCTACTGACTGGGGATTTTCAGTGGAGATATCCAATCAAATGAAAGAAAATCTATGGTGTATGGTTTGAGCAATCATAATCTACTGTTTCACTGCAATATTCACACTAGAAACCCCCTGTCTTAAGGAAAATCACAGGTATAAACTACCCTTGCGAGGGGGTTGATTCGGATTTTCACTATGGTGGCATGAAGAGTATGGTTTGAGCAATCATAATCTATTATTTCACTGCAATATTCACACTAGAAACCCCCTGTCAGCCAAGGTTTTAAGGAAAATCACACGTATAAACTACCCTTGCGAGGGGGTTGATCCAAATTTTCACCATGGTGGCATGAAAGAGTATGGTTTGAGCAATCACAATCTACTGTTTGACTGCAATATCTGCACTAGAAACCCCAGTCAGCATAGTTTTAAGGAAAATCACAAGTATAAACTACCCTTGTGAGGGGGTTGATTCAGATTTTTTTTATGGTGGCACGAAGTATCCGCATCGAACAATCATAATATGATGTTTCAGTGGAATATTTCAACTGGAAACCCTCGGTCAGCAATGTTTTTAGAAAAATCACAAGTATAAACTACCCCCGTATGGGGGTGTATTCAAATTTTTGTTATGGTGGCAAGAAGGTATTTCTTCATAGATATCTGTTTTGTATTATGAGCCCGATACTCGCAGTAGAAGTCTGAAATCTAATGGAATATTCTATTCTGGTCAGCAAAATACTTTTTCCCTAACATCAGCTACTCCAAGGGTATAATCTGAAGCAGTTCTCAGTACCATATTTATGAACTCATGAGTTGCTGAATGAATTTTTGAACTGAAGAAAGGTCTCAAGAAATGCCCAAACTCGGTGCATATTGACCGATGGTGTATGCAATATTGTTTTTTCGTGGCATTTTCTATTGATGTTGCAATTTATTATACCCTGGCCAAGTATAGCACAGGTATTCTATTATCGGAATCATAAACAAAGATAAACAAATGCATATACTTTTATTTTGATTTCAATTAGAATATAAATACAATCAAACCAAACAGCAATGTTAAAAATATGTAAGATCGCATATTATTTGACGTGTTGTCAAAAGTCAAAAACCCTCATACAAATAGGAACAGCACCCATTAATAACAAGGAATGTGGATTGTGGAAAGTAAATTGTAATGGAATTCTAATAAGATTGTAAAATCTAATAAAATTTATCGAATAGCAAAAAAAAATGTGAAACAATTGAAAGCACCAGAGGTTACAGCAGATGAAAACTTCTGTATAAAGAATAATTTTTTTAGAATAGATTTGAAGCCTTTGAAGGAACATTGATATTGCAAATATAACAAATTGAATTGAACTCAAAGGCACATTTATGAAGAAGTAGAGTAGATAGACGTCGCATTTATTTTATCAAGCTATACATTTCAGAAACAAAAATCTTACACTCTATACATATCTCGGCTATAGTATTTCTCTTTGCGCCACAGAGCTAATTACTTAGACATATTATCTGATCAGAATATCCCACTCGTCCATCTGATACCGTCCTAACCCCCAACGGTGTGTACATTGAATCCTTTTTATCAAACTTTTGAGACTATGATGCACTGACACTCTGATCTGAATTGGTGTTCTGTAGGCGCTAGATTCGCTAATGGACATTAAAAGTTGAAAACGAAATGGGATATACTGATATCAGATTCGATAACCTTGGACTCCTATAATAACTCTATATAGACACCAGAAAGAACCATAATCACAAATTGTCAATTTTTCGTTTAGTTTTTAAGCGACCATATATGTATAGATATCTGGCAGAATATATTCTGATGTTATATAAAGAAGAACAAAGCAAAAGTAAAACAATGCCACAAAGTGATAAATTAGATATATAGAATAGATTATTGCATATATGCACATAAATCATATTTCTTTATATTATAGGTATGGGTATCTCTGTTCTCTGAATATCTCTTGGAATATCTTCATACAAAGTATAGAGATTGGTATAACCTAGGCAAACGCTTGGAAAATTCTTATAATTTTGTAAAACAGATACCTCGTTCCTCAAAGTGTCTATTCCATACTAAAAATAAATCTAGTGTTAAAACATTATCCGTCACATCAAAATTGTAGGTACCTATACACCAGTATTCGTCATAAAAGTTTCTGAATATCTGTCAATGTGTTGCACTATGATGAATTATTCCAAGGAAGCATTTTTTTGCACCCTCTTCGATACGTTTGCACAAATTGCACTAGGCTATAGCAATAGGTATTGCCTCATATATATAGTTTTCGAACTCATCCTCAAAATTATTGCAGTAGGTTTATCCACCTATCTGAAGAATCATCTGAACAATTTCCTTTCCCCCTGTATTTTTCTTCCTTTCCTCAGCGCCTATATAATGTCGTTTTTTTTCATTCATTTTTTTTATTATATCTTCCTTTTGTTTTCTTCTGTTTATTTAAGATTTGTCTTGTTCCTTTTTCGAGAAGAACTGTCGATTTGCACTTTCAAATTCGTAGTAGAAGTATAGGTAAAGCCGCGGACAAAATAAAGATTTTTCAAAGGTTGTCGGAAAGTCCTTCATTATAAACCTTCTGATGGTGTCAAATGAATGTTGTTGATGCGAACGACTTTGCACGGAAAAAAATCCCTTGCTACTCATAACAAAAACAGAATTGCTGGTGAGATATTTGCTCTCACAACAACATTTCTAGGTGTAGATGAAACATTTATGCCATCATTACGAATATGCATTTGTCACAGATGATAATTGAAAATGCTATAATCAATCTGCTGTAGGGACTGGGATTATATTTATATCCAGCTATAATAATTTGTTGGCTCGAATCCCTCACCAACAATGCTGCGATAGCATATTAGTTCTGTAACATTGGACAGTTTTATTTGCAAAGACTACCTACTTGAAGTTTGGATTCGGGTGAACTATTATTTTTGCTGGGTATATATCCATATGTTCAAGTGGGAATAGTTAATGAAATCACCTATTTTCCAATCATGCATGGTTTTGAAAATGAACACAGCAAACATTTTTACCCAATTATTTGCTGTCAATGATCCGTCACCACGCAAAGTCATTAACATAATAATTATTATTATTATTTACTAAGTATCGAACCCTCGATCGAACCTAAACAACGTCAATCAATGTATTGAACTTTGGTATGCGCAACCGCAAAAATCTCAGGACTCGAATGGAGCAAATTCAATTTGCTAAGAGCGCCTGGGTAACTTTGTGGTGGTGCAAATAAAATTTGCTAAAATTCACATGGCAACAAGAAAGAAGCGTCCTGATTGGCTACATGGAATGGCGTGACCTACTTTTGTGCGAATTCTTAATAACGACGCATCGATCTTTGTCTTCAGTTGAGTTGAGACTGTTGAGAGTATTAACACGTGGATCAGCTAGTGTCTTGCTTGCTGTTGTTCTTCTTCTGCATGCAAATAATAATGTATAGTTTAGAACTGTCAGAAACAATATATGTGAAAAATGGAAAAATTTGATGTCTGTCGAAGAGCTCTTGGAATCGTGGGGAATCGGACACCTGAGGCAAAAATTTGAAGGTATGATTTCAAAATTTCACTGAGGGTACTATACATTTATGTTGTAATCACTGATGAGGTGAAAAACCCTATATAGATGTGACAAAGTATATTCTAGGTTTATTATTCTCATTTACGTTTTTTTTTCAGATCATCATACAAATTTTGAGGGATTATCATTACATCAATCGTCTATGAAAAAAATAGTATACCACTTCTCGGAGATAAACTGCAAATTGAGAGTTTACCAGAAATTGTTGTTCTAGTGGACCTAACTGAAGTAATGTTTCTATATTATACCGGGTGTAACATTATTCCAGCTCTCAGAGTTTCGTCTTTTATTACAACTGATGCATTTGCAATAATACCTAGAAAACCTCACTACATCGTTACCTACAGCACTAATATTTGTCACTAGTGCAGACACATCTGGCTGAGAGTGTCAACTACAATGTTTCTTACAGCAATTGCATTTATAATGATACCTGAAAATACTTGCTACTAACGCAGTAGTATTTGCTACTAGAGCAAAAATATTTGGCTGGAAGTATTTGGTATAGTGTTTCTTATAGCAAGAGCACTATGTAATCATACCTGAAAATATTTGCTACTGCTGCGAAATATATTAGTAATAACAGCTTAGGAATGTTCTTACATATGCAGCCAAAATGTCGGAAGTTTGGTTTGCTTCCGACACCAGTTGGATTAGTTGATACTGCAAAGAATTATTAGGAGGAAATATTTGTTGCTTTCATATAGTTTTTTGCTGTCTCTATAGGTACTAATTTTTTTTGTTGCGTTGACCTATATTTTAGTACCTGTAGCGAATCATTTTTTTCCGTGTGCCATCAGTACTATCAGCAGAATCAACGATAATTGAACTTTATATACAAATTAATGAAAAATCTCTACCTATTTGATCTTCAGTTGTTAGTCTCTGTACCTCGAATCGTTATATATAAAGATTCAAAAGTCTCGACTACACAAACTACACATAAAACACTATAAGTACCTAGTATATACCTATATGACGAATACTGCTCCTCACGAAATTTAATGAAACAAGTTCGTGTAAGATTTTACTTTTATTGTGGTTATTTATGATACGAAATTTCATTCTATATTCTCAACTCAAATGCATTCGTCCCAGAAACTGCCAGTGGTGACGGAACGCAGTTTCCATGTAGGTACCAGAGTGTTCGTTATTATCGAAATATGTCAAATTTTCATGAGTAATTGCCTCTCTTCTTCGAATATCCAACATCACCACAGTCAATCCATAACAACTTTGAACTTAGTTTCATGATGATGTCTGTGAATGGTATGTGCAAGTTAGCAAGTTGAAAAATTTCACTCCCCTATAAACAAATTCACTAACAAATCATGTGAAATCTTCAATCCCACTGTGACCGCTTTTTCACCGCTTAACAAACTACAGTGCTGTCACTATATTTGGCTCTCCTTGTGACATACACTGGATTACTTATACATTTTTACCTCACTGGAAATATATAGGTATACCCTCATACAAACTTCACATTCGTATAATATTAGCATCTCCTGAAAGAAATTGGAACGAACCTATAGCATCTATCCAAACTATCCTGTAGGCATCATGCAATATGCCTGCCGAGTAGGATTACTGGCAATAAATGACCAAACCGGGCATGCTGGCTGTATGGCCGTCCAGTAGCCGGCAGACAGGTGAAGAAGTAGCCGAAAGTGGCACCCCGCCTACTGCCCTGCAGAGCACTGCACCGCTATAAACAAGAGAACAGCTGCCGATCCCGAGGGATACAACAATGCAGCCGGGTAACGGGGCTGGCGCGCTTGGCCCCTCCCCCCTCCGCCTCTGCTCGAGCGCGATTGGCTCGCAGCCCAGGGGGAGGGGCCCGGGCCTCTTCGCTTAGTCCTCATCCTTGGTCTACAAATTATGCAAATGGCCTTCTTCTGGTGATGCCAACCATCGGGCGCTGTCTTGCTTGCGCTTTTGCCGCACTTGGAAGGGCCAAAGTTCACGTCACCATCGGCTGTCAAACAGACAGCTAGCGGTTAGCCCTTTGAAGCCTCCGGCGGAAAGGGTTGCTGGACTGTCCAGTTGCTGAGGCACCTCGGCTGTTGTTTTTGTGGGTTTCACGTGCGTCTGATGGTTTTGTGGATGACTGCGGTTCAGTGACTGTGATGGTGTTTTCTGGAGCGATGCTTGCTTAGCTTGGACATTTTGCATCCGACATGGAGGAGTCTGGAAGCGCCGTTGCTTAGAAGAGGATATATTTCTGGAGCGTATCGATTGTACCTAGGTAGGAGTCATTGCTTTCTTAATGCTTAGGTTGTGCTTCTATAAACGCTTGGTACACAATCATTCCGTTCGCAAATCGAATTTGGTATAGGTATCCATCTTTTTGTTTGCATCATCAAGCTTACATCGAGACAAAAGCGTGATTCCTACTTTCCTACCTATTAGGTATGTAGGTAGTTCTCTAGGTTTTCGGCTGTGGAATATTTTCAATAGGTATATACTTAATGATGAAACAATGAACCATTTTTTTCTAGCAGTCTATATACTTATATATATTATATATAGTGAATTTTATCGATAGTCATATGAAATCCGCATATATAGGTAAATATCGTGAGTCATATATAAATAAATAAATGTGTTAAAAGGTACTCTCATCTTTTTGCCTTCTATAAATATACCTATGGTGGTATACTGGAACGAAAACATCAGGTAAAAACTGTATTTAGAAGAAGAAAATCCAAAACATCAAAGTGGTACGAATGGGTTAATTGAAATAAAAAAAAGCACAAAAGTCGTTACCCACAACGGTGTTGAAATAAAAAAACGTAGGTAGAGAGCGAGCAGAAAACAATAACTATTTTCCTGACTAATGCCACGCAGAACATTCAATTATATTTGTTTCCAAATAAGTAAATATATCAAAACAAATATTTATCAGGCATTCCCGCAAGGAATGTTTTTCTCTGTGTGATATAGGTGACGTTATATATATAGGTAGGTATTATTTTGGTGATTATATTTTCCTCAAAATTACTTTTAACGGAACATTTTTTCGGTCCCAAAATAAATTAAATAATACTTGCGAATGAATTGAAGGTACGCTGAGCAATATATGAACCTTATATTTTGTGCCTAAACACCGATACGATGTTTCCATCAGAAATAACGAAATTCATGTAAATCTAGATTGTAGATTGTAGATTGTAGGGGGGTCGTTAAGGCTGTGCAGCCTCTCAAGCACCTCGACCTATTAGATCTTATGTGCATAACCCTCAATCTATTTGAGGCCCAGGATGCCGAGACTTCGTGCGAACTTTATCAGTTTCCTGGGAGCTAGGTTCCTGACATCGGAGGGCTCTAAGAAGGCCCCTTCCAGGAACTTGAGCCTCTTGCACAAGAGCGCTGGGCACTCGCAAAGCAAATGTGCTGCAGTTTCAGCGAAGTTCTCTCATCAGTAGCGGCAACTGTCACTTACCCATGCATCTTTTTGAGATGATACCTCAGAGGGCAGTATGTCCATCAGTGAGGAGTCCTGTTACAAGTTTCAAAAGTCTTTTTTGTCCAACTCGAGAAGCTATTTAGCTTTTCTTTGCGAAAGTCTCACTATATATAGCCTTTTCGCTTGTCATCACTTTATTCCAGTTCATTTTATCTGCTTCCCAGCGTCGGAACTCTTCTCTCGGGTGAAAGTTGTGAGTAGTAGCTAAATATGAGTTTCCAAACAAACAAAAAATTACTTCAGCTGTTCAGCGTTTCCCTACTTACAAGCATAATATGATTGATGGGTATACCTACTCTACTCTATATAAGCATAATCATGCTAATTCAAGGCCAGTGCTATATTTCAAACGTGGAAAAATCAATATAAACCTATGAAGTAGAATATTCTTATTCCTATACTTCCAGCTTCCATCACGCTTCCGTTTGCTTCCGTTATGAAAACTTCGCAATTACCTTCTCATGAGAGTTAAAACAAAACTTTTTCTAAAACAAAGGACCACTTGAAAAACAATATAGTGTGTGCATTACTCGCAATGTAAATATTGATCGCTTCGGCAAATGCTAGTACTTCAAGAATAAACGTTAGGGAGTGATTGTGAGAGCCTGGCTGCAACCCCGATTCACTTTTGTTTATAATATTGAGTGCACTCCGGAGTTTCTTCAGATTCAGAGTAATCAGATGCTTCAGACGGGGAAGGGTGTGCTATTTCCGAGACACGTTTTTTTAACGACTGATGTATATTGAATAGATAAATCCAAATTTGTAACATATAAAAAGCACGATCGTATTAATGGATAGAAACAATTACGTATATTAGTATAAGGAGAATTGGTTACTGATGATTTCAATGGTCTCAATGAGACATAACCTCTTTACTTCACTCTGATAGAAATTAGATATTTATTTATTTTTTAAGAAACAAACAGGCTTCCATGTTTCTACACGTAATAATGATATAAAGTTTATTATAACTCAATACGGCAAATCATATATTGGAAGAATAGCGTAAGCTATATTTATATATTTATTCTTGTTGTTATATATTTCTTGGTGAATGAATAAAGACGATTATTATCTTTACATTGGTATACCAGAACTGTATAGGGAACTCATACCAAAGACTGCAAAATTCTTACCAATACTTGCATAGTCAAGTTTACTTCGTATTAGAGTGATATAAGTATAAAAATCTAAGTAGTCCAGTACTATTAAAGTCACGAGTAGAACTCTTCAAGAAATCGATCATTTTGTTAGATTCGCGAACAACACGATCAATATGGTTAATAAATTTCAGATCACTTTGAAAAAACACTCCCAAGTCACGTTTAGTGGTGACTCTCTCTAATGGTGAATTTTGCATATACAATACATGATGAAGTTATGGGGGATCCTGTTTTACTAAACGTCAAAATGTTGGATTGGTTAAATATAAGTTCGATTCTCTCTGACCATATTGTAATTCTGTCCAAGTCATTTTGAAGTTCTAAATAGTCGTTGACTTCGATGATTTTCCGAAAAACTTTGAAGTCATCAGCATGTAAGCAATCAGATGATACTTCTTTGTGCGAATCATTAATATAAACATGAGGAACAAAAGCGGTCCTAAGTTGGAATCTTGCGGAACTCCAGAGCCTGCTAGGAATACTCGTGATGGCTCTCCCTTGAAAGTAAAGAATTGTGATCGTTATTTTAAGTAAGACAGGAGAAATTTCATAAGATTATCACTTAATCCCATAATTTTTCAGTTTTCAGCTAATAGTGAGTCATGGTTTAGTTTCAACTTTTTACATTTGAGATAACGCATCAACTTCTCGGTTTATGTCAATGCGCATCATATGCTGTGTATTCCTGGTTGCGTGCATATGTTGTGTAGATATACCTATTGACGACAATGCATAAAAAGTGACATTTGAAATAATTTTCATATATTCGTGACATACATGAATGCGGTTTTGAATATCAATGAAAATTTTTGTGCAAACGAAGAATATTCAGTAATTCACATCTGGAATTGTCGAAAAAGTTTTCAATAATTATTACCTAAAATATAGGAATAGACAGTTGTATCGAATCGACATCACATGAAATTATATAGAGGCCGCTCAAAAGTTAAGTACATCTTTGACTTCCCGCGAAATATTTCGAACTGATATAAAATAAGTATAATATAGTATATAGTGGCATGCTATATAATGCTAATATTTGTAGGTATACTTATATATAAAATAATATGCCTGAAATGCTTACTCTGTTGTTGATAACTCTTGTTGATTCATTTCCTTTATAATTAAACTGGAGGTGAAGTGATGCTGTTCCATGGGTATATCAAATTCTGTCTGCAGTCAGATGTGGATGAAATATATTGAAAATATCACACTTCGTCTGGACTATTTTATCTAAGTACAGTCAATTTTTAATTATATTGCAGTAGGTATGTGTATAAGAAATGTAGAAAAATCAGAAAGACGATTGATGACCATTTCACACTATTTTGACATGGTGCGTGATGAGTGATCATGCCCCATCACAGTCCTCGAAGGGTTGATACCGTTCTGTATCATGAAATCGTACTGGACAATATAAATAACAAGATCAATTCGAATTTGAGTGAAATAACGTCCCAGCACCAGCCCATAGATCAGATAACATCTGAAGGATTGTTTTTATTATCTATTCAGGACTGTTGGTCATGTGATGGTTATAAATTTACATCTTTATGGCGTGATTAGAGTTGCGTGGGCTCTGTTGAAGTTCAGGTGAACACCAGATACTCCTGCTGATTTTCACTGGCCCCCGACTATTCGTTTTTCATCATAGAACAGTGAACATCGCATTTGTAATGAACAATATCCAGTACCGAGCATATAATAATGAAACCGATCCTATGCTCATGTTGATGATACTTAGTTGTACAGAAAAAAATAGTAATATTTCCTATATATGATCCCTGACTCACTGATGAGAGAAATCCAGAAAACTCATGAAATATCTATGCACAAAGCAATTTTCAAAATAACGTCTGATGTAGGAAAAACTCCAGGAGACACGTTTACAGGCAAGGTAACAAGTATTCGTAAGTATACATTGTTTGACAACCAGAAATATAGATCTAAACCACGATTTCCACAACTGAATCTCTGAGTAAGTTTCATGGAAATTAGCTACATATACCTCCGATTATTACTTAACCTATATTCATATAGTTTGTTGATATGTGATTCTGTTAGTGCTAAGGGATTTTTTGAACAAAATATTCAATAGAAAAATGTATTGAATTCGATTGTATATAAGTGTGTAGATAAGAATGAGCTGGAAGAAAGGTCTTGATTTATGTAAAAGATTATCAGTTTTTCAGTTTTTCTGTTGCAATTTGAAGATATACCTCGAGATAATACTGGAGGAAATCTTTCTGAAACCAAATATGATATGAGAAATTTCTAGTGACATGAGGTGTATCATATAAAGTAAGTTCTCACGATATTAGATAAGCAATTTCTTCGTGATTCACCTAAAAGGTCCTTATATTGGATAAAACTTTTTTCTTTTTCAACCAAATCCATATTTTTATCCTTCTGAGGCAAAATACTTTTGCTGTTTCTTGGCGACTCTTTATAGTCAGCAATGGTAATTATGAACGAGTTAAGCCTAAAGTAAATTGGAGCAGTTTGCGTAATGATTATCATCTATGTCAATTTTTTTCTGGAAATTATGAACCAATTCAAAAAATTTCGAAATAATAGTTGCAGGTTTTTAACCAGATTTCCAGTACCAGCGTCATATGAGAGAATTCCGTAATTACATATACTTACTTCCTATTATTTTATTTTCATATTTTAACCCTTCATCCCGTTATGGGGGGGGGGGGAGGAAGTGACCCTCTCTTCCCCCCATAAAATACGGGTATGCCTGGCAGACTACCTATGTATTCTATGGAAAGAATTGACTGGATGAGTCTAGGAAAATGAGTTTTTGAATGTAGATAAGATTGATTCCGAAGGTATACCTATTACTTCCAAATGATAAAATTAAAGGTTTCTCTGATGAGCACATCATCATTCTTATGCATTCTATAAGAAAATTCGTTCAATATCTCATAAATTATTGCATCAGAAAAATTTATATTTCAATCTTCCGCGTTTAAATATTAATAGGACTTCTTATATCCGACAGCGTTCAGCTTGCTATTCAATTTTAGTATTTATTACTCTCGGTCTGCGATGTTTCTCGATTGCTGGATTTCGAGAACATCGATTCGTCATGAAATGAATAAGAGCGAAGGAAATCGGGTGCATATATTGGTATTGTACAAAAGAAAAAATCCAATCGAGCAAAACTTTCAGAATTTGCTTAGGTATTTCCTGATCACGTCGCGACTCAAATATGATTTCCATTCCAATGGATGCAAAATTATAACTTCGAACAATTTTTCATATCAATTAGTTTCCTCAGTAGGTATGCGAAGAAAACGCAGATGGTGTTTAAGACTACTCAAGTAGTTGCTGATATACAAGGCGTTGAAAGTCGATAATAACTTGACTTTCCGAACATTGATCGAACATTGATCGATGTTCTTATTCTAACTCCAATATGTTTACCTACAACATCGTTTTCACCAGAATCGATATGAGAAAAATATGTATTATATAACATAATCCACCAATTTGCTTGAATGTTTCATTCAATAGGTATTACCCAATTAGTTTCATGATAATCTATACATTCAGGATATGTTATGACAATATTTTGGCAATGTTATATTATTCGAGTATTGTTTTTCCAACTACATTAGCCGAATTTCAAAATATGGTTGTGACTTCATATCTATTCGCGTAACCTAGCAAGATTATCACGAAGATATTACAAACTTTTCTACCTGAAAACTCGTCTCAAACTCGCCCATTTCTAATTTGATGAATACATGATTCGATAATAATAAAATACCGAATCTAAAGTTTCCAGTTCAAATCATTCTTCTATCACTGATTGATAAAAATAGCCTCAATTCGCTATATCACAGCGATGATCCAATGATCTAATAATATATTTTATCATTGCTTTTGCAAAACATGGACTTTCAACTGAAAATCCTGTACTTCAGAATTGTTTTGTCCTTTCCAAAAAATTGATGAATAAAGGTGATCAGAAAATAAATGTATGCAAAAGTGGAAACGATGAGCAAGAGATTGAGATGCACTTTCGAGAATGACCGTTAGTGAACCAACCAGTAAATATTTTGGTATAATTTGGACCTATTAGAACTCAACTTATCATCATGTATAATATATTCCACTGCAAACGTGTTACTTGAACTAGTACCATTAATTATTGATGTTGGAAGAAGTTCGAGCAACATTATGCAAGCGCTAATACAATATTCTATAATCTATTTGGATAGTTTAACGGGTAAATGAGGCGCGTAATGTATAGAAATCATCCGATATTGAGAAAGAAGCACGTAAAAGCTTCAATTTTGCGGAGTTGTTTGTCATAGTAACACTCTTATAAGTGGTTTAAAGTTAGCATAGAGCATATTTTTGTTCGAATAAGTGGATGACAAAATGCTAAAATTGAATGTATTCTGAAATAAGTGGTTCTGATGATAGAAATATTTAACATTTGTTGTATTATCGCATCTATAGAGCCATCATCTCAGAAAACCCATAATTGTTATATATTTTCTTATGAGGGCAGCATACTGTACACCAAAAGTACTTCCTGGTCTATATATCACTGAGTTGATTCGATCTAATTCCACCCCGAAGACAAATGTCTAACCGGACGTTGATGATGGTTTGGCTGCCCCGTCCAACTTGCGCATTGCATATTTTAGTTTCGCGTGTCCACTCCAGAATAGACTATTATCTGATTAATTTATTCCTGCTAGATGGTCATCAGTGAACTTTTGCCTCTTGAAAGCGCGGCCATTGTCTTTTGTGCTATCGCCCAACAAGGCCACATGCCATCAGGATTTCGAGATTACATAAATTTGATGTGCACGGTTGATATTAAGGATATCCACAAAGGGCAAACTTTGAAAATCTTCATCTAAGGACGTTTCTTAGATACCGAAGTGATGGAACCATTCTTATTTCAAGGTGACTTTCATGAGTCCCTGATGGTGTACTTTTCATTTTTTTATAAAAATCGACTCTCCGAAAACGGCAGTATTGAGCCTCCAAGCAACAAAATTTCAATGGCAGCTGGAATAATAAGATCTCATTCGAAAAAAAAAACAGTGCAATAAGGATTCTCGATTACAAGTGAATGATGGTGAATTACCGAAAATACCTCAATCTACCTCAATATAATTCATCTGAATATTATGTTCGAAATGTCACAATAATACCAAAATGTTTGGGAAATAGGGTTGTTTTGTGATAGCAGCTTTATTAAGAACTTGAAAAGGGGAAATCGCCGGACAGCTCTAACGAAGCCTCTTCATATAGGAATTTCAAAACGACATATTGGCATATTGTCGCTTTAGTCTGAATCTGACAGAAATGTAAGTATAGTGTACGGTGAAAAGGCCATTACGAGTTATAAAGTTTTTGATGAATAGAAATATAATGAATTACAATATATATTTTTTTTTAAATCTGCGAAGCTCTGAGGAGAAAACGGTTTGAAGAATACCTATAGTGAACTAGATATTGGGTTAGTACTTTCGATTTATATTTTAGTTTGGATACTGAATGAAGTAAGGGTTAGTGATACCTCATATGTGGAAGGCTTCATTCATTCTCTATTCAAAAATGCTATGGTTTCGATTTTTGCTGCAAAAATTAAAAGTTTCCTTGACGAAATTCACTGCAAGAAACAAAAAAAATATATAATTATTTTTGCAGACTGCAGAATATCATAAACAATTTCAGAATTCAGTCATCTTTTTCAACATTATGAACTGAAAAGGAGACATAAACATAAATAACACTAAATTATTCACGCCAATTTTATTGAAAGGGCCGTATATAGCAATTGAAGACACTGAAGACCTTTAATGGATATTCATCAAAATAATAAACTATATGAACTGGATTAATGTTTAGAAGGATTAATGTTTAGAAGGAAAATGAATGATTATGAACTATTTATCAGCATTAAAAGAAAAATTCTTCAACTAAGCTTGAACGATTTGTTGACTTCTCTATGAATCTACAAGATGCCAATAGTATAATCTCTTTTGAATTAATCTCGTATTCTGAATATCCATAATGAATTTCTGCCGAAATTTCGCATTCATTCTATTAATTGCATCGGACAATGTCAATACGAATGTGTTATCAATAATTACTAGGCCCGAAAGACCACAGCTACCCCTATTTACTCAATAAAACGAGAGCATTTGTTACGCTACGCTGGCCATGACGATACCAATCATTATCAATTTATCCGCTTCATTCTCGTTTATTTTTTGCATATATCAGTTCGGAAACCATGCATACAAAGGCGAGTTATGATTCTGAATTTCATGAGCTCCAGTGATTAGTAAAATGGTTTGTCATCGAGCAAAACGTTAATTTTATGGGGTCCATGGGGACCAGACACTTTGATAAAAGCTACAATATGCTTCAACCATAAATTCTACAACAGATCGAAAACAAGCAGAAAGACAATGGTGAAATCTACAACAGCCCACTTTTGCAGATATATAATGATCACGATCATATAAGCAATTATTTCGTGGAACTTTGATCCGTATATACTGAATTCAGAAGCTTATTAGATTGTTTCGAAAATTTCATTGAAAATTACACATAATATTCCATAAGATTCTCGTCCAAAGTTCACAACATACCTTCTCTAGAATATTCTAGAATATTCTCAGAATGTGAAAGGAATATTAAGAATATTCATTGAATATGTTACCTGAATTCTGAGAACGTTATAGTATATTTCATTATATTCCATGAATGTTCTGCAAGGATATTCATAGGATGTATCTTTATTGATATCTTCATTGATATTTCCGATACGTGAAAATATTCCTTGATAATTTCGTTTCATATTTTCTCAGAAGAATATGACGGCAATTTCATAACATTCTCGAGAAGAATATGAGGACGTTCTTGGAACACTCCGAAAAGATTACGAGGATGTTCTCAGAATATACTGATAATATTGAGAATATATTCTTACGATATTTCTACTTGGGTTCGTGAATTTAAAATACTCAGTACAGAACTGAACAATTCATTTCACTAAACACTCGAAATACTACTCAATAAACACTCAGTAGAATAACAACGATATTCGCTTTACAAATCTCAATGTACCCACACAATGCTAGCTTTCTTTCTAAACTGACTGTCTGCGCCACTGCGCTATTTATATAGATACAAAATACTCATCTTACAAAATCTTGAATATTCAATAGAGTTCTAAAAGAACTACCATTCATTTTCGAGAAACTGCGACGGTAATGAGTCATCCGCAATTGGTACGTCGGTGACCGATGTTATCGCGAGGCCATAAATCACAGCCTAGACGCGAGCCGCCGAGATAATGACTTCCAGTGTTCTCAGAAATGCCAGCACGGTTCGTAACAATATCCTGGGAATATTCGCAAAACATACCTGGGATGATTCTCATCATGATGTTCATATAATATTTTGATAACATTTTTATAGGATATTTTGTGGATGACTCTTAGAATAGGTATTGTGATAATTATCCAGAAACTTCCTGAGAATATTCTGAGAACTTGCTTGGACCGTGAGTTTTCGTCCCATTATCATGTTCTGAGAATATTCTCGTGATAAGTACTCCTAAATCAAACCTCAACTCACAACCGATACACTTTTTTCCAAGGAAATGTTACTCCTCGAAAGTGCAAACTTGTCTTACTCTCATTGTCATGGAAGTATCTGCCATAGTTTTCACGAGTGTAACGCTAACAATTGCTTGGTAGCACCTATTTGTTGTACCTAATCAGACTGCTATTATATTTATTGTACATCTATTTTCACCTTAATCTTGTGACTAACATCGCCCTGATTTGGAACAAGTTCTCACCGGACAATAAACAATTGATTCCTCTTAACTCATGCACCCCTGAGCAGAGTTTTAATTATATATAATCCCACTTTGTTTTGATGTTATACCTAGCCCTCTTGGTATCTACATCGTTATAAGGTATAGGGTAAGTCCGGGAGTGTCCACCACATTTAAAAAAAAAATTGTAACTTTGTTGGTGTTTGATATATGTATATATTTTTTAATTGGTAATGCATTGCCCAAAGTGTTAGGATAGAAAATATGAATATAGGTTATGATATGATACTGACATATATTTTAATTTTGAAATAAAATGTTAAACATTATAACTGGTCGATCTCACCCGCATATGCGGGTTAGACCGAACACCAACTACGGGTGAGATCGACTACGAAAAATAACAAAATATACAAAATATACAAAGTATAACAGAATGGCATGAAAAAAATTAATTTTTGCGATTTTTGTTTTTCAGTTTTCCACATAAATCGCAAAACTTCTCGAATTTTGAGCATTCATTATATGGAACCAACGACTGCAGTTCACACATTTGAGTCAGTCGTTTCTCAAAGTGTTTTGATTGGTTTTTATTCATTTTATCAATAATTCTCTTCAAATCGCATTTAATTTCAATTATTCACCGAATTTACGGGAGATATCGCCTACATTTTCGAGGTCATGTTGTAGTGTCAGTATTTCATCATCCATTATTGAAACAATTTGAATAAACTAACCCGTTTTCAAAATATTACCAAGTGAGTGAATCAGTCAAAAAACTTTGAAGTTATCACATATTTTGATGTTGCAACGTGCCATGAGACTTCGAGGATTGCTTTGCAACTAAGTTGGCGGTTAAAAACACTTTTCAAACACACTTAACACTTATTTTCAAACCTCATTCATAAATTTACACAATTTGTGTCAGGTCGTGTAGGATCATTGAGAAAAGTCCCAGGAGAAAGATCTTTGCTGAGTTTTTTTCACCTGTCGTAAGCCAAAAAAATAACAAACCTAGTAATGTTGCTTCGCTCCTACCAGAAAAGATCACTTCACAAAAACTGCTTCATTGAAACTGCGCGAGGAAACTATCACAGAAAAAAAATTGGCTGTGGTAGTAGAACTGCAATTTTATAAAATTATTTCTGCTACCATGAAAATTTACTTTTCCACGATAGTTAGATATGTTACTCTGTTGCAGCAAAAAAGATTCAATCAATATTTCTTGATAATAACCGCAATGTTCTCTGCTATCCTATAGCAGAAAATATTTGCATCACGAAATATTTCTTTATAATAACTGTAATGTTCTTTCCTAGCCCAGAAAAAAAAATTCCGTGGTTTGAGTAAAACCCGTCGGTGTAAATTTTTGTGATACCTACGATTGGTATGTGTAAATTATGATGTAATGCTGGGACAGTCCAAAAGGAATTTATCAGCAAGTGGAAGTTACTCATACTACAATAGCATTATGTATTAGAAAAAACGAATCTTAATTGAATCTCTTAATTTTCAGAAAGTGCTGGCAATAATGTGAATATCGATTGATGAACATTAAGGGTTTGGTTAAACTTTGTTTATCCTAGTTTTGTTGAATGCGCTAAATGGTATACCAATTTCAAAGATATTTCCAGCAAATATCTTTGCTATTGTGAGAGAATTAACTTTCACTGACTAAAAAACTCTACTTTTCAAGAACAAAATAATAGAATGTAACCTGTTTTTTACCATAGCATAGTTACTTTTCCATAACTGGAGATGATCTTTATTACGACAGCAGAGTTACTTTCTGAAGTAGCTGTGCTACCACAGGTAGACATTGGCAGTCAAGTGTTTTCGTCTGCAGTGGTAAAGATATTTCCTGTCCCCTATGTAGCCAAAACTTTTGGCTATAGCAGCGGAAAAATCTGCTGTGACGATGAAAACATTTTCCATTGCTTTGTTCTTGAGTTATCGGTACTGGTCTCTCCAGAACTTACCCTATTATGATGAAACTCAGGACTGATGAATTCTAAAATTGTACGATTCTACATCGAAAAGTACTCAAGATACAGGGTGCTACCATGAAACGTGAGACACATTCTGATTGTTCAGGATAGAATTTTTTCAGGAAAGTGTTGTGAAATAATCGACAGTATTTTAGATTTTTTTTTCGTATTTCACATAGGTATTCTGTTTTGACGGTACTTCTGACACCAGTATCGATTCGCTCGAAACAAACATGGTTCCTGAGTACAACCCCCACGGCGGGCGCGAAGTTCAAAAAGCGACAGGTATCCCTAAAGTCCACACAATTGATTTCGATTTGCGCAGAATGCCGAGCCACCCCAATGCAATCAGCACAACAATCCCGCGGAAGTTTCTTAGTCGGATTAGGGAGTCGCGAAAAGATTAAAAACTGTGTGCCTAACAGAGGGTGAAAAGGGCGACGGAAGATCCCGCCGCTAGCGGCAGCATCGCGGCGTCGGCGTCCGTATATATATACGCACATGATCGTTCGCTTAAAGTCGATCCCGGATAGTTAAAAGGTAAATGCAGTGCAAATATTTGACGAAGATAATTACACCCGCGCCTAAGAGGCGTGCCCAGGCACAGGCATCGAAATAGGAAGAGGATCCCGACAGGACCGGACCACGGGGCACGGGCTCTATGGACGCTGCCATCATCGCATAATGTTACATTGAATTAATATCTAAAAACATACTTACGATCGTTTTTCATTCGATGATCAAAAACAAAATATTCTCAATCGAGTTTTATATGCACCTCCTCATCATTTTAACGACGCGTTGACATGACAGCTGTCGCCTATCGCGGAAAGCTTGAATAAAACATTGCTACGCAATAATTTATAATAATGACGGTGATTTTAAGTTGAGAACACCCTGAAAATCGGAGCTTCTTTTAGGCAAAAGTCGAAAAGTAGTCGATTTTTTGGCGGATGATACGCGCTCACAAAGATCGGCCAATAAATCACAATACGCCATAAACCAAAAAGCGAAAAGTCAGCATGTGACACGCCGTTACAGAACATTAGGTATTTCTTTCTGGTATCTAATATCCACGGTGCGCATATTCTAGAAACACCAACAGGTCCGATATTGAAGATTACTGAATTTACTGATGACAGTCAGCATTACGGAACGAATTCAGGTTTGCGTTTGAATTTCTTTGGGTTCAGTAAATTACTGTTGAAGGAAAATAACGAAACAGTTGACAGTAGATGCAGCAGTGATACGAGATTTGGTTGGCGGCAAATTATGAAAATACGAATAAATTTTTGACTGGTTACGAGTTGTGACTTTCGCACTGAGCTTTAGTCTCGTGAATAGAAAATATGTAACATTAGGTCTGTTCGCTGTTTATGCATGAAATTTATATTGTACACTACATTTTCTTACACCCACTGGTCGTTATAGATGAGTGTAATTAGTTCAACATCTGTTCGGTGCTTTTATTCTGCTGTCTGCTAATCCTAGGATTTTGATTTGGAGGTTATGCTTATAATTATTTTGTATTTATGACTTGTGAATCTCTTTTGAATGTATCAAAAATGCACAGTGATGATGAAATCATCATTGCGAATTCGGACGATGAGTTGTTGACAAGTTCATCTGCATGACGAGGATCAATCAATGGCATTGATGTCAATATTCTTTTGATGCCATCGTTAATGGAGACAAAAGATTCCCGGGTAACAAATATAACCATTACGTACTTTGTCGAAAAAGTGTTCATTATATACATCTAATCCCATATTTTCCAATATTCATTTACACTACACTTATCACACCTCCTCTATATCGATTGTAACAACTGGTTTTTTCGTGCTACAACATTTTAACAACGAACATAGTGTAAGTGTACACGAGAAATCACCGAACGGTATCAGTGTTACACAATCTACTATTCTGTACAATAGTGTAGTTAATGGAGACACAGCGAACATACCTTTTTTATAATGGCAGTGGTACACCATCGATCGAGTTATAACCGTATAGCAGGGAAGAAAAACCCGATTTCAATGTCGTAATTTGTATAACAATAATTTATGTCTATGCTTCCACAATATGGGAGGTCAGATTATTCCTCTTCCAAGAATGCAACATTATTCAGGGGTAGTGGAATGAACCTTTCTGAGTATTTTTTTCATTAGATAGACATATCTAATAGGAACTCATTTGATTTTCAGTGTTTTACCTGATACATTTCATCATTTAGTTACACCGTTGAAAATTGAGATACTGAAGAGGTTGACCTGAATATCCTTTAGATCATCCAAACATAAACGTCATAAACCACGTGGTGGTTTGTACGACACTTCCTCATCCCCAGTCCCTTTCACCCTCAGTCACTCACGAGTGAACCGTCTTGTGTTTGGCAGCTTCGAAATCAAATCCCCTTATTCCCATTGTCGATCTTCGACCTTGAAATATTAGTTGTGACAGTTTTTCGTGATGGAAAAACTGTTTGTATATTTTAAGGTTTTATTAAGTTGAGCCTTCTTGTGACCAAATAGTAACCCATGCATTTTTCCTTTCTAGACCCACTTTTGGATGATATACAGCTAAAATTCTCCATTTTGGTGTGTTAGCCATAAAAACACAGTTTCATCCGAATACTGTTGCGAATCAAAATTATTAATACACTCGAAGTTGGGAAGCAAAAACCGGCCCCTGAAAGACATTACGAATGAAACATCATCTTTTCCCCGGTATGACTGTCTTTAAATCATCTATATTTGAGTTTCTCAAGAATGTTCCTACGACGACATCGTCCATGTTAAGGTCTTATTATTTTCGCTCGCGCCTATATACATATAAGGTTGTTTCATTGCAATACACCCCCACACAGTTGAAACTAAAAAACAGCGTTTTATACACTTGCTTTCCAACGAAACATTTCAATGGCTACTGTCTTCGATAAATGTTTGTGTAGTTGGAGATTATTTTGTGACAGGACTGAAAATCAATTGGGTACAAATAAAATCAGGTCGTATTTGAGAAATGAGGGCCTGATTGTTACATTATTTTGTGCGTTTTGTTCAGTTTAATTTATTTGTTTCGAAATTGATGAATCGGTCATTTGTGTTTGATCCCACCAAAATCTTAGGTCATGGTTTAGGTCTAGGTTGGTTTTAGGTTGTGCAGGAGTGGATTCACGTGTATTTCTGTTTTTTTATCAGCTTGTTCACATGATCCTCCTTAGATATCACGTGAATGTGGCAAGTCACGTTGTGGGAAATCCAGAAGGCCTCTAGGAATCAGAACCAGGGCGATATCAGATCACCTACAGATGCACACAAATGGGCTGTAGCCCATCTTATCCATAGAGAAAAAAAATTATTAAATTCGATCAACACAATGAAGGAATCTGAATCGTGTGAAATTCATCGATCAACTGACTGTAAACAGTCGCGTGATACTGTTGCATCATCTAGATTATAGACTCTAATGGTGGATTTATGCAGCAATTTTAAGTCATAAGTTTTAAGTCGTAAGTTTTTAGTAATAAGATTTTGAGACATAAAGAAAAATGGACCCTTTATGCAGGAATTATTAAGGACTGTCATGTCTTTAGGGTAACTTCTCCCAATGGTCAATTTCTGTGGTTGTGTCACTTTACAATTTCAGGCATCAATATCCATTTTTTATTTTTATGATCTATAATGATTCTGATATAAGTTTGAATAAAAAACACAATCACAGACAATAACCTATAAAAAACCGTCACAGAATTGAAAACTTCGAACGCATGCGCAAATATGATCAGTTTTAAGTTTTAAGCCATAAGAGATGAAAGTTGGCCAACATTCTTAGTATACTTAAAACTCATGACTTGCAACTTAAAACTTATGTCAAGTGTATGAATGGAAACATTCAAAACCAATGATTGAACTTCTTACGACTCATGAGTAAAAACTTATGACTTAAAACTTATGACTTAAAATCGCTGCATAAATCCACCATAAGAGTCACTGCATGTTCACCTGAGAATGATTGTAGGCAAACTGTAGATGCACAACAATCGAAATACCTACCACAGAGTACAGTAAGGTTACAGAGAAGGCACTTGACTGCGCGGAATTATTCACCATGCGTCCTTGAAACTTTTACTACGTTTTCTGTGTACCAGGGTTCATATATGAAAGTTTTGGCTACTCAGGGCTGAACATTTCACCAGTAATTTTTTTAGATGAAAAAAACGATTTACTCCTTCAATAACCGAATAGAGCATATATTTTGTGTACTTTTCATAAATTTCAATGAATTTATCATCATTCATATTTATTTCGACTACTATTTCAACATAACCCAAGATTATACGTGATACAAGGATGACTTGAATTGTTTTTAATATGGAGATGATTGGGATTTGAGGAACAGTTCAAAGGTGTAGAACTCTTTATTGTGAGTAAAATTCAATTTCATATTCATTATTTCTGTTGACACTTCCATCATACCTTTCATGACCTTCGCTGCTAACTGGTCTGAAGTGCAAATAATGAAGAATATTTTGTGTCCATCATCTGATAAACATAAATTCATGACGTTTTGTTGCTCGAATGAACTAGGCTTGCTATTGGTTGAAAATTCGTTCGTCCGTCAGAAAATCATCTGACATCGAATCAAAATTCGAAGCGTCGGACGCAGAAAAACGCTGTACTATGAAAAGAACTTCACATGTCACTTGTTTGATCACATGACTGTATCAACCAATAGAAAGATGCATCCAGGTCATTCATGCGTGGATGCGATTCTGCCACCACGCCTGTTCAAGGGAACTCGTAGTAATTTTACTATTTCATTCATAAATAGGGAGAGTGGAACATCTTGTTTAACCACTAATCTTTGTACCTACCATATGAGTCTCATTTTCGGTTTCTCGTATCCATCTGGAAATTTCCAAATCCACTAACTGACTCACAAGCCGGTCCTGTTTTCTTCGCAGCCTGCCTCGGGAGGCGGTCCCTAGAGGTTAAATCCGCCACCGCCACCGCCTCCGACTTCTATCTGTGCGCTCGTCCGTGCATCCCCTTTTCTCTCCACGAATATTCCAGCGAGATCCATTTCACGGTGTTTTCCGAGTATATGTCAGTTTATGATATGCAGATCCGGACACCCTTTATATATATTCACAGAATGTCGCGTCACTTATAACCTCCAAACTTTGAAAAAATGCAATACCTTGATCCTCCCTCAATATCCTTTCTGTAGCTTGCACGATGTTCCGCGAAAATTGTATATATAGGGTAAAAAAAAAGTAAAAAACAATAAACCAAACGTTTATTCCCGAATCTACGAAATATATTTTTTAAGTGGCTGAAACCGTCGTGACAAACTCGGTTTGAAATTATTTTTCTTCGATCTCCTTATTTCATTTTTATTCTTTCTTCTAACTCTCTTGACTACTTATCTCTTTCTTCAGTAGGCTATTTTGACTATTTAAATTCCCATGTAAATCTATATATTTTCTTCAATTAGGTACCTACATATTCTCTAACTAACTCGATTTTATCTTTCCAGGTTATTGGCATTTCAATCTTTCAATTCAATAATCTAGATCTCATTTCAACCTTTTTATGTAATTATTTCATTATTTTATTTCGTTTTCAACATAAAGACGTCTTTTGAGATTAGACAATATGGGAGTCCGAAACTCTACGTCACTACAAAATATTTATTCACTTCTCAGCATTTCTTGGTCTTAGAACAGATATAAATGTATTTGCTAATGCAAATGATTTCAAATCCATAACCAAATATGTTCTAAGAGAGAAGATATCGAAATATGAATCGGCATGGGTCAAAACACAAAAAATATTCACCCCTAGTTATTATACTAATTGGTCCAATTCATTATATAAATCGAAAGAGTTGTTGACAAGTTATTATATCGTGTCGTAACACTCGTAACAGTCATCACAAATTCAAACGTATTCCCGGCTATCAAGAATTCTTATCGTAAGTGTGAATCGCTTTATTTCACCCTCTCACGGTAGTCAAGTCACACATTCGAAATTAGTTGGTACCATTTCAAAATGTAATCAACTTCAGTCACGTGCACAGATAAATCACCCACCTTGGAAATGTAGGGGTAGATAGCCATTAGTTCGAAGCAAATTTTATGGAAAAACATCACATTCATATAATGACGAGAAATAGTATGTACATTGTTTCATTGGGATTCGCTCCTCAAAGACTCTTTTGTTTGCTAACTATTGAAACATGCTATTTTTTATGCAATCAAACGAAAAATATAAGTGACATAGGGTTTATTCAATTCTCAAGACTATTCAAATTGTGGTTGGTTCTGATATCACGGTCACAAATTGATTGAATTGAATATTATATGTAGGTGTAGGCTATGCATTTGTACCAGAGTTGCATGCTTCATGTTATTCTTTTAATGACCTGGTTCTATCTCTGAAATCAATGCTACACTACCTCAATTTCAGTTTCTATGAGTCAAACTTCAAATTTGTTTCCTAGACTGCGCTAAAAGTGTTGTCTAGCAGCATACATATCAAGTCAGTTAGAGGAATGTCAACTTCAAGTAGACCTTTCGTTACCTTTCAAATGAACGAGAGGGGAAAATAGTTAAAATGATTATATAATATGTCCAATGAATGATGAAATAGTATATTGTGCAACTAGTCCGGAAAATAGGTTATCCAATTTCCGCACGTGTTGTATACTATACTTTTCCGACGACCTACATGAAAAACATAGATATGTCGGATTTGAATTTCGCATGACTGTCAAGAACAAATTTTATTGAACATTTAACAAAAATATTTGGGTGCATTTTGGTCTGTATTTATGAGATATTGGAAAAATAATTATTGATGGTAATATTTGAACAACTGTTAGTACTAACGGAATACTATTATTTTCTTTTATCAAACCTGAATTGCTTACTTCTGGGGGAGTAGAATCTACCATTTCATCGTCCTATTCGGTTCCTATTTTTTTGGTAAATCACATTGACACTATGATGTTATGAATTCGTTTGTAGATATGTCATTGTCACAGCTACCTATGAGCCAAAATCAGAGTATATAGTTAACTAATTAGGTGATCGCACCAATCGCAGAGCGTGTAGATGATATTTCATTTCGCATCACTAGCGCGAAATATCTTATTTTGTGTACTAGTTTACAGTGCGAAATGATACGTATTTCAGGTAGGTCGTCGTAAAATTGTTTTAGCAAAAAAATCCTTGATTTGAAACAATTGAATTTCAGCTTTACGTGGAGTTCTCATATACAATAATAAAGGCGCTACCGTCGAAAGATATTGAAATTTTGTTTCAATCATGTTCGATACATATTCGCATCAAACTCATTGGAAAATGGCTTCATGGGATTGTTAGAAACAATTGAATATCCCTCATAATCGAAAATTTATACTCTTTTATTGTCACGTTACACACGTTTTATCGAAGTAGGCGAACTCAAGAGATTCGGGACCGGGTCCAGGATAGGAAGTCAATATCTATCCATCTCTGTTCAAAGGACATAGTGTATATGTTTTGTAAGTAGGTAAATTCCAGGTTTTTAAAACACTACCTAACGCTCATAAGCCCTATACGATAATAATTCGAATGGTCTATAAACTTCCTTTTCTGGCATGTTTCATAATATCAAACGCATGCATGAGTAGAAATGATATATCTAATAAGTGACATTTTTTGTTGAATATGATGGATAACTCTATAATCCTATCTGAAATTCAATTATCTATGTAGGTATGAAATACTGGGAGTTGCGTTTACCTTGCGAAATCTTCTATGAAGTGTAATTTCTCATCGATTTATGGAACTGCACCCACGCACAACGTGAATACAAAAATGGACAACTCCCTATCCATCGCATTTATTTCAAAGCTGCAGGAAAACAAGCCCGAAGCCTAATGAATAATTTGTGGGTAATTTCTATTGTGGCAATTTCTCTTTCCGGTAGAATGTCAAAGAGCGGTTAAACTGCATGGTAAACAGCGCAAGCTCCCCCATTAACACACGTGCCCGGATGCAAAGGCAAAAAAGCTGAGGTGCTGGTGTCCACAGCCTGAGTACAGCAGTGGTAGATCTGATCTGCGTCCAAGTATTATTGAGGGTGTGTCTATATTTTGTAGATTATGTGCCTGCCACGTGGACAGTACATCATTCAGAGTTTATTCCGTTCTGTCACGACACTTCAATGTAATAAAACGCTAACCGGTGTTTGCTAACGCGGTGTAGGCCAATTACTGCTTAACTGGTTATCGATTTGTGAATAGAGTTTTCTTCAGCTCATTATGAGTTTTTCTTCATCATTTCTGATTGCTTCATCATTTGGACCAACCCCAATAGCACAAGATGTCCATTGGACATGCGTTTTGTGTCCAGTATATGTCCAAGGTGTCCATGGATATATTTTGGACATCCATAGGATATACACATGAAGATATCCAATGGACGTCCAGACAAGGTAGTCCATTTGGTGTCCATTTAATGACCTCTTCTTCAAAATATCGATAGCCATTGTCCAATCGATGTTCACATGGGGATGTCCATTGAACATATATTTAAGGTAGTCCATATGGCTTACAATTATAGACTATATGTTGTCCATTTTAGGTCCAAATTGAGACGTTTGTTGGATATTCAGAACATATGGCGTACATTCAATGTCCCCACGTTCACATTTTGAATTTTTCCACACATATACATACATACCATTGCATTCATAAAAAGTATTCAAAATTGACACCGAAAGAAACCCTCATGTTCAAGTAATATAAACCAATGGGAATTCTGTTAAATTACTTTATTCCTATAGAAGTGGTTCGGATTACAGTATCAGCTGTTGGTCTCGCTTCTCTCCACCATGCAAGAATTAGGCTAATTGGGCTCTCACAACATAGAAGTAGATATATCAAAATACCACACATTGTCTACTCCATCATCGTACAATACCCAAATTTTCTCTAAAATGAAAAATATGTCAAATTGACATGCAAGAATCAACACTAATGGAGTAATTTGAATCGTTCTCATTATTGACCAAATTTCATGGATTTAATGATATAAATAAGGAGACAGCAGCAGCCACCATGCAAGGAAGGATGAATCACAGAGGTGAAGCAACGATAAGCGAAGTTAGAGTTTGGATGGGTGACCGCGCTTGAATGCTAGTAGCTTCTTTCACTAATTCTTCATAAAATGGACATCCTATGGATATTCCATGGATGTCCAAAGCGGTGGAAAGTGGATGTTCAATGGCCTATATTTGTCCATACATGTTACCATATTGATGTACATGATGGATACCGTATGGATAGTCAAAAAGTTGGAAATGCGACATCCTATGGATGTCCATACGTTATCCGGTGTACAAAAACTGGATGCCCAGTGGATGTCTGAGATGTCCTGAGGAGGACATCCATTGAACATCCATTGGACTGAGTTGTGCTATTAGGGAACATGAACGAAATCTATATTTTTTATTTCCTTATACTAACTTATATATATATTGATGATGAGGGGATTTTGAAAATATCCCCTATCACAAATTCTTGAACCACCTGATTTATCGCATTGAATTTCAGATGGCTTGAATAGAAGATGGAAACCTACTTTTTCATAGGAAAATGACAGCTGAAAGTTTTGAAATTGCGGCTGAGCGTCATCTTGACTCAGTGTTTTGAATACGTTTTAGTAATTTCAATCAAATTTGCGTTGAAAAGCCAAACTAACACTTCCTATCAAATTTTCTCCATATAACGAGAATATCACCGGATCTGGTTAAATTGACACCGCTATAGGAGTCCGAAAACCAAGAAACCCAAAAGAAGAAGAAGAAGAAAAGCGACGTCGTAGTAACATCTTATTTAGTGTCAAACTGAAAACTAAAGAGGCAATTTTTTTACAGGAAGTGGCCAAAATCTATACCTACTTAATTTGGAATAATCATCAGATTTCGAAAATGTACACGAGGTGTTCAATTTGAAAAAGTAATTCAAGATGACACTTCATTTTCCATATACCAGGTGATTCAAATGTATAGAATTTTCTTAGCTCATAATAAGTTTGTCTACATCATTTCTGAATCAGGTCGTATTGTTTTATTATTCGGAAAAAGATGATAAAAATCTTTATTCATAATTTACTTATTAGTGAGGGCCTTTCTGAAATATTCACGAATATTATATGTAGTTAAAACGAAAAATTCCATTTTCATTAACGAAATGGATATTTATTGTTTTCATAATTCAAAACAAGAGGCGTGTGTTTATCATTTATCTGTATAGATACTGACTTATACTTCATCATTAATTTCGAAAAAATACCATTGAGAGCCTGCACTGAGAATTCAACAAACGCGGTTCATTTATTCAATGAATGAAGATATTTGAAAAATCACTGAAAGGAATCTCGATTTGCGGTGATAATCATGATGATTGAGATTTTTGCATCATGCTTCGTTTATTTGTTATTTTATTAGTTTGGCATATTGATTTCAGAAATTGTGTCTCCTGCGCCTCAAAAATGAGGTTTTGTTGAATGGCGTAAAAACAGGGTTCCATTCAAAATTCTCGATCGAGGTCTATTTCGGGTAAAACCGAAAGTGATATTCAATTATTATTGTTTTTGATGGAAAATGTTGCTTCTATATGAAACTGTATCATCGATCTAAATGTTAAAAGTCTAAAAAACAACTGAATGACGCTCTGGCCAATGATTTCGTCGTCACCCGGTATATATTCGAAATTTGTGTTGGTGGAAGAAATGTGTGAAGGTATTGGAAATATATTGCAACATTGTTGCGGTGTATCAACTTTACGACGTTTGCGTCAAAAAACACTCCAACGACCCGAAACAAAAGTCAAAACGGAAGAGGAGCACAGAGACCAGCGCATTTTGCTTAATTAAGGAAGGAGAATGGGCGAGTGCAAGTGTCGTGGAAGAATCACGATTGCAAACAATAAAAAAGCAGCTGGGGTAGCTTTGGAGAGTCCATAATTACGACATATGTCAGGAAATTCGAGAAAAACCGCAGGGGAGAGATTCTGTGGCAGCCCATGCGACTTTCCATTCGACCCGACAATGAATAATTATTCGTGCCGCCGCTAAATTATAGTACCAGCGTTTGGAATGACGGGATTGGGGATGACAACTCCGCCAACTAGCACGATCTCGCTGTCATTTCCATAGTCACCCCGTTGCCAGCCATTGTTGGCACACGGCGGTCTTTGTGTGCTCCGGGTGAGAGACAGGAAAAGTGAAAATAATAATCCACCCGCCAGACAATCCGATTTCAGCTCGAGCTCTTCCTCGTTTCGAATAAAAACGATTGCTGCGAACAATGGGCGCAGCGTTCTCATTTCTGAGATCGAGGAGTTGAGCGATATCTTGAGAATTACTTCAGGACACTGAAAGCCAAGGCACATAAATCATTTTTATTTACTGTGCTCAGCGTATCTATGTTTGTGGATAAGAGAGACTGAAAGAAAAGGTTTATATATCTGTTCTGTATTTCATGTCTAACGAACATTTTCATCTCAAATACACGATGGAATATTCGGTTGAATTAATTTTCAAACTAGAATGTGAGATGCTGGGAAGTTTCCGAAACAATTTTTCAACTCCCATGAGACATCAACCATTCCCAAAATTGTTGATAATCAAATCTCAATTCAAATCATCTCTGGGAACATTCGATTTCTATAGGGTAAATGCTATAGAGTATATTATAATTCCTTGCATCACAAAATTCGAACTATGAAAAACTTCCTATATTGAATATCTATCATGAAAAAATCTCTTCTCCAAATGACATTAAAAGCGGCCTTTTAATGACACTTGGCAGGCTTAGAAGTTGTACTTTTAATGCCTAGGCAGAAAAAGTCCACTTTTACTGCCTAGGCAGAAAAAGTTCGTTGCTAGGCAACCTTCCAAGTAATAATTTAAATCAAACTGGTTATTAAAATTGACAATGACATTAAGAAAACTCAAAATGATGCTGATGATAATAAACTGGTTTTATTGCATTAAAACTACAAACTACAACACGAAATTTTTATTTATTAGATATATTTATGGTGATTTGTGAACAATTATTTAATACAATTGAACTCTGTCCACTTCCCTCCTTTCCAGTAAAATTAACAACTTTAGTATCCACACTTGATACTCCGGAAACGCCAGAAAATATTTTATTGCCGATGTTCGACTTATTGGCTAGCGAGTCCTCAATATAGCCCTCCGCGACAGCGGAAGACTTCCATCCTCCATGTTGCTTCAACATTGTTATGTTCCCACCAGAATGCACCAGCAACGTGGCCGAAGTTCTGCGAAAGCAGTGCCCGGTATACTCTTTCGCATGGGATAGTCCCAGAAAAGTAGCAATTTCTTCTGGCATTTTACCGAATTTGTGAATGCCAATGAATTGATGATGTGCTTTACCGTTCGCATACTTATAGAAGACACGCCGATTATTTAAATTCGAGGGTCTGGAGGCTGCATATTTTCTGTAAACGCTTAAATATTCCGTTACTACAAAAGATCTTGATCTTTTGGTCTTAGTATTTGGTAGCATAATTAGCAATTTGTCGCCCATATCATTTATATCATCTGTTTTCATTTGCAAAAGCTCATCACATCTACAAGCCCCAGCGACTGCAACAATAAGTACAACCTAAAATATGAATTGAAAATTAGTTCTTTAATCCATAATAGATCATTTTCAAAAAATGTCCTACCTTCGTACACAAATACAGTTCATCTGGGGCATCTGATAAAAATTTCTCGATTTCTTCTCTTTGAAAAACTCGGGATTTTTTTGCATGGAAACCGTATGACTGGCGTTTCAAAAAAGCCCGTAACTTCAGGTATTTTGCCAAATCAATGTTATTTTTTATGTTCAGGGTAGCTTTCAACATCGAATAGGTAGACCATAACGTTGAAGGCTTTATTTTCTTTGAAAGATCGGAAAAATAGACAATCAGCACATCTTCAGAGAAAGATCCTATATTTTTCTTCTGTCTATATTCCATGAATCTGCTGTATGTGAGTTCATATACAGTTCTTGATTTTTCCGGTAAAAGGTTAAATTCCACATCTCGCGCCTGGTCCTTATCTCAGGTGGTGTTAATTGCATCAATTCATCCTCACTTTGCAGTACATCCATTTCTAACATGACAACTTTTCAAAATTGACAATGACAAAGTAAACAGTAAACAAACATATTTAACAAACGTCGTCAGCGGTAAACATAGTAACGCAGGGCCCAGTTACCTTTGATAAAATAATTTAGTTATTTGGATATTGATAATGAAACGCAATTTTAATATGAAAGAGTCGATTTTGCGTGGAATTGGAACGAATTTGAAGAAAAAATTATATGTTTCACACGGCTGAAAAGCAGATTTAATGCCTAGTAAAACAAATAACTATTTTTTCTATTTTGGTTGTGAAAATGAAGTGATTATGCGCAATTGCGTATCGAAATAGCATTTTTTATTATTCGGAGGTTGTCAAATGAAAGTCAGATGACTTAGGCCCAACTTACTTCTGAGCGATTTTGGATTTGGTGATACATGAAGTGAAAAAATCAATGTTTCTATAGGTGAATATTATTTCAGAGTGTTATTTGATTTGAATTGACCGTATAAACAATATAAACATTGCATTTTCCATCGCTGGTATTGCAAAAATCAAAACCGCTCAACAGTGCGACAAAATAGCGTGCGACAAAATAGCGTCTTATAAAACTTCATCATGATATACAATTTTCTAACTATCATTCATGAGGTTATTGTTCCAAGGTATATTGATGGTTATGAACTAAATAGTTATATGTAGAAGAATATTTCAATGTTAATAATTCTTTTTCGTGAAGAATTTGAAAATAATCATCGAATGGTGTCAATATTTATAAAGTATTCCACTTTTGGAAGAAATTGAATCGAAATAAATATTATAAATTATGGATTTCACGAATTGGACAGCTGATATCTCTAAAATATTCAGGATTTGATCAAAAAAATTTATTGAATGGGGTATTGCTTCGAACCACGGACTTTTCAGAAATTTCCTGATTTCGTACATGATATGAATATTTCGAAAGATATTGTTCTTCTCATACTCTTCATAAATTCAATCAATGAATTGGAGATATACCGGCGAAATAAAACTTGAAGCTATACGTATGGAGTGGTATGGACAAACATCATTTTCAATAAGTTATATTATATTAGTAAATACTCAACTAAATGCCAATATGGTATGAATAAAACATAATTTTCAGCTTTCAATTCCAGAGCTTCGTAGATTAGCAGCGAATATCGATGCGATAATAAAATATGAGGTAACAATGTAAGAATTCCTAGCATCAAAGTACACGAAATTCCTATATTGGCCAAGCCGTCGTTAATCGAGCCAGACGGGTGTACCTTACGTGCTGTCATTGTAATGAAGGCGTTCTTAATTCAAGATTTCAATAAAAGCCCCTGCATCCAGCACAATAACCTCAGCATATGCGCCTTCTTCCGGCCGTCATCCTTCTTCCGCTGGTCCTTTTGTCGATCTTCGAGTTACATCGAACACGCGCTCGGAACAATGGTCTGAGGGCACAATTAAGGGAGTGCGAAGTCTTGTTTTACAAATAATTTCGGTCGAGTACCGGTTTTAGATCGGTGTCGTGCGCCCGGGATCGCCTTACACTTCCTCAAGATGCATCTGGACGAATTGAACAGTTGACTAGCGGTCCAGCCTCTTTCGAATAACAGTGCTGGGTTAGGATCGGATTCAGCCGAGAATTTGATTATGTAGGCGAATACTTCATAATGGAAGCACACTTTTTTATTGTCACCCAGCTTGATTCGGAGGCGTTAGCGAGGAAAGAGCAGGGAACAGTCTAGTTGGTTGGTTTCCGTGGTTACCAAAGTAGGTACTGTGTCACTAAACGTATTACATACGATGGGCATATCCTTCAAACAGATCTACTTCAAAATGAAAGTATACCACTTCAAGCCGTTTTTTCCTTAGAGCTTCCCTATCACCCCGTTTCTATTATATTGTTGGTTTCAGACTGAAGCGACAATATTTGAAATGGGTTTTGTCTATGGAAATAATCGGCCTTTTCCCTTTTTAAGTTCTTTACTACGACCAACAATAACGAAATTTCGCTCATTTTTTGTGAAATACAATTTGTGTCTGTGTGGTTTTTTTTGAGGTGGTTGAAATCCTTCATGGACACTTCATCCCTGATCTCAGTCAGATTTACCCACCACCCTATGTAGGCTCCCTATGTAGGCTCATCCTGACCGAAGTCTCCCATGACACTTAGGCCTGATGGCTAATTCTAACTCAGTATCATAGTATAGCTCTATCCCACTTCAGTATCTCAGTGCCTTGTACGAGTTTGTACAACACCTTCACTGAATGTGAGCTGTATATTTATGTAGTTTATGTGATACTGTTTCTGATTCCTTTCCGCACAGTCTGCAATTTGGGTGCTCCTTGACTGGTGCGTGGGCGGTCATTAGTCCTATGACAGTTTTTATCTGTTCTCTGTTCATTTCAGGGGGTGGTTGGCATTGGAATGGTCCATTTGCCACAGACTTTGGTAAAATTATCCACCTATCACCTTTCTAATCTGACTTCAGATTGAACTCAGAATGTCATTGGCCACACGGTCATCGATGGTGAATTGATCATCATTTCCCTGTGCCTTTGTCCTGGTACGTCGTTCCAGAGTGTTTGGTGTTTTTCTTGTGCCCACCTAGCCAACCAGTCTCGTACCGAGGTCTTTGGAATTCCAAACACAGGTTTCACCTTGTTATGGTTTGGCCAGGAGTTTCAGGCTTTGTTGGCAGTCCCAGACCAGTCTTCAGAAGCATGCCAAGATTTGATTGTTGCTTGATGACTATCGATATCCTTTCGCGATATTCCTCCTCAGGCATATACCTTCATACCTCTGCCTGTCTCAGTGGATACTTTATTTGATCATGCTCTAGTTGAGAAGAATACGTAACTGCTTGGTTATTGTTATAAGTAATGCGATAGAGATGCTTCAGATACTTAGACAGTGGGTTCGTCGCATCCACACGACAAGAATGCTGAAAACCAGCAACCACAACTTCATGATTTACCCCTTCGCAATCGAATGATATCCGTCCCCTCGACAGAATGCTAACCGTCCTCCGCACAGATAATAATTATCCCATCAAAATTCGGCGATCGGCGAGTAATTAGCGGTCCTAAGTGTCAGCAGTTGTTGGCGTCTCAATGCGGCCAAAATAGATCTGGCCGCGGCGACGCTCCGTTAGGGTGCCCGCTCATAGTTAAGGCGATTAGGGGCATATAAACACGAGAACGAGTGTCGCAGGGGTTGAGGCGACACACCAAAACCAATCTGTGAGCTTCCACGCCCCCATCGGGAGTCGGGACCGTGGAATAGCCGCAATGTAGGGGCACAATACGGCAGCTCGGTCCTTCTGATCGCGCTGTCATCCCATCATCCCCATTGTGGGCTACTTCGATCTGGTGACGCGCCACAGTCAAACGGAAACGGCAGAGAGATGGTTTTGTACGGTAGCGCTGAAGGGCCACATAGGAGCATTTTTTTTTAATTCGGCTGTTAGCCGACTTACTTCGAAACTCGGCTATTAGTCGACTTTGTAACTCGGCTGTTAGCCGACTTGAACTTGCCTAACAGCCGACTTTAACTCTGCTAACAGCTGACTTTGAAACTCGGCTATTAGTCGACTTCGAAACTCGGCTGTTAGCCGACTTGAACTTGGCTAACAGCCGACTTTAACTCGGCTAACAGCTGACTTTGAAACTCAGCTATTAGTCGGCTAACAGCCGATTTTCAGGCTGTTAGCTGACTTAAACTCGGCTAACAGCCGATTTTAACTCGGCTAACAGTTCAATTCTCGTAATTTGCTTATTTCATGAAATCATTTGAAAAGCTACTGATTGTGATCAACCACCAAACATGTAAGAAATCCTATTTATATTTCCCAACTCTACCTGTCTAATTGATTCGAATGATAAATAGATACTCTGAGATAATTGTCTTTATGTCTAAACCCACTATTCTTTCTCCTGCTTAAATATTCACGAACCCAGTTGAAGAAGTTATATTGTACGACCCTGTATAGGCCAACTCGAATAAAGCAGGGTTGCATAACAAATCTGTCATTTCTCAATCACCATCGTTTTTACTAGACATGTTGGAACTCACTATCTACATTTCACCATTTATGCACATAAATTAACTTTTGTCTTTCTTTAAATATTCTTGAAGAGATAATAACGAAATATCATCTTTTAATGACCAAAAAAGTAAAAATGTGATTTTCGCAGGCGCGATTGTGTATTCTTGTTTATTGGCAAAAACTTCGGGAAATGATATAGAAATACTAAATACAATCTGTATTCTTGTCATTATTAGAATGTAGGAGTTGATTTAGAAAACGAATATATATTTTTGCATGAAAAATCGCATAAGGTCGTGAATGAAGATATCAAAATCCTTGGAGGAAAATATGGACTAATGAAAGTGAAAGAAAGGATAAATTGATGAAAAAGCATGAATCCGCCTGTACACAGGGTGTCCCTTTCTCGAGCTCCTTTCCATCATGGGGATCTCAGTTATTATAAGAGATACGAGGTCGATTGATTTGGGGAAAAGTTGTGCATTTTGGAAATATTGTTAGTTTTTGAATCATTGGAAGAAATTTTCGTTTTCATTTTAATTTTAGCAAAAATCAAAAAACTAGGACTATTTCACTAGAAACCCGAATCTGTCATCGCATTTTCCGATGCCTTCTGAGTGCCAAAGATACAACACTCAACTCTGGTTTTCCTTATGGGCGCCATGTTAGATTTTTGCATTTTTGAAAAGTGGTTGAAAGGACATCACACAATATGAAGAGAACGCAAAAAATTTTGTTTAGAACCTAGACAGTTCATTTGAATTTGGGAGCTTACTCACTGGAAAACCGAGGTTTTGAATTAAAAACAATTAATATGATAAGCTAGAAAGTTTTTTCTTAAAGTTCTGGATAGGTCTATCGATGGGTAGGTACAATTTTAAGAATCAAATCCTAGAAGAAAGAATACTGGATTATTATTTATGGGGAACTAAGGAATATTGCTTGAAATTGTACTGGTTCATATATTGAAGAGCTTAGAAAAAGAATATTCATAAACACCATACTCTTATAGGAGTGAGATAAGACGGCAAGGCATCTCGGAAGCTATTCAGAATCTGAGGAAACGAGTAAAATTTGTTTCTAGAAGGAAAAGGGAATATTCGAGCATCTTTTATATATTTGTTTTGTACCTATTTTATAGCTTTGTTTTGTTTTGCGAAGAAAAAACCTTGCTTGACAGAAATGTAAACGTTCCAGATTATTAATCAAACTGTCGTTTGCTAAACAAAACTGTTGATGTTCTCTCCAATGCAAAAACAATATTTTCTCAATCTTGATCAGCATGAAAGATTCAAACATATTTTGTGATACATCAATGTATTCAGGAAGAAACCGACTTTTCAAAAATGTGAATAGGTCGTATGGCGCCCACGAAAAAACAAAGTTGAGGGTTGTATAGCTGACATCAAGAACGCATTGGAAAATACATTACATATTTAGATTTCTTGTAAAAAAGTTTCCCAAGAACGTCCTTTAGCTGAAAACGTCTAGTTCTTTTGGTTTCAGCTGGTAAAAATAACAACAGGAATTACAAATTTCCAGTAATTCAAAAATTGGAAAAGTATACTTCAAATTTTCTTCTAGATGATGTTCAGCATAAAAATGCGCAACTTTGCCCCAATTTAACCGAACTCGTATCTCTTATATGGTTATTTACATCCTCATCGCTCGAATATCTTTATCATTTAATGTATGTACTCAAATTTAGAAAAAAATGTATATATTGAAAAAAAAAAGAAATCCTGTGTACTGTATAAAAAGGTAAGTTGCTGCATCATATCCAAAAAAGATGCCGACAACGTGGAACCAATCATCCCCATTCAATTTATCGACTCTATACACTTCACACATCGACCACTATATATATACGTTCGGCTAATAGAGATTTCCTAGCAAATTACATGCCAGCATCTCCCCAATTCAATCAGATAAGTGTCGCCTGCAACGGAAGCAGATTCGTCGAATATTTTCACACACACATCAATTATGATTGTCACAATGATTTGAACAAATGTCACTCGAATTGACAAACTGACGCGTTATAGAGCAGAATCATACTAAATGAAATATTTGATGAATATCGCTGAACATATTGATGAATTCGACAATGATATACCTACTCAATAATCCAATCACGAATTTCGACTGATTGCTGGATGTATTTCTCTTGTGTCAACTTCGAAAAGAGCCGTTTCAGTGGACATCGAAATGAATTCGAACCATTCTAAAAAAAAATATGCAAAAATTGGGAACACCGCAATGGAGTGTCCCTGGTCCATTGATTTTTTTAATATTTATAAACGATCTCCCCAGCTACACTGCCCAAGCAAAGGTTCTAATGTATGCAGATGACACTTGTATGCTTATTTCTGATCATTCGAGAAGTAATCTATCACAAAAAATACACACCACATTCATGGAATTTGATAATTGGTGTTCTAGGAACAGGGTTATAATGAATCTCGAGAAAACGCTGTGTATAGAATATCACACTATTTCCAAACCACCATCTTATGACAATTTTTTCTTCAATAATTTTGTTTTTGAATCTTCGAAGCATGTTAAATTTCTAGAAACAACTTTCGACAGTAACCTATCTTGGACTGATCAAACTGAAATTATTTGTAAAAAACTCAATCAGTGTTATTATTTATTAAATACTTTGAAGACAATAAAGAATTGAATTGAATTTACTTCGTATTTGAAGTGACTTTTATTTTAAAAAATTTACTCTCTCAGTGTTAACAGAAAACATATAATATGTATATAAAACACAGTGGTAGCAAAAAAAAAATAGTGAAGCACACTCAACATGCCAAATGAAAAATAAATGAATAAGTAGATTATTACCACATTATAAGCCTCATGAAGTATCAAAGCAAAGTTATATATTATATGCTTTAAGCTTTACTGAGAAGCACATTTTCCAGAGCTCTTTTCAGACGCTTGTAATCATGGGTATCGGTTAGCTGGACGGTGATTATACAAATTTGAATCTTTATTTTTTTTATTGTACACTATTCAACAGAAATCCATTTGAAAGATGGAAGAAATTACAGGTGTAAACATAATTTAAAAGCTAGTAATGACAAAAATAATAGAGAACAAAAGAGGAATAATATCAAAATAATATGATTTTTTTCAAAGAAGCAATGCTGCAAGAGAAGATGTCACACCTATGACTGATTCCATTATGGTTGGTGCGAATTCTGAATAAGGGTGAATTTTTCTTTACATTCGTTCTAATGGCTTCAAGGTAGAATAACATGTTTTGCCTTGAATTTACTCTTGGGACATGAAAAATTAGCATACACATACTTATATATCAGATAATGCTTAGTTACATCTGCTCCTACATTGATTATTCTGCCCCTTTTTATGAGTAGAATATTTGTCCCACAAAGTGTGTCTATAAAAGTTAGAATGAAAATAAATATGGCTTTTCTTTTTATGACATTTTTTATCAGTAGGTACTGAAACAAACTGTTTTTGCTGAACATATATATATATATTGAATAGGATTTCACCGAGGTATCGAACCAACTAACTAAAACTCTCGGAAACTCTGAAGTGAACTTGATTAGTATCCTCCTCGCATGCTCTATCGTATTCAAGAGGTGATTCCAATCTCGCCTCTACCATTTGCGAATTGAAGGGGCGGTAACCCGTTTTCGACTGTGAAGTTAGCTCTGCCTTTCACGAAATCTCAATCAATGCATCACGAAAACGCTTTTTAAAAGATTGATGCGAAGGGGCGTTGCAGCTGTAGAGCGATCTAGAAAGTTGTTCGGATATCTCCTTTTTCGAATATATACACATTGAGGAGGGTTATATTGTTCACTCGATTTCATTTCCATGCAGATCTGTGCAATTTCGACAACTCTTCGCAAACGAATAAATGCGTTGAATCTAAAATGTTTTAGCTTCGAAATGCGAATTGGAATACATTTTTAATGGAGTATGGTTCTTTTTCAATGCCAAAATCCGACTCTTATCTTTCACTGATAAGTTGAACATGCATGAACAATCAACATCGACGTTTTTATCTAACGATAAAAATCACGTTATATTGATGATTCCATTGTATAACATGATCTTCTTTTTTGCAGGTATACCGAAATCTTCAAGATGGCATCCGAAGTGTCGACGAGCATATATTCAGGCGGTCAAAAGGCTGCACCATCTTCCAGCAGAACTCTCAACTTCTCGATTGCTAAAATCATGGAACCCGATGATAAATCGAAGAAGATAGCAGACCCAGAAAAGAACGAAGAAAGTAGAGTGCTCAACTTATCCCAGCCGAGCTCGTTCGAATCAGCGTTCAAGAAGTATGTGCCGAACGTTCTGAGATCTCCAGAGCTTCTGCAGAACTACCCCCTGGTATACTATCACCCTAGTCAACTGATGTCTGTGTATACCTCCTCCATTGGGCAAGAACCACCCGGGAGCAGTTCGGCAGGGATCAATCCTTTGCCGATACACTTCAACCCACTCAAAACCAGTCCCACCAAGTCTCCGACGAAGACCAACATATCGACAAACTCCACACCACCGAGTACCATTCTGCCACAGAAACAAAAAAGCTTCGAATGTGGGGAATGCGGCAAAGTTTTCAACGCTCACTACAATCTAACTAGGCACATGCCGGTGCACACAGGAGCTAGGCCCTTCGTTTGCAAGATATGTGGCAAAGGCTTCAGGCAAGCCTCAACCCTATGCAGGCACAAGATAATCCACACGTCGGAGAAGCCACACAAATGCCACACTTGCGGCAAAGCTTTCAACAGGTCCTCGACTCTGAATACGCATGCGCGAATCCACGCGGGCTACAAACCGTTCGTCTGCGAGTTCTGTGGAAAGGGTTTCCACCAGAAAGGGAACTACAAGAACCACAAGCTGACCCACAGTGGCGAGAAGGCTTACAAGTGTTCGGTTTGCTCGAAGGCGTTCCACCAAGTGTATAACCTCACTTTCCACATGCATACCCACAACGACAAGAAACCATTCACTTGTAGGGTGTGTGGCAAAGGATTTTGTCGGAACTTCGACTTGAAGAAGCACATGAGGAAGCTTCACGACAGCAGTGGGAACTGTCTGGAGTCGGAGTATGTTTCTGGGACCTCCCAAGCTACTCCACCTTCTTATGTCGGTGACAGGAGTGTTCATCATTTCATAAGTCCATTCATAAGGCCTCCGATGTCAGTTCCTCTTTACTCTACGAAGCTATTGTGACCCACGTATTAGTGATTCTAGTGATAACAAACAGTGATTTGAACACGAAATTATTCCACTAGTGGGCATTTACCGATCTCTTTATTGATGTGCAATATATGCAAGAAAGACTCTGATCTTTACCTGAAATTTACTCATTTTGCTTAGGTATACGTTGTAAAAAGTATGTAATTAGTTACAATAATATACTACCCAAATCAATGTGATACATTTACTTCATTCGCTCTCTTTCAAAATAAAAAAGTAGGTACCTGTTCGTATTAGTAGGTACTCAAGTTAACTGAGTATGTTGAGTATTATATAGATACACCAAAATAATATATTTGAAACTGAAATTTTCCGGAATCATTGGATATTATATCGAATTTCATATCTGTCATAGTGGATTTATTTTTCCTTTTTTCTACCATACTACAGAAGCGTTTCGGAAAAACCCTAATATTTTCCACATAAAGAACATTGAATATAATATATTATACCTACTCTCCCCAATCTTTTCAATGATTATAGAATCACCAGCATATATTTGATAGATTTTTTTCGCGAGGGATTTGGCATTGGGAGACCCGTTTGCCACATAAATTATTTGATAGATTGAGTTACATTCTATTTGTTACTCAATTAGAATAATTTGACTCAACAAAATCATAAGATGAAACATTAATGTTTCAGCGAAACCTTTAATGGAAGAAACATTTCAAATTCCACCCAACATCATACCAAATGTTATTTATTATAATTATTTTACGTTCCTTCTATCAGATTTCTCTACTGCTAAGTTTGTGATTTTTAACATTGCAAATTTTTTCGTTACCAAAGAGAAATTACAACTATTCAGACTTCAATTTTATTTTTCATGACAGTTGGATGGAAGTGTAGGACAAATAAATATGCACTGATAGTTCCATCAGATATAATACTTTGAAATGAAAAAAATTCAATTCATCAGATGAAAATTATATTTTTTTTGGTATTTATTATAATCAACTTATTGTGAAAAAAGTAGGTAACTATATGCACTACTACAAAGAAAGGTATATAAAGATATTCTCAACATTCTAATGAATCACATTGCGAGTCATCTATCATGTTTAGATGACTGACGGAGTCAATTTGGTAGGTACTCAGCACTCAGCACACTTCTGTTGTTGAAAGTGGGCAAATAGAATAGTACATACCTACAGTGTAATCCTACCGCTTGTCTTCTCTGGATGAATCATTCTTTTTGGATGTTATCTTCTAATGTTTCATGAGTGACTTAAATGGCACTAGCTCGACTAAACAGCAAAAACATGTCCTCTTTACTGACACAAATCTTGGCTTATGATGTGGAAACTATCTTTGATGTGAAATACTACCTGAGACTCTTGTCATGCAATGAACAGAATCTACTGAGAACTGAAATCAAACATGTTATATGGAAAAGAGGCAGCGATATAACAAACATAAGAAAAAATAGAATTGAATAGGTCATTCAATAATGTTAGATATTTCAAAAATAGTGTTGATTAGTTCGAATATCTGATAATCCATACACATTAATGAAGAACAACTTATTTAGTTTGAATTAGAATAGTACCTACATTATTGTTCCAAATATATTCGGATGCAATGATTTGAATCGAAACTGAGTGGCTTCATGAAATATTTTGATTTAGTGAAGAGTGATTCAATATAAACAAATCTCACTCTAAAACTACTAGAATGGACTGGAATAACTGCTGACCTTGAATATTAGCTGTTTAGTTTTGGAGGATCATGTGAAACAAGTCACAGAGGTTCCAGCATCAGACTCGAAAAATGTATACTTTTGCTCCATATTTTCTTCAAGAGACATATTTGTGTACTTACGTAAAATGAATACCTACATTTCAGTTATTTCACCCCTATCACGAAAAACCTGTATGATTTTTATTTTGACTGAGGTAGGTATATCTTCCCAGTCCCCATACTGAGTGTATACTCTTCAGGTCCGTTATAGCTCCATTAGGGTTCAGAGGGCAATATAATCTAGTAGTAGGTACGATATAGAAAAATTGATTTTAGACTGTGGGGGAAATACTGCGAAGCGAATAATAAATAACAAAATAATAAAGAAGGCATCTTCAATCAAAGGTTTATTAGGGCATATCCGTCGGAAAGCCGTGGGTACTTAAAAAAAGATAATATTAATCTCAATATGTATCAACCCTAAATTTTAGAAGCGAGGGGCATTCGTAGGAGTGCCACTTCAGATAATTTAATATCCTTATTGAAAACGTCATGTACACGAAATTATTCTTTTAGAGGGCATTCATTCAATATCCGCATTGCTCTCTCATTACATCTTTCTAGTGGTGCGAACGTTCTCCCAGACAACAATCTTATTTTGATTTTGAATCCGGCACATGGATCAGATGGATAAATAATCCAGAACCGTATTCGAAGAAAAATCTCACAGCAGTAGGTAGTATTTATTCAGGTGGTAGGTGGATGCTTCAAGGTATTTTCTTTACACACATAATAAATATGAATTACATCATTTCACATCATTTCCTCTTATAAAATAAATATACTTATATAATATATATAATTGGTCTAGAAAGGCTTTAGTCTCTAGACTCTAGAAGGCCCGGGTTCAAATCCCGCGGCGGCCATTGGAAATATTTCATTCATTTCTTTGGTATCGTTTAGCGGGAGGAGATAGGTGACCAACCGAACATTCTTGGTACCTAGATTTCAATCCTTCGGACTCTCAACGATAACCAACCGAGTAGTGCTTCGGATGACACTTAAAAAGCTATGGTTCACGTCTACCTTACTCATACAAGTCTCAATGAGACTTCAAGGGTTGCTTTGCAACTAAGTATGATGATTGATCTACGCGATATTCAGGCTAAAAGGTGATGATAAATTTACTCTCTGAGAGTTGCGGTATACTCCGCAATTACTCCGCAACGTATTCTCAACTTTGACTGTCTAGATCTAGATTCTATTTGATGTCAAATATGCTTGAAATAGTTCCAATGCAGGACCTCTTATACCAACCCTATTTGGCCTGTCCAATACCACATCATGAGCAACAGTATCAAAAAATTGTCCAAACCAAGAAACTAAGCCATATGTTTGTAAGCGTTGGGTTAATAATGTGAGTCAGAGGTTTTGAGTGATATCAATATCTATGAACTTTATTAATTTGATAGAATCACCATCTTGAACTCCTTTGCTGTAGTGTTACTATTTATGTAATGTATTTGTTTTCAATAATGGGTTTCAGAAATATGGACGATGGCAAATTCTGTTTTGGCAATTTTCTATACAATGCGGAGCTATCGGGGTATATTTTTTCATTTATGTCTCGATTTCTATTTGAAACGCGATTTATTGTTTACCAAAATTTTTTAAATCATATTTCCGATTATCGACCTGAAGTATGTAATCATTTTTGTTCGTTTCAGTAGTCCACATGAGAAGTTGCTGTATGCGGTGTATGGGTAGGTATGCCGTGATTCTAACTCAGCTGAAATTCTTTTTCTCTTCTGATCTGCATTTTTTATTTCACTCGTTAATGATTAAAAGAATAACGTCATAACTGGAATAACATAATTTTATTCTCTTCAAACTCTGTCCGATCAGAGATGATGAATAAAAATCAGTGAGAACTACAGAGATATACCAGGAAATCTGATGAAAAACGGCAAGATCATAGCTTGCAGCGTTTTTTATGAGACAGCGAGTATAAAAATATTCCACAGACAATTGGTACAACCTCGAATGAAATATCAAAAGAAATGTCAGTCTGATGGCAAGACTCTCGTAGTCCCTGTACCGTAAGCTACTCCGATCCAAAATTCGTACCGACATCGCAAGCACAAGTGCAAATAAGTAAACACATAAAAATGCCGCTCACAATCACTCACAGTTCATTAAACCAACTACAAAAGTATGCGATTCCATTCATGACCACACGGACTCGTCGCAACAAGAAGATTACACCATCTCGATTGTCCTGCGCCCTGTCCATGTGGAAGCACACGAGAAGAAAAGACGAATCCGTCATGTTCTCGTCGACGGAGGTGTTTACTATGAACTTACCCGAAAGTGAAATCCCATTGAATGGGCCGACCAAAAACTGTTTCGCCTGAGCAGGCAAACATCCGCCTTCAGATCACTGCTGGCAGAACAGCCCCTAGCCATTCATCTTCAAGTATCTTACACAGGATTACATGATCGATACTACAGGCTATTAGATATTACGGAGGTAGCCAAACTGTCTTCAGAAAAGGACGAAAAGGTATCCCTATAATATTAGTTGTATCGCATGTAATTGATGATTCGATTAATGCCCCGGATTGCGACAAACTTTCAATGGTAATATTGTTGAATGTCTCGAAAACTATGGATATGAAGAATCGCGATAATTTATTAGTGATATTTGAATACTTCAATTTCAGTATAAAGGTTTGTTCTCTTCCCTTATCATATTCAAACGGTACGAATTGGGTCCATGACTTATCACGGAATGGAAAAAACGTCGAATGAACAAAGTCATCGAAAACTTGAAACGGCTCTTTGGACATATTGACCAAAACACTAAATGGACAAATCGCCGAAAGGACAAAATGCCGAATGGCCAAAACGCCGAATGGACTAAGGGACAAAACGCCGAACGGACAAACCGTCGAGAACCTGGTTAAAACACTGAAACGGCTCTTTGGACATATTGACCAAAACGCAGAAACGGCTCTTTGGACATATGACATATTGATAGATGGATAGATTATTCATCTTTTAGATGCAATCAGAAGAGTACAAAGATATGTCAAGTTATGAAAAATTTAGTGAATAAGAACAATTTTGAGTGTAAGTTCTTGAGAAAATACAATATAAAAATACATACAAGTGTGATAAAAATACATAATTCATTCATTTGAAGTCAAATATGATCGCATGTGTTTTTTGAAGCCATTCAAATTCAATTCTTTGGCATGAGAAGGTAGTATATTATAAAGATTGATGTTAAGTGAATTTTTGCTTGATTTATAGTCGAAGGTCTTATCAATTGACAACCTGTAGTGTCATAATTGTGAAAATCACAATTTTTGTTCATATGTATTTCCATAATCGTTTGATATATATAGATATAGAAGGTAATTTCATGATTTTCAAAGATGGAAAAAGTGGTATATCCTGCACCGGAAATCATTCTGATTGCTTTCTTTTGTAAAATGAAAACTTCATTTGCATTGGAACTATTGACCCAATGTACTAACCTAGAGAGGGCACAAATTATTATTTTCGATGCATTTTCGAGAAAGTAAAATTTTACTATAAAAAGAAGAAAATATTGTCCAGGGAACTGTTTCGGCGTTTCGAAGCTTTGTTCAAGTTTTCGACAAATTGTTCATTCGGCGTTCTGTCCATTCAAAAGCCAAAAATCTACTACAACTTTTTTACTGTTCACACATAATTAGGTATTTTCGTCATCTATACTACACATTCTTCTTATTTTCTTCATCTAAACACATGCTTAATTGATTTCTCCAAATGTGGGAATGAATCATCGTATACCAAGATCGCATCCTCTCTATAGGTGTGCCAAAAGTTCCAGCTTGCAATCAGCAGAATAACAGTTATATACGTATTTCCCGAATACTACAGAAAAACCATATCAAGCGTTGAGCAATACAAAACATCGCAGTTGTGTCAGTGAGATTAGATATTTTGTTCCCCTCTAACGGTCATCCATAACAGCACAGACCTCTGCTAATATCCTTAAGCAGATTAGATGCTTGATTCAAAGTTGCGTATAGTACGGGCCCAAGATCCGCATTCCTTATGGTCCTGGGCTCCTTTTTAGAAAACAGGATGCCGCCCTTACACAGTTCACTTACCCAGTCCGCCTAATAGCCTTTTACAGTGATCATCCATGTATTGTATGATCGCTTTAAGTGGCTTAACCGCCCCAAACTTTTTCTTTGACTAGTTGCACAAGTGAAACATCCCAAATCGGTTTCCAAATTAGTTTTGACAGATGTGGGAATTCGCAGAATCTAAACTCGTTCATACGTATAGATCTTAGAACTAGCACTGACCACAAAAATAACATTCATGTTTAGGTGAATAATATGAATCAAAATTCTAAGATTAATGTATATTGGCTTGTGTTGACATGACATAATTGACTTTTCTTATGTTTTCAATTCAGATTATACCTGATATATTATATAAAACTGATGAGGTCATGGAACTTCAAGTGAAAGTATTCACAGTAAAGTAGATGAGAAAAGTTCCTGACTGCAAATTTCAAGATAAGCAAACAATTTCAAATTTTATCTTCAATAATCTGCATTCGCACTAGCATAGATCTAGATTCCATATAACACGTCTAAATGAAGAATAATAAGGTAAGGTAAGGTAAGAATAAGGTAAATAGGGAAAAAAATGAGAAGTTGAAGAAGGTAAAGTGAAGGTAAAACAACCAGACGAACAGCTCACCTTTGCATATAGAATCGAAGACCCTTAGCGTATGTTTGGGAGCTGAACTCTGAAAATGTGAAATATCTGAACATGTGAAAATATACTGTGGATTACGAATACACAACCAATGAAAATGTATCCCAAAGACCACAAAAATATCTGAAAAACTAAAAAGTATATATATACTGTAATTCGAAAATTGTTAACGGTACCTACAGTGGCTTAATAGGTTACAGTGACGCCAATGGGCTAGCGGCCGCCATGTTTAGGCAAATTTTCTATGGGTATTATAGGAGGAAAACACAAAATTCACGATTTTTGTGGAATTGGACTATAATTTATCGTGATAACATTCTGATCATGATGTACTATTATACTATCTTTATTGTGATTAATTTTTCAATGACTTATACCTTATAAATGAAGTAATATTCAATTTCGAGAATGCGAATATAACGCGGGTAATTCGAAATTTTGAATTATTCGCGGTAAATACGAATTTCAAACGATGCTTCCACACAACGTTACTACATTTCTGAATAAACTTAATTGATCAGAGTTGAACTGGTATTCAAGTTAAACGACGAATTATATAATATGAGAATGATGAATTGATTATATGTATATCTTGAAATATTCTTCTACATTCTACTTACCTCATTTTAAGGACATGTATAAGAAATAAATAACAGACCACTCAACAATACATTCATTTTATTTTGAAATGATAAATACATATATGAAATAATCGACACTTCATTTATTTTTAAAACACCATAATAAGACAAATACATTTACTTCATTTTCTCATAGATTTACTGCCATAATTGTTGACTTTCTGCGCAGTTCAAGAACGATTCTTGAGCAGTTCTGAAATCGGAACCCGAATGAAACTTTTATTGACAATCTTTTTTTACTTGCTATCTTTTCCAAATTATGACAACAAGATATTCCCCTCAAAGTGAACATATAGAATATGGAACAATATTGTATAACACACAAAACCACAAAGAACTGAATAGTTTGTTGGTTGCCAGTTATCTCGCCGTACTTTGGCTGTCCAAAGTTTTCTTCTAGCTGGGTCTCTGGAAAAAGTTTCCATCAAAAACCCTTTGGCTGCAGAGTTTGTACAGTTGAAAGCTGAACATCCAGGCATTCTTAAGTTTTAATACCTAAAAATTATACCAGTTGAAAATATGCATATCGAACACTATATTGTAGGTTAGATAAACTTTTTGTGAAATAATTCACATTTTTTATAATATTCATAATATTGATGATTATAATATACAGTGTGTACCAGCCAAATGGAATAAATTCGTTAATAAATAAACGGTGGCGTTTTAGGAAAAACGCTCGGACACGTCGATTTGTATCTTTAGTTGCGCTTTTTTTTCAAAAAAAACTTTTTATACAGGGTGTGTCATGGCACAGTGGCCAATATCAACTTTCTTATTTTAAATGCAACACCCTGTATTTTATTTCATTTTCAGATTCTTCCTGAAGAGCTGATTTCGTCGATCTATCATACTTGGGGTATAGCGCGAAATATTACAGAGATATAGGGTGTGAAAAATCGAGATTTTTCAACTTTAGAAGGTGATGCAAATCTCAAAATTTTGAATCACCCGTATTTGTTTCAATTAAATATCAATCGATAGTAAATGGAAAGTTGAGATAGGGACATGTAAGCCGTTTTGAGCAAGAATGGATTTTCGGCACAAAAAATTCCTAAATTTGAAAAATCTCAATTTTTCACACCCTATATCTCTCTAATCTTTCTCGATATACCCCAAGTATGATGTATCGACGAAATCAGCTCTTTAGGAAGAATCTGAAAATGAAATAAAATACAGGGTGTTGCATTTAAAATAAGAAAGTTGATATTGGCCACTGTGGCATGACACACCCTATATAAAAAGTTTTTTTGAAAAAAAGCGCATCTAAAGATACAAATCGACGTGTCCGAGCGTTTCTCCTAAAACGCCACCGTTTATTTATTAACGAATTTATTCCATTTGGCTGGTACACACTGTATATTAACACAGATATAGGAACTATACAACTATCTTAAATTGAGATATTCTCAGAATTGTTTGTTGTTTATTTTCATAATATAAACTTGTCTCCAGTTTCACTTTATACCCAACAGAAATACTCGATATTAGATAGGATTGAGGGACTTACCTGGGCAGGTCGAATTCCAAGCGATTATTTATTCAAAAGCCACGAATATACAAGAATTTGATAAAAAACATGATATTTCCAATGCTTCTATCACAAATTTAGCCTAAACATGGCGGATTTACGTCGACCTTGAAACAACCAATAGAAAAGATGACATTCCGTTGTCGTCACTGTAACCTATTAAGCCACTGTAACGGTACCTACCTCTTAGTATATTTATCAACCTCCATTGAAAAGAAGCTCTTCAAAAACAAAATTAATAATAAATCATGGGTCACCAAAGAGTTTCTGCTTCGGCGAATTGATTTACTGAAGCAGAATTTGTAGTCCCATTAAATCCTGGTGAAACTGAATTATAATATACTTCATATATATTTACTACATCATGATGGTAAATATCGTGAAAGAAACCCATGGTTCCTGCATGGCGATAAAAGACGTTATCTTCAATAATTTTTAAAATTTGTTGACATCGAATTAGTTCAAGAATTATAGCTTATCCTAGAAACTATATCTGAATAATAATATGAATATTTAATTGGTTCCTTGACAGAGACGAGCGTTTATTCATTTGATAATTTCTGTCTCATAACATATATATTTATTAATTTTGCTTTCGAAGAGTTTTAGACTATTTATTTTTTTCAATGCTTCTGGCTTCAGGTGGATTGTTGCATACATGCGAGTATCCACATTTGTCAATGTAAACTGCGTGTTTTGGAAAAAAATGATTTTTGAAGTTTGCAGTTATGTTTCTGTTTTTGCGCGTATTTGCGCTTTTGCAATATAAGGGGGGGTTTATATAGATAGATGATTAATAATGCATTGATTGGAATAGTTGTTATATTTCGAATACATTTACTTCTGCATATAATATTTTCGTTAAGTATAACCGATTTTTTCTCATAATTCATTTCAGGATTTATCTTTGTACAGTATTTAAATGTTTTATAAATGCGTTTGATAAGCACTGCCGTGTTATACTTACTATGACCGTATTCTGAAATTGACTGAACAAGCGCATATTAGATCGCAAAATTGATTCGTTGTGATAATATGTTCAATAATATGCATACCTATAAACCTACTAATAAAACTTGAAAGACGATTCACGAAATTTCCCGATTTTTCGAATTGAAAATGTATTTTGAAAATTTCAAATTGTAAATTTCAATTTGGAAATTTCATGTCATGAACTGCGAGTCTCACTTGCAATGTGCACAAATGAGTGAGTTATCGGAAAATGAACGTGGAATCACACCATCATTCAGCACACCTGCGAGTTTCTGCAAAGAGGAGTGATAAGGAGGAGGCGAGGGAGAGGATTAGGGCTTAATATCAGGACAACAGCATCGGAGTTCACAGTTTCCACATCGACACCCCCCGACAATATTTTCACAGTTCACCAAATCGGTGAGGATTTTCGCATCCATCAGTGCCCCCGCATCGTGTCACAGGCGGGCTGTTGCGCCCTATATTTTCAGTGCCGGATTGAGCCAGCATGGGCAGGGCCGGATTAACCCTATCGGGGCTCCTAGGCAATGCAATTCTCGGGGCCCCTTTCCTTTACCGTTTTCTTACTTTTCAAAATATATTTTTTCTATTACAAAAGTCGAGTCGAGTCGATCAGATCGACTCCTGCTTTTTACTTTCATTGAATGAAAATAAAATATTTTTGTGAAGTTAGGTACAATATCAGTTCAAATAGCAATTCTTGTAACTTTTTAGATACAAAATCGTTAAAATCATCTTGGAATTTGACCTTTTTCAACACATCTTTTTCAATCGCCATTATCGACAATGAATTTAAACGGTTCTGTGATATTGTTGAACGAAATTATATTTTGAAAAATTTCGTTCACCTGTGGCGTTTGATATCATCAGACTTCTATACAGGGTCATCACTCACGGTCGATGGTACCTTAGACGTTTACGGAGAACGGGACGTAGGGTTATACTGAAAATTTGGTTTATTGGGTAATCAGTTTTGTTCTATCGATCTAAAATACTTTCAGCGTTGCGGCGTTGCCGCTTCTATCAAAAAGTAGCAACAACTTTGTTATTTCAAATGCAACACCCTGTATTTTGTTACATTCTCTATTTTTTCCTGAAGAGCTGATTTCGTCGATCTATCATACTTGGGGTATAGCGAGAAAGATTACAGAGATATAGGGTGTGGAAAATCGAGATTTTTCAACTTTAGAAATTTTTTGTGTCGAAACTATCCATTCTTGCTCAAAACGGCTTAAATGTCCCTATCTTAACTTTTCATTAACTATCTACTGACATTTAATAGAAACAAATAGAGGGTGATGCAAAACTCAAAATTTTGAACCACCCGTATTTGTTTCAATTAAATATCAATCGATAGTTAATGGAAAGTTGAGATAGGGACATGTGAGCCGTTTTGAACAGAAATGGTAAGTTTCGACACAAAAAATTCCTAAATTTGAAAAATCTCGATTTTTCACACCCTATATCTCTGTAATCTTTCTCGCTATACCCCAAGTATGATAGATCGACGAAATCAGCTCTTCAGGAAGAATCTAAAAATGAAATAAAATACAGGGTGTTCCATTTGAAATAACAAAGTTATTGCTACTTTTTGATAGAAGCGGCAACGCCGCAACGCTGAAAGTATTTTAGATCGATAGAACAAAACTGATTACCCAATAAACGTCTAAGGTACCATCGACCGTGAGTGATCCTGTATATTTGCATATTACATTCGGGAAAATTGAGTTTATACCATATTATAAAAAATCAATCCTAACGATGTTATCTGTCCCCGCATACCATCATTTTTTCTATGGTGATATTACCGGATGTTAATAATCGGAAATGTCACGAATGAAACCGAATGAAACGTTTGTTTCTTGGTGCGTTCAACATAGACTATGCCCCCGTGGGCCCCTAGTCGGTGCGGGGCCCCTAGGCAGTTGCCTAATCCGCCTTATGGATAATCCGGCCCTGAACCCAGGCAACAGGTCCCGATGATATCAACCTCAAAATGCTACAAATTAACTTTTCTGGATTTAATATGGGAAAATTTACAGATAACTCTTTTAATATCGACGAAAAAGAACGTTCGCCACTGCAGTTAGTTATCATGAGTTACAAGTGAATGCACAAGGCAATTTCTAAGTTTGGGAAACACGATTCTAAAGAATTATTACATAAAAGTTTATGAAATTGCTGTTCCAGAGGCTCCTGTTTTTTGCTGCCAATAACAGTAGCCACATCTGTTTTCAGCAGCTCTGCGTTTATAATTGGAATAGTTCATTTTTGAATAACCCGCCTTCTTACTTCAGACTCTGAAACACCTTGCTCTTAATCTACGGTCACTAGCTTTCAAAAATTTGGAAATATGTTCGATATGATAATCATTTCAAAAAAAAGGTCAGCTATATTGACTCATAAAATGAATCTAAATATTTTTTATTTGAATTAACCAACCACAGTAGATTAGATCATGACTGAGTTAGTAAAATTTAAATAGTTCGCCAGGTTTCTCGAAATACTTATAATCGATATCATTTCAAAATCAATTGAAAAAGTACAATCTCGGCTACGTAAACTCGCAAAATAAATGTATATCTATATTAAAAAATAAGAATCTGGCCGCTTGAAGAGTAGAACATTAACGTTAAAAAGTTCGTTAAGTACCTATACTCATTTTTACGATTTAACGTGACGAAATCAAGTTTTAGATTTTCAAGTGGAAGTGAAGCAATTCGCGGGGCCCGTAGCATTTGCTACTCTTGCTACGCGGCTAATCCGGCACTGTCTATCCTCCGTGTTCGAGCCTGAACGTGTTTTATTAACAGTAGCTTTAACTCGCTTCGAATTATTACATGCTGTCGAGCAGCTCGAATGTTTGATGATAATTAGGGGTACAATGAAAACAACATAACATCCGGATATGGTCAATTTGATGAATTAGTGGAAGAAAATGAAACAGTACTTTTTCTACGGCAGCAGCACACCTCCGACGAATAAAAAATATAGACTAGTATTTTCCATAGGGAAAAATCACGGAGTGGGCGACATCTATAATTGATCGCATGAACTACTCGAGAGGTGAACAACAAACTAACCTCCATATGTTTATATGGGTAAAATGTGAACTTTATTTATTAATTTCAGTGATTTAAGCATTGAAAGTGTTGTATTTTGATGATATTTTGTGAAGAATTGTTGTTAATAGACAACACAATCTGAAAATGCAAAAGATTAGAAGAGGTGATATGGAGATAAAATCGCGAAAAATATGCTTGTTCCACAATGCTCTACATATTCAAGGCTTTGCATAAATTTCCTTCAAATTCTAAAGCAAATGATGGGCAGGATTTGAGGAAACCTAGATCCTAAGGCAAGTAGCCTAGAAATGGAAGATGATCTTGAAGATAGAAAAAGCTGCCTCGGAATTTATGTTCGTAGCAAGCACTCATGATGATATTTTTTCAGTGGTAGGTTCGATTTTTCATTATTTTTTTCACCACCTCTTCTCCACCTCATTTGGTTCATTTTAATCATTTTGTAATTTATTACAGGCTCAGGCAAATATCAAATAATTATATGCAGTTGGAGCAACATGGAAATGAACAAGTAGAGGAAGATTTATAAAGAAGACATGATGGAATAAGATCTACACTTGGATGCCCTAATAGCACAAATGTTTTCCCAAAATATTCCGGAAATGTCCCCTTGCGACAATAGAAATGTTCCGGGAATGTCGCGTAAAGTCGCATTATATTCCGGGGACATTCCCGGTAAATCCGTTGTGGACAAATTGTACGCTCCAGGAATGTTCCATTGGAACATTCTCGGAACGTCATTGGGGAACATATTTGGGACAAATATATTTTTTGCTTACTTCATAGTAGGTACTGACTTTTCAAAGAAGTGAAACACGACATTACTATTTGCAAATTTATTGGTACATAATAATACTAATGATACAGATAATTCAGTGAAATTGGCATGAACTGTGTTGACATAAAACAATTTTCAGCTAGCCCTGGTGTTTCTCAACGTCAATCATATTCAAACCTCTGGATTATCTCTGAATGTAGATGATATATTCTTCAAAGTTCACTGAAAAACAAACACATATTTCAGGCTGAATTTAAGATTCAAAAATTGTAATACTCACTGTTCACAATAACTTGCTGTGGCTCCTCAAAGGTTGGAGGAAAGTTTATGTTCAACTGGATTCACTCTGCACTTCGTTGCTAAAGGTACTCCATCTTCCACACATAGTTTTATCACGGATTTTCACAAAGGCTGGTTATTTTGCTCTATATTCCTCTGAGATTCAACTGAAAAACACATAAGAACAAAATAATATTTGGAACTTAGGACTTGCTTTCTAGGTACAACTCATAGAATTTGAGTCAATATCTGTTTAGCAGGAATTATAGGATAATACTTACAAGTTGAAGGCCACTCAGTCAGGTAAAAAGATTAGAATGCTTCACAATATCACAACAGGAACTTGTTCTTCTGCTTCAACAAGTAGGTTAATGGATCTGATCCACAAGAGTACCAGAACAGATTCAAAATATTTCCACCATGTTCAAAATAGACAGGAAAATCATTGCTGAAATAATATATCACATGAGTGAATTGGATGATTTCTTCAATATATACCTACTTTTATTTCCAGCCATACCCGGTTTTGGTTGAGTAAGGCTGGAATGAAGTTCATTAGTTCATTAAACCATCATAATTATTATAAAAAATTTCAAGTAAACAATGGTAATATATCGAGCAAAATTCACAATACTGGATATAACAATAAAGAATGTAAATACGCTAAATAGTGAAGATCATAATCGCTTGTCAGTTGTCACTTTGTCAGTCACTATTCAACTATTGTAGAAGTTGGCCAGTTTCCTATTCTGAACGTAATCCTTTCAACTGACGTCACCGCGTTGCCATCTTGGTGTTTATGCAAATAATGATACATAAATGATATAAAATGATGATGAAAAAAAAGGCAATGATACTATGTTCGATTCGATATCAGCGGATTTTGTTTGAACAACTCATCAAAATGTTGAAATTTGAATTTCGTTAAAAAATTTCAAACTGTTTTCATGTAACGAAAATAATCGAATTGAGTCATAAACCCAGTATATGAATTCTATGCATAAACCCAATACAAAAATCTTCAATCGATTTATTGGGGAATAATCAACTTGACAATCTAGGACAAGAAGAATATGTTTCCGGAATGATTCTGCGTGTATGTTCCGGGAGCATCCGCTGTGGAATGTTCCGTGCATATCCCATAGAAGGCCGGGACATTGCGACTTATATGGGATATTAATCGTACGTTCCGGGAACAATGTGTGCTATTAGGGTGATGATTACCATGATCATGTGATGGATCTTGGAGAGTTCCACTGTAAATACAAAACCAACAACAACCTATATAACACACAACAATGTTCCTGATAATGATATGAAGTTTTGGGTGATTCTGGTGTTGTGTAAATGGAAGACTAATTTATCATCTGCTTGTTTGGCAGTATTATTTGGATTTAGGAATTTAACATGTTCAAGAATGTTTTATTATTGCATTTTTTATGAGTTTTACTCTTTCTCAGTGTTAAGGGAATCTATTTCATTCACCAATGATTAAAAGATTTGAATAGGTACTGATTTGTTATTATTATGTTACATTTCCCAAAAAACATATGGCATGCTAGAGAAAGCCATTTACTCTTGTTTACCCAATAAAACTAGGAATTTTTTAGATAATTTATTTGAACACTATATCATTTCTTCGAAATGAGTTATCAAATCTCCACAAAATGATGAATCTATATCAACTGTCACTTCCAGGTAGTTTTTGCACTTCACTTTGTTCTAATAGGTATAATCTATATTTGAATACATCACCATATAATCTAGGTTCCTGAAAATAAAAACAAACCAACACAAAAAAGAAAACTGATGTCAAAAAGGTGGAGCTTATATGCTTCCAGTCAAAATGGCCAATACATCTTTTCAAAATTGAATTATACAACATTAACAATAAATCTGCTTTACAGGAACATTAAAATAAACCCATATCTCATCTAGTTTCATGGTGATTTCATGTGAGAATTGTGGAGGATCTCATACACAAAACTTTTTATGATTTCTTCATTGAGGCCTTCAGTTCCAATTGTGTCATTGCTGAAACACTTTCACCCACATAATGTCGGAAATGTTCGAAATTGATATTTCGACTTTCACACAGGCATTTTAAAAACAATTTCAGGAAATAAGAACTGAAAAACTTCGAATAAAAACCGAAATTGATACCTGGACACACCTGGACTTTGGTGGCATTTATCAAGAATCCAGTGACAATAAAACTAAAACGTCGACAACAAACCCTAAATACAACTTCAATCCAATAGTCGAGTACGAAAGATCGACTTAAATCTCTGAGATAACTGAAATTCTCTTCAATAAAAACTTTGGTTTAACAAGAGATCAAATGACAGATTATTTGTTGTTCACCCCTCGATCCGACATTTTGTCATTTACAGCGCCATCTGGCGTTTCGTGATTTTTCCCTATCCTTTTCATGATGCCAACACGACTGTCAAACCTCTTTGTTTCCACGATAAGAATCTATCGTTCGGGCCTCGTTGGACCAACTCGCCATAGTCGTGTTTACGATTCATGACGTGGTCATTCGTGTTGTCGTATAATCCTTCTCAAAGCGTAGTTTTGTGCGTTTTTATCGATTTATTCCGTTAATTGTGTATAAAATTATATTGTTCTTCACTTAAAATGGTGAAAAATTGTTTTATTTGTGGTTAAAAGCAGGTTCCGGGCAGTAAAGTGTCAATGGTGTCATTTCATTATTTCATTGGTGGGTGCCATAGTCGTACGTTCGGGAATGGAATGATGTGGAATAATGCATGGATATTTATTCTATTCAAGATGATGAATATTTTCAGCTGATCGAAATTGTATTTTATAGATTTCCTTCATGTAGAATGTAATACAAATGAACAATGATGAATATATTATGTTTTAAATAATCAATTCGTGTTATATTTTATCCGGCCGCTCTCCTCCTCTCTCCCCGATGCCAAGAGAGATAGTTAGATCTTGCTTTCAAACAATGAAATGCATTGGAGCGTTGATTGATATATTATTGGAAATAGGAACGGCCAGTATATGTATTTTATTGGTCTGAGGCTGACTCCATGCAAACAAGTATAATAAAACAAATTGCTGTCAAAATAACAAAACCATAATCACAAACTTGTCAATACGATCATTCAATTATTTCGCCTATTTTCGAATCTGAAATAAGAAAGGTAATGATGCAATGATGATATCTTCCAAAACAAAGGCAGAGTGGTTTCAGAGACGGGCTTGGCACAAATGATACTATTTTTAAGGCATACAAAATATGACAGAAACACAAAAGTTTTAGCCGTTTTTCTAGACCTGAAAAAGGCATTTGCCATGGTTTTCCCTGCAATCTTACTGGAAAAATTTTGAACATACGGGGTCAGAGGAAAAGCTGAAGATGTTGTCAAATCTTATCTGACTGATGGCACTCAAACAGTGAAACTCATCGGTACAAAAAGTAGTGAAAAAACTACTGTCTTTGATAAACCACAAGGGCCCCTTATTTTTCAATGTTTATACATTTACGAAATTATAAATTTGCATGACACCGTTGTCCAATTCAGTGCTGACTTCTGGAAAGCTGTAAAAATACATGCTGAAATGGAGATGAAAATAATTCAAAAAAGCCAAAATTTTAAATTCGAACCTCCTACCAGAGAAATCGAGAAAAGGTATGAATAATGATTTGATAGATACATGACATAGTGCAATGAATTGAATGTTACAAATTTAATATCAAACTCGAAGTAAGTATCCTATTGTTGCATTTCTCGAAAACCAACAGTTCATTCAGTTCCTTGAATATAAGGCAAAAAAAAATAGTTACTGAAGAAGAAAAATGTCAGTTTTATTTCATATTATACTGTATGGTAGTTTGAGAAGCACCATCAGTAGTCGAGTTTTCTTGTCTAGGAATTGCGGTTGTAGAGAAAATCCTGTGTATATTTGGAACATAAAGTGTCTTGCCGCGCTCTCGAAATATCGCGCTATACGCTCGCGCGATAACTGTATTTAACGAGCGATAATCTATCACTTTGCGCCCTAAATACACAATAGCTATCATTCAATTATACACACATACAATCCGTTACCTATATCGTAGGTACCAAGAAAAGTAAGTATATTGCTTCTCAAACTAAATAGGTAGCATAGAGTATTGACGTATACCAATATACATATGATTGAAAAATTTACTTTTCCAGGAAATATTCTATTTTCCTCCAAAATAAGCAAGTAACATATTTTTTTGAAATGCTTATTCATCTTCTTCGATCTACACCATATCATGAATACATCATATTATAATTTACAAATTTCCTCGATTTCTCTGGTAGGAGCTTCAAAGTTGAAATTTTCGCACTTTCTGCTATATCAGGAGATGAGTTACATAATTTATCACAATTTTCCATCCAGCAAGAGAATAAGGAGTTATTTTCAACAATATAAGCACATATAAGTACCCACCTATATGCTATAGATACAAGTGTTTTTTCAATATTCCCGCTCACGAGCGCAAAAGCTGTCAATCAAATGGCATTCATCGGAAAGCGTCAACTTTGCGTTGCGATTAGGAAGCGTCAAAGGGTACTTTGTTAAGTAAGTAAGCGGCTGGAGAAAAAGGTTTCTATTATTCTTGTTGTGGAGAAAGTTATATCTTTATGAGAAAAAGTTGATCCTAATTGAAAAGTACGGTCAGGTATCCAATATTATCCATTTACCATCGATATCTTTTCTCTAATAAAATACATAAATATACAATATATATAAGAGTTAGTGAAACTATCGAATTTTTCTCTCTATATTATTCATCAGATTGGATATATCTGACCATACAAATGCAGAACTTTGTGACATGACATTTCGAGAGTGTTTTCTGTGAGGTTTTCTGCAGATAATGATTTATTTTTGTCCTCTGAGTCGTCTTCAAATATTGATAATGCATGTTCCTTTTCCCAATAAATACAACTTTTCGCAAAAAACATCTCAACAATTCCTTTCGATTTCACTTTCAAGAACATGTGAATTTCTGTGTTTTCATTCATGAAACCATGTTGGCCATCGGTTTTTCGGAAACAACTGATCCATGAAACGACTTAAATTATCTTGTTTTACATTTACCCAAGCGTGGACCCCGCAATATTTGACCATCTTCCTATTATGGGATGAGGGTCGACGTTCTTTCGGTATATTCGTGTACACATCAAAGCAAATATTTGCATGAATGAAGCGAAGAGAGGAATCATCAGTTATCATTTGTACAATACACTGACCATATGTTCAAGTTTATATAAAAATATCTTTAGGCATACCTATACCTATATACGGGGTGTCACACCCTAGACAGCACAAAATCCGAGACAAAATCATAAAAGCCATGAATATTTAAATATTCTTCCACAACCGGTTAACAAAGTAGTACCTATTTGATGCTTTCAAATCTCAACACAAAATTGACGTTTTTCGAGGAATGTCCATCAAGTGACAGCATTTGCGCTCGTGAGCTAAAATATTGAAAATACGCTCGCCTCTACCGTATACAGTGAAAAAAATTACACCAGCTAACACCGTCTGGTGTCCCCTGGGGTCCTGATTGTTTCAGTGTCAATAAACACCGGCATATTATTCACTACTGTAGGTGTTATGTGACTTTTTCCATATGTGTTTTCAATAATAAAACCCAGTTGTGAGTGAAACCACTGTTATTGCTGAATTTAACAGAATGAACACTTTGTTGGTCGATTTGACACCGCAGTGGTGTGATGCACATTATGTGATTTTATTGATGCTGCCACGAAATTCTCTTCGGTGCGTTTAAACACTGAGCAGGTACATGCGAAGACGTTTCTGGTGTGAGTGTGTTCATCAGTGCTTTTCTTCACCAACTCCGGTGTTTTTTACTAAGTTGGATTACCTATTGATATATAATTCATGTAATGATAAACTAGACTCAGAAGAATCTAGGGACAATTCGGCTGATAACGAACTGTTTCGGCTTATTTATCCTAGTCAGTGGTACTAGGAACTAGGCCAATTGATACTGATCTGCATCAAAATCATCTAATATATCTAGCCCAATATTGAAATCAGGCACGGTAGGAAGGACGTCAGTGCCACCTATTGGCAAAAGTTCTAAGGTTCTAAGATCACATGCACCATTCAGATGCCTACATACAATATTTTTATTAATTTATATCAAATCGGGTGTTTTCAGGATGAAATACTTAACGAATGATTATTGCCACCAAATTAGATGGCATACACTGCCTCGATTCCATCGTGGTATGACACAGTGTAACTTGGTGTTGATTTTATATGATAGGTGTTTTTATGCGTCAACGTCAATTATAGCACCATTGAGAATATTAAATCTCAACCATTTGGTGTTTCTTATGATTTTATGTTTCAGAAACGTTTGACTTCACCACATTCGTGTCATTTTTCACTACTAAAATCGGAATTAGCACCACTCAATGATCAATTGTGAAATGTATAATAAAAAGGACACAACTTATTATATTCAGGTGTTGTACTCGTCGGAGTTTGCTCTGAAATCCATTCGATTGAAATTACACCCAAGTTTTTTTACTGTATAGGTATATGGTTAAAAAAAGACTCATATTCTCTTGCATGATTGAAAATAGTGACTGTGAATTATCTAAGGCAGCTATACTAACTCATGTAGCAGCAAAAATTGTAAATTTGAACCTCCTACTAGAGAAATCCAGGAATTATGATATGATTGATTAATGATATTGTTGAATTTACAAAGGGGTATATATCAGAAAATGGTGTAATTTTCTTCTGGGCTGATTTATCTGCTCTCAAAGTGAGCGTATTTATCAATTCCAGATCGTTCAGAAAATGGACCTATTTTTTTCCTCATAGTGACAACATGAAAAACAAGGAAAATATTCAAATCCATACGCCACATAGTCAATTCAACGACAATATGGTTCCATGAAATGCTTCAATGTTAAAGATATCAAACTTCAAACTTTTTTTTTAAGTAAGTATCCTAAACTTGTTGTATTTCAATTAAACTTCATACTTTATGGTATAGTTTGAGAAGCATCAGCAGTAGTAGTAAAGTTATAGAGTATCGAGTTTTTTTTTACAGGAACTGCGGTTGTAGAAAAAATCTTGCGTGTTTTTCGAACGCATATAGTATTTTTTCGCTCTCGAAAGATCATTTGTCTTTTTCGATCGGCAATCTGAGTATAACTTTGCGCTCTTAATACACAAATAGCTATTAAAAAACGTCTCAGAATCCTTCTTCATTTCGTTTGAGTGTTCGTGAGAAAACATCGTGGTGTTATTTCTATAATACATATTTCAAATTTTAAAGCGGTTATGATGGAGGATGGTCACATAAAAGGCATCTAAAACATCACAAGGAAATTATTTCATACCTCGAGTGGTTAGACGTGCAGGCAGACTTTCGAATTCATCCAATGCATAACTCACCTATTTTTCGCTACAACTTGGTAACAATAATAAAAAAATATACAAAAGGTATCCGATTTTTTTTTATAACTATTTTTTTCTAATTTTTTATTTTGAGATATTATCATGCGAATCTAATGATTGACTTCATAATGTATTCATCCAATATGTTTGTCATTTATTTTAAATGATTTCAATGTGTATACCGCATCCTTTTTTTACTCTACATATTCTATACTTTCTAACTTATTTGTATGTAAGGATATCCTATTTCAATAAAGATCTATCTATCCATAGATTACGAAAAAGAAATTTTCTTCACTGACCTTCCCCAATTCATTCGGCTTCACATCTATAAAGTTATCAACTTGGTACTTGGTCCATCTGTGCATTTACGTCAATGGCCACGTTTATACGGTCTCTTGGTAAGCAGACTAATTACTTTATACCAACCAAATACCCTTGGTCATGTTGGTGTAAGCAGAACAGTTGGTCAGGTAGTCACCTTGGTTTGGTACCGATAATTGTTGCATACCAGACTAAAATAGTTAGGTGATCAAGATGGTGTAATCGCCATCTGGCGTTCTGAACTAACAGTGCCCTAGGCCATTTGGGCCATTTGATGATTTCTTCAGAGAAATATATATAATATATATTTGAAAAGTGTGTGTGTGTTTTTGAAAAGTGTTTTTAACCGCCAACTTAGTTGCAAAGCAACCCTCGAAGTCTAGACTTGTGTGAGTAAGGAAGTCGGGGACCTTAGCTTTTTAAGTGTCATCCGAAGCACTACTCGGCTGGTTATCATTGAGAATCCGAAGGATTGAAATCTAGGTACCAAGAATGTTCGGTTGGTCACCTATCTCCTCCCGCTAAACGATGCAACAGAAATAAATAAAATTTCTAATAGCCCCGCCGAGATTCGAACCCGGAACCTCTAGACTACAAGTCAGCGATACACGCACTCGACCACCAGCCCAGCTTGAGATTGATATTGACAATAGACGTTTTCTCGCCAGTTATGTTGGATTTATGCAGCAATTTTAAGTCATAAGTTTTAAGTCGTAAGTTTTTAGTAATAAGATTTAAGACATAAAGGAAAAAACACCATTTATGCAGGAATTATTGAGGACTGTCATGTCTTGAAGGGTAACTTCTCCCATTGGTCAATTTCTGTGGTTCATTGTCAGTGGTCACTTTACAATTTCAGTTATCAATATACATTTTTTCTTTTTATAATCTGATAATTCTGATATAAGTTTGAATAAACAACGCAATCACAGACAATAACCTATAAAAAAACCGTCACAGATTTGAAAACTTCGAACGCATGCGCAAATATGATCAGTTTTAAGCAATAAGAGATAAAAGTTGGCCAACATTCTTATGACTTAAAACTTATGACTTGCATCTTAAAACTTATGTCAAGTGTCTGAATGGTAACATTGAAAACCAATGATTGAACTTCTTACGACTTATGAATAAAAACTTACGACTTAAATCTTATGACTTAAAATCGCTGCATAAATAGAGTTACAAAACTGTACCACGAACTCCCACCCAAATTATGCAGTGGTACTGAGTAACCATGAAGTTACCAAACGATCCAAACATACTAAATCAGAACCAAGCTGTTACTGATGGAAAATGGTGTAAATAGGCATCAACTTATTCCTTTGGTATGATCAATTTGGTCAGAGTACCAAATTTACGCGTAGTATAAACGTGGTCACAGTCGGTATATGATTTTCTTTCATAATTTTGCTATCATCTTATTGGGTTTGCCTCATATTGAGAATGCTATCGATTTTATTCAGTTATAGTTCGAATTATATTCAAAATTCAGATTACTATAAAGAATCGTAAGACCTTTCAATTGATATGTCGCATGGCTTTTATTCCATTTGAAAATACATACATAATAATAGGAACAAGGCAATAAAGGTCGAAATGTTTCAGGATTTTCCTCAAAATTGAACATTTTCCGTAATAATTAATGTATTCCATAAATTTGCCGCCCACGGTATAATATCCATTTCTTCAGGGAGGTATAGGGAAGAATTTCTCGATAAGATCCAACCAATTCAAAAAAATTTATCGCGATATTTCCTCCTTCACGTTGAAGTGGAATAGGGGCGATATGCCTATGCTGATGTGGAGTGTAAAGCGTAAATTGGTCCATTATTAATAAGATCGATTAGATGTGATCGTCGATGAAAACGTGTGTTAGGTATAAATTTTCGTTTAAGCATGAAAAGCATTTTGGCGATTAACATGATAAGGTCGGTAGAGGCCGAATAACCCTCGAATAATATAATAGCCCTGGACGTTGATAACCCATGTCAGGGAGATATAGCGACCCTTATAGTCCAAGTTTGTAATGGCCAGGGACGTAGGATAGCTTATTTCACAATAACCAGGGTTTCATGATGTATCGAGATCATAGTTTCTTGCTTGTTCGGTAGCCAGCCTAAGTATCTGCAATATTATCTGCAGATAAGGAGTTAAATAGGTATGTATCAGCTCAGTTAGTATATTTTTATGAATTAACCTTCCATTACAAAATTCACTTCCTTGTTATTACGAAATTCGCGGCTATGCATTGTCCCTCCTCCATGTACCTTTTGAGTACGTCCCTAGCTTACATTGACATCAGTTATCAGTTGATATGAAGATCTTACCGAAAATGCTACCTCAACACGGTGCAGTAGACCAGGTGCGAGTAAATAAGTGACTTGTTTTTATTATTTTTGTAGAGATTTCAAAATAAGTATCGGTAGGTTTACTCAACGTTTTTTACATTTTATATGTTTCTTACAAGAACTACTATAATACCACAATTTTACCAGCTGAAGCCGAAGCTCCAGTGAGAACCCCGAGAACCGTGGGCCGCTGTACAGAGTGTAACTGGTTGAAAACAAAAATACCAAATACCTTTGTCACAAGTGTTAGTGTTTAGAACACATTAGACATATAATGTTATGCATATTATGAAAATTCAGGTGAATTTTTTTTTCAACTACAGTGTTACTTTTTACTTCTGTTCTTGTGCTTAATATATATTTCTTGTAAAAAAAACTTTGAAGTATCTTTCATTATGCCACAAAATCATAGAATTTGTCACATCTTATCAATTACACACAGATATATCCTAATTTGCTAGCCGGTCTGCTGGACCGTGCGCGAGTTACTATAAGAACTATAATTTGGCGCGAGTAATCGAAGGTTAAGGACATTTAGGTATCGGTCAATATTTCTTCTCTAACCTTGTATTGCGTTCAGCTCTCCACCTTGTTATTGTCTCTAAATTTCCCTATTTCCCATTCAAACACAGCAAAAAATAAGAAAATAAATAATACAAGAACTGAATTAAATGGAGAACAAACACGCGTGTTAACGATTTGGAATAGACATGGAAGAGCAGAAATTCAAACTTTGCCCATAAAATCAATCACTTACATGGAAAATAAGAATGAAAGGAATACAATAACTTCAAGAGTGGAGAAGAAGACGATTGGATTCACGGAATTGCTCGAATCATCGCTTAGCGACGTTGGCGCATCCTCCTTTTTTTTTGTCACGTAAGTTGGGGCAAATCAGATACCGAGATGAATTATTGAAGATATTGAATATTTCATATTGATATATGTGAACATGTTGTTAGTTATACATCGAGTATAGCAGTATATCATAAAGTTACTTGCTAAGTAAGTATTGTACAGGGTGGCCAGATAAAAATGCAAAGTACAGTATCTCGGAAACTATTCGTCTTAGAGACTTGCGGTGAAAAATGTTATAACTAAAGTTACTAAAAGAAAATCCTGAAAATTATTTTCTTGTTTCCAAGATGGCCGCCAGGGGGCGTAAACGCAATCTAAAACTTTTGATATGAATTTTTGACGAAATACGCCTGGTAAACGTACCAATAAAATATTTACCTTTTAAAGTTGAGCTTCATTCGAGTAATTTTTGCTCGACACTTTTTGACGTATCTATTAAAATGAAATGGTGGGGGGTGGTTCAATGTTTTTTCAAATAAACAGCTGTAACTCCTGAACAACTGAACGGATTTCAAAAAACTTGGTATCGCTGGAAAGATCATTCATTGGTCTATCAAATTCATCTCATTCGTGATGTGTCTGATTTTAAGTGATGCGACTAGAGCGCGTTTTTGACAAAATAACAAAAAATTGCAAAATTGTCTGAAAAGTCAAATGCAATTATATGACTTTTTTTTCATGAAAATGTAGTGGAATGATACTTTAATAGGCTAGTGAAAACCGTATATCGATATATACATTTTTCACCGCAAGTCTCTTAGACAAATAGTTTGCGAGATACTGCACTTTGCATTCTTATCTGGCCACCCTGTACAATCGGAACCCCAACTTATCTCCTGTTTTTGAAAGATCTTCTTGTTAGAAGCTCTAGGCATAGGAAACGTGTTATGAAAGTGAAATCAAGCATATATCTATTATTACGAGAATGAAATTATTGATATGAGAACATTTATGTATACGAAGCACAGCACGATGACTATAGACTTGACTTACCAGGTTCGCGAAACATCTTAACTGAGGATTACAGTCTGAATTAAGTTATTCGAAATTATCGAAGGAAGGATCATTCAAGGATAGGAAATTAGAGAACCAATAGCAGCGTTTAGTTTTGTATATACTTACTCCAAATCCGTTAGTATGTCTAATTTATGGGCATGAGATCCGCAGACGAAAAAACTAAATTACCTCCGTAGCCTTCAACCAACTTATATTGAATGAAGAGTAATTAAAAAAGCGCACAACTATAAGATTAATTTCTGAAATTGATCAAATTAAGTATTCTTTACATTTACATTTGGCGAAATCGACATGAGCCATGAATTAGAGTAATAAGCGGGGATAGGAGGTTCCAACAATTTTCTCACGAACAATTCCTATTTAGATTTAGGCCCAGTTTCACCAAAATATAATTGATCTGGGATTAATAAAGCTCTACTTAATAGTTAAGCTGACTTAACAATATTTCTCGTTTCACCATGCACCTATAATTTTAGCCATGCATCAACCCATCCGAGATGATCGCGATTTATCAAATCACGATTAGATCAAACAAACCATTTTGGCAACGTTGTGGAATGCAGAAAATTCTATTGTTCTGTGAAGATGTATGGTTCTGTGTCAGTCATTGAGTTTTGATAACGTCAACATAACCCTAAAAAAATGTTGTGTTTACACCGCTTTGGTTATCTTATTTTTGTAATTACGAATAATAAACTTAAATAAATAAACAATGACTGAAGTCGTGCAAAAGCTGAAAAAAAAAGAGATACCCAACATTTACAGAGGAGGATAAACAGATCTTAGTAGATATTATCAGAAAATTTTTATCTGAAAAAATCTGTCTGTGTACTTCGAATTTCTTCAGGAGTTTCAGGAAATGAAATATTCAGAGGACGAAGAGAGGCAATAGCAGCACTGACTCGATGTATTATTCTATGTGCTGTTGATTTACTAACTCTAGAAAAGTAAGCAACTGTTATCTGATGACAACCAGTAGCAAAATACCTCAAAGTACATAATAACTTGTTCATTGGAGAAACAGAATTATTCCTGAAAAAGAATCAATGAAGGAACTTCAATTACAAACAATAATGCCTATACCACCAATCATAATGATCGAAACTATAATAAAAAGTTAACTATTATACAGTATAGATAGGTACCTACATGTCGTTTGCGAATTCTAGTCGCTCTCCATAAGAGATTCCAGTATTTGAAGAGCAGATTCTTTTGAAAGTCGAAACCTTGTCTCAAAATCTTTATTGTCCAAATTTTGGAAATAATCTTCTCTTTCTTGAACCCATCGAGGACGACGAAAAATAAATTCATCTTCATCACTAGTGTCCTCGAAGGCAAGATCATAAACTCTTCGAAATGCCATAATGAACAATATCACAAATTTATCACAAATATTCAAAAATATTTATTCCTTATACCGATTTGTACTAAATCGCGATCAGTCGATTTAATCCAGCTTTTGAGCATGGTGAAACGTGTCAATATGTTAATCTTGATTAGACGCTCCACTTAAGAGATAAATCGGGATTAAAACTGTTGGTGAAACTGGGCCTTAGAGTTCAGAGGCTATTAGATCAGTCGAGCAATCGGTCAGTTAGCAGTTTAGCAATGAATGAGTTCATCGGTTCAGTCAAAGTTTCTCACAGTTCGTAATCTCAGTGCTGCCCTCGTAAAGTGTAAAACAAGTGAACGTAAATTTGTGTTCAGTTCAATACTCGAAATATTTATATAGTTCAGGAAATCGTCAAGAAAGACTACATGATTGTGCTCACCCATACCAAACATGTAAGAAATCCTATTTATATTTGCCTGATGTCTAATGGATTCAAATGATAAATATATAGATATTTGTACTCTGAGTTTATTGTCTTTATGTCTACCCCCACCATTCTATATCTTCTACTTGAATATTCACGAACCCATCAAAAGAAGTAATATTGTTACGACCCTGTGACAGCTAACATCCTTTCCAGGTCCCTGGACATCTCCTGATTTGAGATGTCTTGCTTCCAATTTTTGATCAAGATTCATGAGAACAAAACGAGATGAAAATTACGTACGCTTTCATGTTCCGTCTCGTTGCTTACCACCAGCAATATTTTTTGGGGCCGACACTGTGGAAAATCTGGAAGAATGACGCGGATGGCGCGCACAGACATGGATTCTGATAATCCCTTTTCGCACTGACACACGCAGATCGCTTATGAATGCCAAAGGTGTCGGTCCAAATAAAGGGGAGATGAGCAATTAATGAACTTTCAACTTCACTTAACCCTCATCCCCAGATATAGATTCACTCCCCTTCGTTTCTTGCTATATCCATCTATCCTGCTAATTTGTTACTTCCTGAGCTATCAGTTCTTCGATATATCGACTTGATCATCACGCACTATTATTCTTTTGATTCTAAAGAAGGAACAGATTGAAAATGAAGTTCATTTGAATTTTTCAATACTCTGTTTCCCTGATTCATGTGTCTATAGGAAATAATAACTTCGAGGAATTGAAAATATTTCCGGTCATAGAAATTTCTAGAATCTTATGCAATTTAGAAATTGCAGAATTGAATTCTCGCAGATAGCTTTTGGAGATGTACAACGTCTTTTTGATATATTCCGTTTCCTTCATATTTCGGTGATGCCAGAAATGGATCTCCACTGCGTGATTTAATGCTAACGGAATATCATAGGAAATATTACATGTCCAGAGTGCACCACTTTTAAGTCACCTATTAATGGTTTCTCGAAATTTTTGTCAGATATATGTATTTTATTCATTTATATGAATTGATGCATAGACTACGAGTGGATATAATTCAATATTCTGCGTGGTATTTGCCAGGAATGTAGTTGTTTTCTGCTCGTATTCTACCTTTTGTAATTTAGATTATTCTAAATAACGTGGCAATGATATTGAATTATTTTCCTCTTTTTAACACTACCACTTCACTTAGAGTTTTTGGCTGTTTCCTTTCAGAATCTATCGGATAGTCGAGCGTCCCAGCCACTCTCATATATTTAATATGGGAGATTTATTTAGGAATGTTTCTTTCTTCGCCGCTTGGTGTCGCCGTCTTCATACACTGCTTGGGGATCGGCTCACTGCTATCAAATATGCGTGGATGCTTCCATCGATTCAGACCTCGCCTCGTGTGGAGATCTCAGGATCTCCATTCGGTTGACTACCCTGTACTGATGAGGGCCAATAAGCCCGAAACCGGTCTACAGGTTGTCAGGCGTGTCTGTCTCGTTGGGAACATAAACGCATGTTCGAAGAAAGAAATATTTGCATTTTTATTCATTTATATGAATTGATGCATAGACTACGAGTGGATATAAATCATTATTCTGCGTGGTATTTGCCAGGAATGTAGTTGTTTTCTGCTCGTATTCTAACTTTTGTAATTTAGATTATTCTAAATAACGTGGGAATGATATTTATTTATTTTCCTCTTTTTAACACTGCCACTTCACTTAGAGTTTTTGGCTGTTTCAAAAGATATATGTATGTTCAAAATCAGAACTATAGTCAGACCAAATATTCTCAGGGTCTACATAAATGAGAGGTAGCAACTCAAATCTTTGAAAACTTTCGAAAAATTCGTAGATACAAGGTAAGATATTCCCGCTGAATTTTTCCATTTAGAAGGCAGCGGTTCAATGTTTTATACGTGCTGCCCGTGCTGGTGAATCAAATATTCTTGAAAACCATAATCACAAAAAAAGTAAGAAAAAAAATACCCTAACAATGGTGTTCCTCTATAGGTATATCAAAATAAATTACTTGATCTGCCTGCTCTTTCTTGTTTGTGCCTCAGGAATGTGGCAAGTTCGTCCTCAAATTTTAGTGTAGCTGAGGTCCATGAATAAATCTAATAATAATATTAGGGAGTAAAATAATGTTTCAGTATCGTATTATCACTGAATATTCAAATGATTAGGTATCCATACAATGTTTTCAAATTTCAATTTACTATGTACTCAAACCTATAGCAAAGATTATATATAATCTTTGCCTATAGTATTGTATTACTTTCGAATATTTCGTGCCAATCTTGCAAAGATAATCTTTGCAAAGATCTACATCTAGCGTCATCTATGAAAGTATAACGGAATTGAATACAGACTTCTACAATGTTAGTTTCCATCAAAATGGAGAATCCTGCCACCGTTGATTGAGAACTAGTTAGGTTACTACTTCTCAAATTTGCTGTCTATATAGGAAACCTTTGCTGATGGTTTCCATTTGTGCTACCCCCATCATTTGAAGAAATCAACAACCAACCCTTCGGTCGTAGTCGCGGAAGAATGCAGATGGCGCCCCAAAAAATCGGTGGTTGATTGCATGTAGTGCATGAGGGTGAAAAGGAATCCCAAATCACAATACACACAAACACTATACAGTAGTAGTTCATTCGAACTGAAACATGCACTGAGTCGCTTTTGCCGTAAAAAACTGTAGAAAATGAAAAGAAACAAACTTCGATAGAAAAATACTTGGGAGATCGAAAGCCCAGAGAAACCACCAAGAATGTGTATCGAGTCGAGGAATCTGACTAAAAAAATTCAAAACGAAAAAATTGAATACAGGTGAGCCTCAGAAATAATGCAATCGGTTTGGTGTAGCTTTTAGTTCTTGGCATGATTGAATTCATTAGTTAATCTTCCTAACATTTGCCTGGCATCAAGTCTGGTGCATTGCCGGTTCAGTGTAATAAGTATTTTCCGCCTGATCAATATATTGAACGAATACATGTGTTCGACCCTGGGTTCTAATATAGGGTGTATCGTGAACTAGAAAGTTATACGAGACGTGAAAGAAATCCAATGACGAACAGGTAATTGATTAATAGGTCACTGAGAAAAATATTTTCATGTGTTCCAAATTATTTAATCAGAAAATAAGGGTTAATTATGTAAGTTTATCCTTTTTGTTTTTGGTGTCTTACTGAACTTAGTAAAAACCTGCGTCGTCATAAATGTATAAAAAGCCCAGAGAAAAAACTGATTTTTATTGCCAAATTTATATAAATTAATTTTTCCGAAAACTCAGGCGTCAAAATCTGATTGTTTTAGAACATAACTTGCTCCTATAATACTTCACCGATTAGCCGCATATTCAGCTAGTAGGGACACTATCAAAATTTTTTCAGTATTCTTGTTTATAATTTGACGTGAGTACACCGAAGGTCCTACATTTCCCTTAACCTTTATATATAGTTAATGACCCGAATAAGAAAGAGTCATGGCAATTTCGACTATTGGCTCTGGCTCTGGGAGATTTATTTGGTCTCTCTTGAGGAATGGTTATTTGCCATCCTCAATAGGTATCTCGTTCGTACGGATTTTTTTTTTGAATTCTGAACCTTGAAAGACTAGTGGGATGCAAAACCATAAAACATAACGTTATTAATTCCTCGAAAATCCATGCCAAAATTTATTTGGCAGCGTTTGCCTAACTGCATTGCGGTATGCAATAATTGTGCCACTATAGTCGTTATTCGAATTTATACTCGAGTTTCTTTGAATCGCACTGATTATCGATGCGTCACACTGTACTAATTAATAGGATTTTCATTTGGTCTATTGGATAAAGGCTAGGTATGTCCTTAAAAATTATCACTTATATCACGAGAGCTCAAAAAATTTCCAGAAACAATTTACAAAATGTAGCAATTCAAACTTGGCATAATCACCATTGTTAAATCGCAGATAAAAATAAATCTGAATCAAATTATGGGTATCACTGTATACGATAGTTGTAATATTATGTTTATAATGATATCAGGTGTATTGTTAATCTTATCTAATTTGCTGGTATGTAATGATAATAAAACATGATTCCGTCGACTAAAAAGTCGCACAAAAATTAGTAAATGATGCTGTATGCAATGTAAAAGACGAAGCAATCATATGATGGTATATGATTATTGAGTATTCTGGATATTTGAATGTAATTTCGATGCTGACCATAGAATAGTCCGTGCCGACTTCAATTTCAGGAGGGATATTTCTCAATATATTTTATGGAAGAAGTTTTTATGAATGGTATGTTCTAATTTTGATGAAACTTGTGTGTTTGTTCGCAAAGATGATAACAGTGGGATTCCTGATGCTTGTACTCTCACGTTTGATAGCTTAAGTATATTGAACAATTATACACTCTGTCAAAAATTCGCGATCATAGGAATGATATCATACATATGATCAATCATGCTAATCTGTTCCGGATTTTAAAGTGAGGGGGCCCTTATTATTTCTCAATCAAGTTAAAAACATTCATTGAATAATTTATAGCGGGACACATTTTATTCTCTCTAGGATCAAGTTACGATACGATACAAGAATAATAAATCCATTGAATTATTATTTTTTTGCCTATTTACATTGTGCTAGAAGATTTGTAACGAAAAATGAGTGGACAAAGCTGCTCTTGGGTTGTCAGAATTTTGATTATTATTTAAATAATCTTTCATATCATTCGGTTTTCATCGGGAAATGTTATCTGAAGATTTCACTGTTTTGTGGAGGCCCTAGAGCTGTAGCCCCTCCTCCCTAAATCCGGCTCTTATCACTCCTACCTATTCTCAAAATAAAACCATATTGACCTGAATTAATTACGAATGCTGGAATCTATATTTTCCAAACACTTCAAATTCAATTGGTACTCAATTGGGACAGATAATATAATATTAGAAATTGTTTGCGATTATAAGATTAAAAATTGGGATCATCCCAATCATGACACTACAGTGAAAACAAATGAAATATGTGGTTTAGTTTACTCCTACGTGGTAGTGGGGAATGGGTTTGTGAAATTTCAAAAGTCAAGGATAATTTGAGCTGATTTTGTATCTAGTCCTATTATCCCGTTGAAGTCTAGGTTATACAATAATGGATAAGGTAAATATTGCCATATGAACTCCTAATGATGAGCTTCTATTAATGATGACACTAAAAATGCTAAGGTGCTTGTCCTTTTAATACTAACTCATAGGTACAAGTTCTAGATCTACGAGGGTTGCTTTGCAACTAAGTTGGCATTTAAACCCACTAAAAAACACTTATCCAAAATCATTGACCTCTATACAAGGTGTCCCAGAACAACGTACCATTAATTCTACAGAGTGAAGTAGATACCAAAATAGACCGATTGAAATCAACTCACCTCTATACCAAAATGCACCGTTGAGCCGTGAGAGGGCGATGAAGAATAATTTTATTTTCAGAATTCTTGAATCTTTCGAATTCCTTGAAAGGTACTGCTCAATCAATATACAGGGAGATACGTATTTCACATTCTCTTTGAAGAAAATCGTTTTTAGTACGCCACTGATGGCATTTTGATATTTCAGTGGATAACGAAATCAATTATCAGATTTTTTTCTAACTGCAGTTCTTTTATTATTTTTCTTGGTTTTTGAGATATCTGATGAAATTCATATTGGTGATTCTCCATATTTATTCGTTTATGATGTCAGGATTATCATGTTTTACAAGTTTCTACGTCATTTTTGATGAGTTATTAACCATTTTGCTACGTCTTCATCATATGATTTGGGAGCTGGTCATTGCCCAATTTCATTTCTTTTATTTCTCACCAAAAAAATGATCATTGAAAAAAGACAGTGAATCTCAGATACAAAGAACAGATAGGAAATGACAAGACAATGGCATGATATCTGGAAAACATGATAATTGATTTCGTTATCCATTGAAATATCGAAATGCCATCTGTGACATACTAAAAAAAAGTTATATCGATATTCTTCAAAGAGAATGCGAAATACCTATCTACCTGTATATTGATTAAATTGGTATGACATGTTGTTTATGCATATTCATGGTAGTAAATTACCCTACGAATTTGAGAGCAGTGCCTATCAAGGAATTTTGAATATTCAAGATATTCTGAAAATAAAATTATTCTTCATCGCCTTCTCATGACTCAACGGTGCATTTCGGTAGGTAAGTTGATTTCAACCGTATTTTCTTCACCCTGTAGAATTTATGGTACTTTGTTCTGGGACACCTTGTAGAATCGCAGAAAAGAGGGTGATTTCTCCATTTTTGCTCTACGAAAATTACGTATTCATTCCACCACGAGCGATTCCGAGCAGGCAGATCAGACTAACCTGCCTTTTATTCTCAAGCTTGAGACCTGCAGAACTTATGTCCATTATAACTATTTTCTTTATCGAACGGCGAAGTTGTGGAATTCATTACCGAGTGAGGTTTTTTCTAATGCCTAAAACTTCCAAACTTCGAAGGAAAATTCCAATACATATTTCCTCTTCGATGACATTCTACTGGCTGCACGATATTCCACGAACATTATACCAATTTTTTTTTCTTGCTGACGAAATATAAAAAAAATATGTCTTGACATGAAAAGCATACCGAGAGGAAACAAATAAGGGTAGATAATATTTTCAGGACTGAATACATTTGACCTCCAAGATGAAATCAGTCATGAATCAATCTGTCAAGAATTAGGAATGTATATCATACATGGGACGTTTCAAGCTGATCGATTATTTATCTAGCTCTGAATAACTTGTTATCTCTCTGATCTATCAAATATCCTTGATTATTAGTGAGCGTGTTGGGTGGCCGATTTTCAGCATCCCTGAACGAATTTCGATATTTGTCGATTGGTAGTCAAAAAGTTATAGGCCGAAGGACAGAGTGGAGTAAAATCCTTGATGATATCGATTTCTTCATCATGATACAAATGAATATAAAGAATTTAGTTGCCACACTTTTATCCACATCTGTACATCAATCAACAGTTTATATTCATAAGATGAACAAGGATAATTCGTGATCTGTCTCTGATGCCTGTCACACAAAATAGGCAGATTTTTGCAGCTTCACATGAATGAGTCCTCACATTTACCTGATTATCACTCACCTGACTGCGTCAGAAAGCAAATTTGTGATAGAAATTTATGAGCTCTTGTTATAATGTTGATATTAACATTTTTACCTGATGATCACTCACCTGACTGCGTCAAAAATCAAATTCGTGATAGAAATGTATGAGTTGTTGTTATAATGTTGATATCAACATTACAAATTTCATTATGAATAATAAGAGGGTGTAATAATAATGCAAAACACTTCAATAATTCATATTTCCTGAACGAGATAGTAGGTAAGATAGATAGATAGATAGATAGATAATTTATTACCGTTTCTGTCATTGAAATACAATGTGTCGGTTCGTCTTTACATTTCAGATTCCTACATTACTTGTATAAACACATAATATATATAAAAAATACAAAAAAAAAAAAAAAAAAAAAAAAAAAAAAAAAAAAAAAAAAAAAAAAAAAACATGAATATAAGAACAGAAATGTCATACACTTAAACGAAGAGTAAGAAAGGAAATATATACCATTACAGGCTGTAATACTCATTTAGATCATAAAAACAGTTTTCTAGGAGAAATTTCTTCAGATTGGTCTTGAATATATTTATTGTAAGTGTCCTAAGAGAAACAGGAAGCAAGGTGAATACCAGCCCATTCTGGCGACTTTTTATAAAATATATGATTGAAGTCTAGTTGATATATCTGTTGTTGATTGCGAGTGTGATGCTGATGTATTTGTGAGTGTTTTTTGTATTTTTTGATATTTTTGTGTATAAAGGTTAGTATTTTGAGAAGATAAATACTTGTGGTGGTCAAAATGTTATTTTTTTTGAAAGTTTGTCTACAAGATTCACTAGGCTCTAGATTATATATGACTCTGATTATGCGTTTTTGTAGTCTAAAAACACGTATCCATTCAGTGGCTTGTCCCCATGATATTATATCATAAGTTAATGTTGAGTACACCATGGCATAGTACACATTCATCAGTGAATGTCTGTTAAGATTGGATTTTAGAGAAAAGATGGCGTAATACGATTTAGTCAGCTTACGACAGACTGTTTCTATCTGGTCTGTCCACAGTATTTTTGAATCTAACACAGTTCCTAAAAAGCAGGTATTTTCACTAAGGTTGATTGTATAATCATCTGGATTTACATATTTTATTTTTTCCGTGAAATGTTTGGAAAATTCTATAATTTTCGTTTTGGATGTATTTAGCAATAAGTGATTTTTTGAGCACCACTGTGTGAATTGTTTAATACTATTTTTAATTTTTGAAATAACCTCCTCCTGAGTCCGTCCCGTGATTACCACCGTGGTGTCATCTGCATACATGAACAATCTTCCTTCCATTATGTGGTTGGGAAGGTCATTCACGTATAGCAGGAACAGCAGAGGCCCCAAGACGCTCCCCTGTGGAGTCCCCAATTCAATTTCATTTTTTTCAGATGCGCAATTATCGATTTTAACTATCATCTGACGTTTTTGAGTGAAAGATATAAGCCAGTCGTTGATGTTTCCTCTAATTCCCAGAGCATCCAATTTCGTTTTCAATATATCAAAATTTAGGGTATCGAAGGCCCTGGATAAATCAAAAAATATTCCTGCTACTACCATGTTTAAGTATATGTTTGTGCTCATAATTATATTGTTTTTCCGGATACAAACGGGTTTACATTAATAAGTCAAAATGAAATGAGGAATTCTTGTACGCCAGTGGTGGCAACTGATAATATGATTTTTGTGTTTCAAAATGAAACACTTATTTAACAGAAACATACCTTCAATTTTGATTTTCAAATTTGAAAGCACCTAAAAACTATATTGGGAGTCCTATTTCTTCCGTTTCAATGTGGTACCTGGGGCTGGAGTAATAGAGTTTCCGATGTAAAATGTATTATAGGAAAAAACTATCATTGTTATAATTTTTAGTCAGTATGGAATTACTTTCGAATGCAAAGAAAGCTTTACCTCCCCTACTATAGTATTTGTGATTGACGGAAGCGGATTTTGACGATAACAGTTGTAGGCCGTACATTCATTCGTTCCTTATCTTATTCCAGCTTCAACGTGTTTAGTTGAACTAGTGAATGATGTTAGTGCATCGCGTTTGGATAATATTGTTGGTAATTTAATTTTCGTTCATCGAGTTTTGTTGAAGTTTTGGTACCTAGTATGGTGTTCTACTATTTGAACACCCTCCGTAATTTTTAATGATAACATATCAGAGAAGTATAGCATTTTTGCATGCTAATCACATACGAGGAGTCCTTAAAAATCCGGGTACACAACTACCAATTAGTTAAATGTCATAAATAATGTTGATTGTTATAGTGTTGATATTAACATTTTTACCTGATGATCACTCACCTGACTGCGTAAAAAATCAAATTCGTGATAGAAATGTATGAGTTCTTTTTATAATGTTGATATTAACATGTTCAAAGAATCTGCTGGTTGCCATTTGAAAAAAAAAATAACACCTAACTGATAGCTTCATTACATCATTTTATTGTAGGTACCTACGTCAAGTAAGAGATATTTAGCAGAAAACGTTACTTTAATGGCGCCAATAGCTTAACTACGTTATTTTCAAATTTTCGTCCAAAAATAATCTTTATACAAGTATACCGTTGCCGCACTCATGCAATAAACATGGCTGTTTTACGAAGTTATTTCCGGTTTTTTGAATCACTTCCGGTTAGGACCCTAACCCAAAGGGGTTAAAGAATGTCACATTTGGTTCATCGATTATTTTTCACATAAAATCAACATGGGGGTGATTGAATATTTTAAGATTTTCTCTTCTTCAGAGTACCATTGCCGTGATAAAACTATCAATATGCATATATCATGAAATAAAAGTATTTCTATTCCCGAGCCTAGTTTGTTAGTTGAAGCCAGCTTCAAGGCTTTCAACGGTGAGAATATGTCTGCATGGAAAAAACTTGACCCTATTTTAATATTGTTTTTTTGTTTCAGCGAAAGATAACTCATGAAACTATGAGGATACCTATGAAACTTTACCTCGTATTTGTAGTCTGTGCATTCATAATATTAGTACAATATCATGTTTATAACCCTTGGGTGATACCATATAGAATCAATGATGATTTGGATAATGACATACAAGAAGAAATGGGTGAAAGAATGCTCCCTATGTCGGTAAGACAATTCTTATATTTTAACACGATATCATAAACAAAGTTTCAACCTCATCCGGTGAAGATAGAGAAGCAGATAACATAATTAACATATACAGGTGGTCTATATACAGCGTGTCTCACTTTAAACGGCCCCCCCTCTATATCTCAGTTATTAGTCATGCGATTCCAACCAAATCTGGTGTGGTATGAATTGTTATGACACCCTGCTTTATTCAAGTTGGCCTATACAGGGTGGTAACAATATTACTTCTTCATAAACACACTTATCTCAGAGTACAAATATCTATTTAGCATTTGAATCAATTAGACAGGCAAATTCGGCGATATAAATAAGATTTCATACATGTTTGGTGGTTGATCACAATCATAGTAACTTTCGAGATGTTTTCCTGAACTATACAACTTACTTGAATTGAACTGAATACCGGCACAACAAGATGACTTTTATTACATGGACCAAAACCGAACTGTCTGATGGAAATTCATCTTTCACTGGTCTGCTAATTCACGTTCACTTGTAACACACTTTACGAGGGTGGCACTGACATTACGAACTGAAGAACATTGTCTGGAGTTGAGAGCTTAACTGTTGGTTCTTGGAACTGCTCTGAATTCTGATTCTAGTTTCAGAGAATTTATAGGGACTGTTCATGAGAAAATTGTAGGATCCAAATGTAAATAATTTTTAAAAGTATTGTAATGTTAAAAACATTTAATACAAACTATTTCCGATATAAATATCATATTTTTGCGCTTTTTCCATTACTCTTCGTTCAAGTTAATATAAATATTAGTTAGTTGAAGGTTACTGGTATAATTAGTTTTTACGGCTGCAGATCTCATGCCCAGAAATTATACACGAGCTAATTTGAAGTGTAAACAAAACTAACGTTCCTATTGGTTCCCTAATTTCCTCTCCTCGAATGATCCTCCCTTCAATGACTTCGAGTGACTCTATTCAGACTATATTCTTCAGTTCCAAAGTGTTTCACCAAGCTGGTAAGTCCATCCTATAGTCATCGTTTTGTGCCTCGTATTTATAAAATGTTTATATCTTATATCATACTTCAATCTCCATTCTCCTTATAATGTAAAATATGATTATTCTTAATAATCTTTAAAATCCTTGTAGACGACATTGCCATTATAATAAATGCATCTAATTCGTACATTCTTTCATGAAACAAAACTTTCCTGGAGTACAAACATAGCTTGGTACTCATAGGAGACATCGAATTTGTTTATATTTCGAGCCGAGACGACCTAGCCATCGTCCATAGATCCACGAATCCTAGCGACCCATATAAATATAAAATTACGATTCATTCATTACTTTTTCTGGACGATAAAATATATTGACAAAATTTGGCATCATTACAGAATAACCATCAATATGATCAGTTTTACAGAGATGAACATCATTTTGGACAGTGCCGTGCGTTTTTATTGACATAAAAAGGGGTCGATTTTTCATAAAATCATATTAGGCATGATTTTACAGGAAATCTAACTTCGTATTATTGTTCTTCATGGTTCTAAATATGTGAATTTTTACCTACTTCCTATGGAGGGTTTTGAAAAAACGGGCACATCGAAACTGCATTTTTGCGAGCGTAAATACTCGTTTTAACGGAATTATCAGAAGAACGATCGTCACATTCAGTCCGCCCTCTTCAGTTATTGCCAGAAATTGGCATTAGAAACATTTTACGAATAAGTGAATTCGGGGAAAAAGATATCTGATAGAGTTGCCCCCACGTTCACCGAATCTAACTCATATGCATCTTTACTTCTGGGGAATATTATTATATATTATACAAAAATTGGTCTCGAAACAGGAAAGAACTAATAAATATAATTAAACTAGCACGTGCTGAAATATCGCCTGCTGAGCTTAGAAATGTGTGAATTCACATTTAAGGAAGCGACTGAGAAATATAATCGTTCTTCTGAAAATTCTGTTAAAACGAGTATTTACGCTGGCAAAAATGCAGTTTCGATGGGCCCGTTTTTTCAAAACCCTCTATAGGAAGTAGGTGAAAATTTACCTAAGAGGGTTTCGAACCATGAAGAACAATAATATGAAGTTAGATTTCCTGTAAAAAAATGCTTAATATGATTTTTTACATCCACAAAGTTGAGACCGATTTTTCTTTTTTTAGAGTATTATTGTTGACAATCATTGTTGGTTGTCAGTTTTTGGGGGTTTGATTTTTGTTCTTGGGACCAAGACATTTGTTTACGTTAAAAATGGAAAAAGCTCGAGGGGGGTGCATTTTAAGCTCAATTTTAGGTCACGTTCATTTCAAAAAAAAGTCTCATTTTGATCTCAGCCAATACTTCCTTGATAAATTTCTACACTATCCATATAAAAAGTCAGGACCGAGAATAAACCACCAGGAAATTCATTTCCTTCAGCATTTTATTGCTGCACCACTTGGCTGGCCGCCAATCACTCCATGGCAAGGATCGACTATCAATGAATTCTCGATAGAATGAAAGAGGGCGAAAATATCCATGAAAGAAAACCACGACATGAACTTCAGACTAACGATTTTTCGAGGCTGAAATGTGACATTTATTACAATGCGACCTATTCATTACAGTTTTTGCCGTTATTGGAAACAGCTTTTTCGTAGTTTGACAAACGCATCGCATGAAATATTTCACCAATTCCTATATTGATACTGATAGAATTCAGGATATTTCCGGAAACGTTTGGAATAAAATTTGGACTACGTGAAGTACACACATCGAAATAGGTTGTTTCTATTCACAGAAACGACGAGGTTATAAATTTTCGAGAAAACTTTTTTATTGGAAAGAATTGTCTACTTCTATAAATTCTGATGCGTTGAAAAATATGAAGACAATTTCTGGCAAAATGTTTACAAGTTATCACGACGTTGAAAATTGTGTTTTTTTTATTTTTCGAATTTGAACGCGTATGAATGATACAAAATGGATACCTATTGAATAACAAATGATTTTCTCTCAGAAATGGAGGAAACTCATCAGTTGAGTGATAAAATCGGTCTTTTCCAAGTCATTTGAGACATCGAAGGGCGGCAAATCCCTTTTTTTTTGTGTTTCAATTGACATTGCAAGAACATAGATTATTATACTCATATTATAGGAGCGGCATTGGAAAAATTGTTTTTGGCAATTTCAAATCACCTCTACGAAATCAACTTTTGGGTGAAAATTTGAAAATATATACTATATTTTCCAATATATGGACTTATAGATTTTGTTACGCAAATGGAACTATATCTCTAACCGTTGTCGGGATATTAGAACTAGCATATGCATATATTTTTTTCGGGTTCTTGTCAAACAGGGTGAGTTCCAAATATTGTTCATTTTTTTTTCATCAATTATGACAATTTCACAAGAATTGGTAGTACTGTAGTATATTATTCTTGCTTTCTTGTAGCAACCTTAGTCCAATGACGCCAAAACATAAAAAATAGTGTTTTCCTTCATAAATTTGCATTTCAAAGAGGCCCAAAAAAAGAGAGGATTTGAATTCACACAGAGATCGGATCTTACGCTACCCCAACAGTACCTACTTCAGGTTTCTGAAGATGGTATTTCCTAAATGGTTCTGAAACATTACGTGATAACAAAATTTTGTTTTCTCATCAACCGTTAAAACCATCGAAATCCGAGAGGTCAATCTGCATTTTCGTACATTCATCTACAATGAATGAATTCATTCGATTGCTTTTTTAACATCGTCTGATTTTTCTTTTTTTTTTTTTAGAGTAATAACGTGACACCTGATTTACCGCCTTTGTATATTATAACACCAACCTATAGAAGAGCAGAACAACTAGCAGAACTTACTCGATTATCTCATACTCTGATGCTTGTGCCGAACCTCATGTGGTTAGTGATAGAAGATGCCTATGAAAAAAATGAACTCGTTTATGACCTGTTGAATAGATCAGGACTGAAATACCACTACCTGCTCGGTGAGTAAAACCTTATCCTGCCAATACCAATGATCCAACGAAAAGTATTTTTTTTCAGCACCGATGCCTGCTGAATACAAAAACAAAACTAAAGGCTCTAAGCCTAGAGGAGTGTCCAACAGAAACAGAGGCTTGGAGTGGATAAGAAGAAATGAAAAATCAGGCGTGTTTTATTTCGCAGACGACGATAACACCTATGATTTGGAGTTATTTAAGGAAGTAGGTACCTAAACTTATCATATTACCGTCCATTGGTATTTAGAATTGCTCGTTTTGCTCTCACTTTTTGTTGTATTGGCTAGATTTCGAGAAACCATTCGATTTTTTTCATCTTTGAATATTTTAATATTTCTTTCAATTCGATTCATACATTCTTGAGATAACTTACTAAAATTATGTTTTTCATTTCGTCATTACTATTTCTTCTCATTTTTGTGTTCTTATACTATATTTATTATGTCGTGCCACTATATTGGCATCTCGAAAACGGTAAATGATACGAAGTTGGTTGAATTAGATAAAAATTGTCTATTTTGGGAAAAACCAAAATGACCAATAACGCCTTTTTTTAGGAACATGAAAATGTGTACAAGAAACTTCCTTCTCTTTTTCAAATTTGCTATGATTTGCAGTGATTCAATTTTCAATAGGACGTTTCATTTCTCGAGGGCCACCCTCATCTTCACTTTTTCAAGTACGGACCTGTATTTCTTTATCGAGTTCAGAACTACTCAAATTCATGAAAAATATACAGGTCCGTAGTTGGAAAAATGAAGGTCAGGGTGACCCTCGAAGAAAGAAACGTATTGAAAATTAATGCACAGCAAATCATAGAAAATTCAAAACAGAACAGGAATTTTACTGAAAAAATGTTCATATTCCTAAAAATGAAGGCGCCAGCACAAAGAAAATAATACAGGCTATTTATTTACCCGTATTTCGAAAATAGTTCACTATGCGGACGACACACAAATTTATATCGACTTTGCTTGTGAAAATGCTGACTATTGTGCTATGCAAATCAATACTGATCTGAATAATCTGCTGAACATTTCGTCTGCTCATAATCTGAAATTGAATGCTAACAAATCTCAAGTCATATTATTTGGTAATCGAAATAAAGGATCTCTAATCGAACAGAATTTAGTAATTTCTATTGATACTGACTCGATACCCATATGTACAGAATGCAAAATTTTGGAAGTCTGGTTTGATTCTGACCTGAGATTCTCCAGGCATATTCAGATGTTATGTGGTACTTCTTTTGGTACATTGAAGCAACTCTTTCCTCATAGGCATGTGCTACCTCTACAACTGAAAGTTAAACTTTGCGAAAGCCTCATTTACTCCAAACTCTCTTATTGTGATCAACTCTATGGACCTGCAATTTGTAATTCCGGACTCAAAAGGTTACAGTTGATACAAAATTCGTGTGCTCGTTTTTGCAGTGGCTTAAGGAAATTTGATAGAATCTTTAATAAAATATCAGAACTAGGATGGTTGAAAATCGATCAACAATTCAAATTACACACTCTTTGCCTTGCACACAAAATTTTAAAACCAGAAAACCTCCATATTTATATCAGAAATTCAGACTTATGAAGCATAATAATATGAACACCAGAAAAAAACAAACCTTGCATATTCCTATAAGCATCGCTCCTCATACTATCAAAGAAGTTTTATATATTCAGCCAGTATAAACTTTACAATAGTCTGCCAACCGGCTTCATAGATTATTCTAACTCTGCCAGTTCTTAGCATAATCAAGATTAAGAGTTTTTCAGATTTTTAATTTTCTCGTTGAGGAAACTGTGAAGAATGGTTTTGTCACAAAGTTAGTTAACTTATGATTATGATGGTTCGAAAGGAAAATGTTGTGTGTTTGAAAAGTGTATTTAACCGCCAACTTACTAGCACAGAAACTCTCGTGAGTCTAGGACTTGTATGAGTTAGGAAGACGTGTGGACTGCAAGATTTGGTATAGGATCAAATGACCAGATATCACACCGTGAACACTTTTCATGGAAATTCTTCAATATGGGATTAGTGAAGAAGTGGCTCAAGTTGAACATAAAGCTGCAAATTTATTTCCAGTTCAAGTGTATTTATTATGTTGGTGTTCTTGTCATAACATTGAGTTTATTACCTACGCAAATTAAACTTCTATTTTTTACAGTGTCTGTCTACACTTCCTGTCAAATATCATAGGGAACGTCAAACAGTTTTGAATTAATGGGGACAATCATTTCAGATTATATATGTAATAGGAGCCACATTTTATATAAGTGATTCAGGTCGAATATTAATATTTTGAGGATTCTTCGTTTGAATTATCTCCAAATATTGATGAAACACCCTGTATGCATATATATAGATCAATTTACGAAGAACCCTTCAGATTCTGTTCTTCTATCGATTTAAATCTGGGACATCCTATTTAACGCAAACCTAAACATAAACACTCCATAAAGAATTGTCAAGTTCAGCCACCGTAGAGAGAGAAAAAAATATGTCTGCCCGTAGCAAAGAGATTGACTGTAGTCTGCCTTACAGATTGCAACCTGAAATGATGAAAATGTTATGATTGGGACGTAAAAAAAGAAGAAGACTAATATCACAATTATAATGTATTTGGAATCATTCAACTATTATTGTAAGCTTACATTGCTCACAAAATATTCAAAATAATCGGAATAACGAAAATACTACAAGAAAAACAAACCAATTGTACACAGGTTATATAAGTCTTCTTTTTTAGTTCCAATCATATAGCATTTTCATTATTTTAAGTTGCAATCTTGATGACAAAGACAACATTAGGGCAGGCATATTTTTTCTCTCTCAACGCTGGCTGAACTTGTCAATTCATTCGAGAGAAAACAATTTTCTTTTTCGAAAGGAAATTAATTCGAAGAAACAATACACACTATCAATTAAATCGTAATTAGGGTATGAAAAATGATAACTGTTTTTTTTTTCAATTTGCAGATAAGGCATACAAAGAAGGTGTCCATGTTTCCTGTCGGATTGATAACGAAGACAGGGGTCAGTTCGCCCATTGTCCGCAATGGTGTTTTCTCAGGGTTCTATGACGGTTGGATAGGAGGAAGAAAATTTGCCGTGGACATGGCTGGTTTTGCGGTATCTGTTGAGTTTCTGTTATCAAGACCCAAAGCTGCGATGCCTTTCAAGCCGGGTTACGAAGAAGATGGATTTTTAAGAAGTCTGTCACCTTTCGAACCCAAACAAGCTGAGTTACTTGCATCAAATTGTACAAAGGTAGGTTGACAAGATTTATGGTTCGCCTAATATATTACGTTATACCACCTTCAAGGAAACATTTTTCGAATAATATGCTTCGTTTGTGAGTTCTAAAAAAACATTATCTCGTGAAACTTGGTTCACTATGTGACTATAATTTGAATAAACTTTAGGTTGATTGTTCTCATAGCTACGCATTCTATACAGTGAATGGTTACCTACTGTTGAAATCGACATTTCAATTCGAAGAGTTTAACCAAATCTGAAAATTATTTGTTTCAAAAATAAAAAATTGGATTATGTGCTATGATGAATAATTTGATAGTTGGGAACATAACTGAAACCTAACCAAATGAATAGCTATCTTCCTATATCGACTGAACTGTAAATTAATTGAATAGTAGGTATAATGGGGGAAATTGACATTCAAATTTTATGCAAATACAATTCAGAGATTATATATAGTCTTCAAGATAACTTCGGGGACGCAATTAAATAGTGTAATACAAATATTGACACATGAAAATGTTGGTTTACAATTTTTTTCCAGATACTGGTATGGCACACGCAGACAAAGAAAAATGAACCATCGTTGCCTCTAGATATGAAAAAATATAATAACTCAAACCTAATGATGCTCAAGAAAATTTTAGTGTAGGCAAAAAAATTGTTTCATTCCTATTATGATGCTGTAGCATTACATATGAAAGTGATCATGCTATTTGATGGCATATTGTTTGAAAAATTTATAAAACAGTCCATTTGAATTGTACATAATGCATATAGTGATGTATTTTTATAAATTGCTAATTTTAATGTTGAAAGTGAAAAGAACAAAAGTAATCCTGTGTTACTTGAATTTTAGCCTTGTATATCAGGGTGTGCGAAATCAAGGTTTCTAGGTATTTTACCATTAGTATAATTTATTTCAAATAAAACATATTTTTAAATGAAGAGTGAGATTTTGTTATTTATTATTGATGCACTTATCATGAATGAGAATATGAATGTGATACTCGTTATATCGATACATACTCGTTATCATATCCCATTTACTTTTAAATTACAGTTCTAAAGATTGGGACTGTGGAAGAATTTTGTACCTACACTAAGTATAGCAATATACACAATCATGTAGATATTACTAGAATAAATCTATTTATCACAACCCTTGTTTAATATTTCAACAAGATCTTCCCCTAATGTTGGTCATATAGTAATCAGTAGATAGAGCTGACTGGAAGTATGGAAGTATGGAGCCAGAATTTTTTTTACCAGCGCTAATATTTTTTGATATCTAATCCTGCTACTTTTCAATAAATAGGTGAATAAAAATGAAAAACTGTTGCTAAAACCAACTTTGAAAGTTTCAATGAAACACCCCTTATAACACTGGATATCTGGATTCTGAGCATATACTTGTTATATCCGTCTCTTACTTTTACTGTTTTTGACGTACCTACGTATTTATTTCTGATTTTCGACAGCCAAAAAATATGTTGGTATAGCAAGCCATGATTCAAATATGTCAAACAAAATTAATCGATATAAAGGTGGATTTCTACAAAACAAACAAAACAGCAACTGGCAACTGGTGTCATTGTTGACAAAACAAAAACTTTTGTTGTCAAAATAAGAAACATTTTGAAGACTTTGTGTCGCATGATGGTGTTTTCAAGATAACTTTTTGTTTGTTAGGCGAAATTCGAGTTTGTTTTCGAAACTACAAGATTTTTGTTTGTTTTTGAAACTGAAACTAGTCACAAGCGAGTCCGTAACTGTTTCATACGTTCATAGAGTTGAACTTGTGTATTTTTTTTGTTCAACAACAAAACTCGTGTGCATTTTTTACTCTATTCGTCTAGCAGGGATGGGCTGGGTTTTACAGTGGCGGATAGAATTGGAGGATAAGTCAGGCAAAAATATAGTAATTTAGTGTTAATTGAAATAATAGAATTCTCGATAACGATGAATGAAACAAACATTCATTATAAAGTTTATTTGTACAGACTGGTCTACATATACTAATAGTATGTTGAGAGCTGATCATTACTAGTTGAAAGTGGGAGTACATGAGCTTCGAAACTGGCTACATTTAATTCGAATTAGTTATTCAATGGGTCGGATTTGGCCCGTGGGCCGTACTTTGCCCATCCCTGGTCTAGAGTGATTATAATTGTATCTGGACCAATATACAATAAACCTCAATCAACTGCTCTTATTACATATTTTAGTTTTACATACTTTTATTTCTACTTCAGTTATACTATATTCTATAGATAGGTACTGAAGAATTTCGTTATTGACGAATGACAAGTGATTTTCGACAACTAATTCGAAGTTGAGCCATCATCAGATGGAATAGATAACTGGACCTGATGGGATCTCAGAAATCTTCGCACTTTATCGTAGTTTGTCAATGAAACTATGAATGGAACGCCACAAAGACAGCACCATATGGAAAACTTATTCAGAAATCATATACGATTTTTTTTCTCGAATTCGTTGGTGCATTACTCATAACCACTGAAGATGAACATGAAATATCCTCAAGTGCAAAGTATACCATGAAAATTGAAGACAGTACACAATTCCATTTAGTAAATGACCGTCAAGTGAGACTTCAATCGCAAAATTCATGATATTTGGAATAAAATCTATAAAAAATATGTTTCCATTATTTTCTGTATGATAAACTGCCAATTGTATTGTTAATACATATTTTAAATCACACATCACGATAAATTCTGATTCTGAACTTATTTTTTGATAGTTATTTTTCGCTATCCTCAGTTTTTATAATAGTTTACACTTTAGTTTCGAGTAATGCAACCTTTATTGAGAAAACAGTAATGAAAGGGATTTCCAGATGGTAAGATAAACAACAACAAAATCAACAACATTATCAGATTATCCATATTTGTTCACTGGCGACTATAAAATCCATTGTGATACAGTTAATTCAATTCAATATATGGATTTCATTATTTGGGAACAGAAACATCAACTATTTTGTATTTAACCACAATGTAATTTTATATTTTATGACATCAGCCTCGACTTTCAAAACGCTACCTATTGATCATGTAACTTAACTAACATAACAACATGAGAATTACATGGAAATAAAAAGTACTTGGTACACGTTTGCATTAAAAGCTGATTAAGACGTCAATACTTGATATGTTCGCCGTAGCTACAGTAAACTGCTTTATCTAGACTACCGTTTCCCCTATTTTTTTCTAACGTGCTATCGTTACCATATCCTGCGCTGTGAAGCATTCTGACAATTCAAATTTTTGTCGTTCACTGTTGGTTTATGTCATTTTTCGAATATTTTCCGAAATCGAGATTGTTTTGATCTCCATCTTTCTCTACATCTGTTTCAAGAGATTTTGAAAATGCTTCCAAATCTGAAAAAATACAGAAATGTTCGCATGTTACGAAGATTCGAATGGCACACACATTAAACAAATCATTTCAGAATAAAAATGTTATAGAGAATCGCGAATACCTACAATATCAGAGGTGGAGATGCACAGGGTTCCTCTGCGAAGGATATCGTCTAACAAAAACGCACCATGTTTTCAACATGGAAGTGCACACTCCAACTGGGTCATAGATATAACAGTTTACTGTGCCGTAGCCATGGGGTATTTTTTTTATGAAAACAATAAGGTTGGTTGGTTTGATGTACTTGACTACAGGATATATGCGAGAAGTGAAACATTTAACATCCTAATGTCAACAGTGAATTTCAATTTTGCCGGTCCAACATTCAATTTATCCTCGATGAACAATGATATGCACATGAATTTTAGATTGCCATATTATACAAACAACTCAAAAACTATTCAGAATAGAATATACACCAAGTTTCGGGGAAATAATATATCAACATGTAACAATACATTCGCGGGTTTGACATTCTACTAAAATTTCTATCAAAATTTGAGCAAATTATTATCGAAATATCTAGGGAACCATATTACAGCTAGTAGTACAGAATAATTCTTGACAAGTGACAATTGAGCTACTTACTTTTCTCACATTTGAATTGATCAAATAACCCAGTAAATTAAATTGATTTTTATTCGATGGTGAGAACATTTGAAGAAATCATTGCCAAAACTTTATCTTTATGTTCTGAAATGTGCTATGCTACATAGTTTGAAAATCAAAATTGGAAGATATTTTTTGAAAGATAAAATATCAAGGGTTTCATAATTGAAACAGAAAGTACATCCAATTTCCGGTATTACCAGAAGTAGGTCGGCCTACAAATAATAATATTAAATTAATTCTTCTTCCATTATGTTAAACTAGTCCTCGTCAAGAATTTCTTTGTACATTCTAAACCCAAATCCGACGTCCTATTTGTTGATTATATAACAACAAGGTTTTCAAAGTTAACTACCCAAACTCTGTCATTGCAGTGTTAATTGATCATCATAACCAAACATGGCAGTGTCTTTTTTGACAACAAAACTATTCCACGCTGCAAAGGCTTAAATATGACTGCTTGAAAAATGGAAAAAAGTGACCGGTACAGAAAATAGAAAAAAAAACACTTGATCCATCCATACAAACAAACTCAACCACACCATTTTTTATTTTTTATCAATATACATAATCATACATTTATTTATTCAACGTTTTTCGGTTTGGTTTTTTTATCACAATTATTATCGTAGGTATGTCTTATGCTAATTGAAAAAAATATTAGAAATATCAAATAATTATCAGGTTCATAAAGTACAATTCAACATAATCGATTATACCAAAATATCAACATTTACTCAAAATAAAGAGTGAGTAAAATTAAACAATTCAATGACATATACTGGGTCACAATAAGCTCTCTCAAATATTTATTCTGAATATAATTGATAAATAATTATTTTTGAGTGATCAACTCTTCTCAAACAAGTAGTTTACCAAACCAAAGTGACGTTAAGTTTTTCAATACAAAGAATTTACTTTAAAAAAACGCCATTGGCCATTCGTATTGTCGATATATTCTTATTCATCAAGTTTGAAAAACTTAGCTTGAATGCCATTTTCAATCATTTTGTTCAATTAAATGACATTGTCTTTTCGCGCTGAAAATGAAACTATTGACCGAATTCCTTTCACTGACGTCTGAAAATTAAGGTAAAAAGTTATAATCAACATTGCTCAGAACACAGCAAGCGATGCATAACAACTACAACTTCACTCTAGATAAGCACATTGATGTTTCGGTAAGTGTTCCGAGTTCACAGTGACATCGATCGAGTTATTTATTTTCAAATGACAAAAGCCCAATAAGCCCACAAAACATTTTTCGTTTTCTCCATTTACCAATTTATCTGTATTTTTCTTACCTTTTTCTTCGAACCATTCAAAAAATCCTTATACATTTCTGATCTCAAATATCTCGAATAACTGTCACTTTTCATTAGATGGTAAACATGATTCTGAAAGAAAGAAAAATATTTGATTTACCAGAACGACATCTGGTTAATTTTAGAGTGTGAGATTTTATAGTTCATTCAAACCATTTCTATTTCCTTTGTTTTTCTTTGATCACCAAACTAGGCAAATTCACCCACTTAAACATCTTCCTATCTGTATCGATACCCTCAAGGAAAATATGATAGATCTCATAACCATCTCTGATCTCATCTTCATCTCAAATGTAAAATTTATCAATTTTCAACAGAAGCAGAATATGTAAATACCATACTAGACAAACAGTTACTGCTAAATATTGAAGAAAACAAGTGAATGTAAACAAATCAGTGTTTCCCGTAGCAAAAATTTGAGATGTCAAATCGTGTCAAATGGTCTAGTATATCAGATTCGAGTTCAGAAAGCACACATACGTAAGTACAGCCAAAAATCTTAAAAGTTGACATAGCCATCCAACGAAAAAAATATTATTATTCGTTCAGAAATCAAACTATTCCATGTATCATAAATTTATCCACTATTATAAATATAAATGTCTATATCTGAGAACTATCAAAGGCAAGATTCATTCTATCTTCTAGAATAAAATAACATAATGGACAAATCCCACACAAAATTAATTCATAATTCGGAAGTCCTTCAGTTCTTCAAACTGTTTTTTTCTTATAGCTTCGTGAATTTTTGAAGAAGTTATTCAATTTCATTATATTTTGAATCATCATGATTACATTGTCACAATGATATATGGTAGTACTTTTTATAAATTCTGATAATTAAACTTTGATTCGATTATGATATTTAATATATACATCGACGATTGAGCAAATGAGAACATTTGATTCTGTTTGAATTCTAATTTGACAAGTGTATGAAATTTTGATTGAAAATATTCCTTAAACTCACAGCTGCACAGTCGAATCCCCATCTATCTGGTATTTCCATATTCTTTTTCGTCAGCTCACTTGAACGAGAATCAACATTAATGGGACAGCTAGCCTCAGGTGATAAAAACTCAGTCCAAATGTCCACAGCTTTGCTTTGAATCTGACTCTGGGGTAAAGCTTTGAGTTCCTGTACTGTCTCCCAGAATCTACACAAAAATAAAGTCGAATATGCCATATCTGAAATATCTCACAAGATTGTTCTTTGAATAACATTAATCAAGCTCTGAAAAGTCTTTATAATACAAATGAAAATCCAAATTATTCTGAAGGTTGAAAGAATCATTCAAAATTAGGCAATTATGGCTTCATGATCCTCATTTTCTCGTGTTTGAAAATAAACCAGAGTAATTCGTTAGGCCCACATATCGTTACACCCACAGTATTCGAATATACCCGAATATATCCTCATATTTACCGAAAAAGGTGATCTAGCCCCCCTCTGATGGGTTAGTACGTTCAGGTAAGGTAAGACCCATATGACGCGGTAGCGTTGAAACTGTATATTGATTATCTTATGAGTTCATGTATTTATTTGTTGCAATAGATGTCTTTATCATTTCTATATTCAATTTAAAATGTTTGTTGTTTTCGATGATTCCATTGCACCCTAAGAATATTTCCGAAAATTAATTGACTGTTCCATGAACAAAAGATTCTATTAAAAAAACGTATCAAAACCTCAGTTATTCATAATACTTTAGTTACTATAATTTACGTCAGTAACGAAAGCATAATACCAAAAAATATTTATTTATTTTCGCATCGCCGTTGTCAAGCTTTGAATACAGCTCAATTATTAGCGATTCAACAACATCTCGGACATTGCGGATGACTCGTCTATCGCCTCGAAACCTAGCAATGTCCTCGAATATTATAAATCGCATAATTATTAATAATCTCGTTACATTTAATAGCTATTATAGTAGCGCAAATAAAAATCCCATTACAGTGAAGAAACATGGGTCTCAAGTAAACTCGCAAGTAACTAAGCAATGGGAACATTTTATGACTCAAAAAACCAAGATATTTGAGTTTTCATCCTAATTCACTAATAATTCTGGACGAAAGAATTTGTCCAGAAATTGTCAAAACATCAGAAGATAAATTGTTCTGAAGCAGTTGAACAAATTTAATATGAATTGAAGATATTTAATGATATATGAATAGGAACAGATCTAACCTTAGATTTTCTCCACTAAACTCTTTATCTAGGAATTTAACAAAATGCTCTCTACCAACAGGATCTTGAAGTAGTTCCTTCAAACTAAAAGCCCAACGCTTAACTCTACGTGCTGATATGTCTTTTGCCAATTTTTCTTGTTCCCACAAATCAGGACTATCCGATATCCAAGGATTTGGATATTCTGGAGCTACAAAAAAACTGTCGTATTCTAAATATTGCTCATAGTATGCTATAAATCTGAAAATGAAATATGTATTTACAATGTTTATTAGCAAATAATTTAATTCCTCACGATTCAGCAGCTTTTGATATCTTAATGTTCCTTCTATCAATTCTGATTTTCAACATTATTATTTGTTTCTTGAGTTGTTCCACTGTTTTAAAAGGAGCCACCAAACCAGAAGTTGAGGGAGAAATTTTTGGAGGAGCCATATTTGATTGTTTGACACCATGTATGGGTTTGTTCATCTGACAGGCTTTTTTTATATCAATTTCTGTAGTATTAACACATCCAGGCTGCAATTTTTTTTATATAAAAATTAAATTTTTAGGGGCAACAGTATATTATGTATATTTTTCTGATTCCAAATATTTAAACATATATCATGTCATCTTCAATAGATTTCGAGATATTTGACGCTGAAATTATATTTCATCTGGATTCTTTCACCTATTTGGGACATAGATGGTCAGGATTGTCAAATTGATGAATATGACAGTTATTCGTGAGGTTATTTGTCATATTAGGTTTTAATGACAGGGAAAATGATAAAAATCCCAATGCCGCACAATAGGAATTTAGAGTGTTATATGGCAACCGGGTAATTCTTTCTACAAATACTTTCAAAAATATTGATATTCTGTTGAATGAGCCAAATTCTCCCAAACGAAAAAACGAAGAACGATTCAAAATGACAATAATGTAGTTAAATTTCCGGGAACATAAAACGAATTCTATAGCGCATGCCTCAAGAGATCTGAGTTTTTTCTCTAGAGAAATATGGAAAATCGTACAGAAGCACAATATTTGGAAATTGTTCACAACAAATATTTTTCTATTTTTCCTAACCTGAGAGAGAATTCAGATAGAATCTGAATTTCAACATCAAATATAATTACCATTGACCATCTATTTCCTAATTAGCTGAAAGAATTCCTATAAAATCTGAATTTAAATGTCAATTATCTCAAAATATATTAGAGATAACATAATATATGTATATTATTGTTATAAAACAGATAGGGTGGTCTATTTAAAAATATATATATTTGGTGCCCATAACTATTTTTTCAGATCTTCAACTATATGAAAACTTGCATAAATCATTTTTTTTAAGAAAAAATTGAAGGATACATAAAAAAGTTCAAAATATATGTGAAGACTGTGTACATCAGATATGTTCACATTGGTATGAAAAAATTGCTCAAAAATCAAAAGAAACTCAAACTCATACACTAATTTATAATCAGACTCACCATTGGTCTATGAACATCCCAAAATGCTCTCTCCTGACTATCTAGAACTTTTCTTTCCAACTTATCTCTTTTTTTATCAACTTTGCTTTGTGCTTCAGCTTGCATGAAAATGAACTCCCACTTTCTAGAGAACATCTTTTGCAGCCTTGCCAGATTTTCAGCTTCATAATCAGCTAGTTCTAAACGTGTCTTGTTCTGCATAGTCCTCTTACAAAGATAGACAGCTGTAACAAAACTAACCATTGGAATCTGATGACTTGAGACATTTGCAAATATACCATAGTCAGTATTCTCAGGTTCCCAGCAGTTTGATGGCCAAAAATAAGGAGTTTGGAATCGATAGAATGTGCTATCATTTTTAACTGTGAGCATATGATCATCAATTGGAAAGAAATAACCATGTGATGCCATCAAATGTGCTAAATGTAATGCTTCCTGCTGGTCTTCAACATCCAAGTTTTTTGTCATCCACATTATTAAATCTGATCCAGTAAAAACAGATGGTATTTTAGACATGAAGCTCTTAACTGTGCGCACTGGTACACCTATTGTTTCATCTTGCATCTTCTCTACAATTTTTTCCATCTGGAAATAGAATTCCTGAATTAAAATTATCCATAAAATTAAAGATTATAATTATTCAAAACAGCATTGATATAAGTACTTTTTTGTATAATAAATGGTTTGGTGACTCTTCTGTGGGAGCTGTTGCTTGTGCTTCTTCATTTGGCAATTTTGTGCAGCCCCCATTGTTAGGTTCTGGCTTGCGCTTGCTAGCAGCCTTCTCAGAATTCATTGTGACCATATTACTTCCTATCCCTGGAGGAACAACTTCCTCCTAGATCTAGAAAATTGCATAAAAAACATTTTTCTAAGTCTAACAAGACAGTTATGATCCAGTTCTTTCAGTAAAACTCCAAAGTTAGTTATGATTTCACTGAGGAACTGATACTGGAGAAGGAATGAAGAAGGAGTACATGCAATACCTAAGTAAAATATTAATCCAAACTCACTCCATCCAAAACGGTAACCAAAATATGTGTCCCAAAGGATATCTAATTTCCTGCATTTCAATTAGCTCATTCATCAACAAGATCTTAGGTCTCATCAAATATTGCCATATTCATAATATCCTCTGATTTTGGTTTTTCTAAACCAAACTATTCATTCAAGAATTTTCTGAATCATTTATTATCGTTCACAAAACACAACAGTCAACACCATTTATATTTTCCATATCCAGATTTCCAGCAGGATTTCTTCGTTCGAGTTTATCCGCCTTCGGAGTTCGGATGTTTCCGGTTCTGATTTGAGGGAAATTCAAAATATAGCATCTGTGGCGAAGTGCAGTCTGTGGGATCAGAAAGTGATGGAAAATGGTCCATTGGTGGCCAAGTTGAAAAATTCGGATTTGACCTTTGACCAAAACATATCTCCCATATTATGAACTGAAAAAATATATAAAAATATAGCTGGATATTCTTTTCCAGAGATAAGTTACCTTTACATTTGCCAGCATTTGCATATATTCAAGAGTTTGACAAGTGAAGTGGCACTGGGACACTGCTGACGCGTGACGTTAACCTCAAAAATGTTTTTGAGTAACATGACAGAGCAAATTGCAAGTTCTTGAAGAAAGCGATAGTTTATAAAATAAATTCATTATTTCTCTGGAACTTCAGTTTACTTCACACTTATTTTTTCGAATTGTTCTGATTGTGAATCCGTGAAGAAGAAAGGCTGGAGAATGAGTGGCGAACCTAAAGCAGAATCCACAAAAGTGGAAGTGAAACCCAGTGATGATAAAAACAAAAATGAGATGGTGCGTTGAATTAAACCAAATCAGAAATTGTATTTCCTAGTTTTAAGCATTGAATAATTTTGCATCTGAATTTGTTTTTACAGTCTGATGAGGACAAACAACTGCAAGAAGAGCTCCATCTTTATGTGGAGAAATTACAAGAGAGTGATGAAAAACTCTACTTACCTGCCTTACAGGCATTGGGTAATCACATTCGAGCCTCCACAACATCAATGACTTCAGTGCCAAAACCACTGAAATTTATGAAACCACATTATGACACAATGAAGGAAGTCTATGAGAAAATCACAAATTTAATGGTTAAGACAGTTTGTGCTGATATTATTTCAGTACTAGCCATGACTATGGGAGAAGGTAGAGAATGTCTTAAGTATCGTCTGCTATCAGATTTGGACAAAATTGGAGAATGGGGCCATGAATATGTCAGGTAATTTGATAAATAAATATACATAAATATTGAATATCAAGCATAATCCTTATTTCAGGCATTTGGCTGGTGAAATTGCAGGAGAATGGGCTGAGACTGATTTCAATGTCAATACAGAAATCAGGGACAAGTTGATCCTTCTAACCAAGCAAATTGTACCCTATAATATGGCACATAATGCAGAAGCTGAAGCTTGTGATTTGTTGATGGAAATTGAAAGGCTTGATCTCCTAGAACAATATGTAGATGAGACTATTTACCAAAGAGTCTGCCTTTATCTTACAAGGTATTATTTCCTCTTAATGTGTTTGATATTGATAATAATGAATAAAACTGTTTTCGCTAGTTGTGTACCATATGTGGCAGATCCAGAGAATACTACTCTTCTTCAAACTGCTTTGTTGCTGTTCAGAAAATTCAAACAGTATCCCCAGTCAATGCGCTTGGCAATGCAATTGAATGATCATAGTCTCATTGAAGAAATCTTCACATCTTGTCCAGATACGTGAGTTATTTTATATGCATACTATTTTTGGTGTAATAAACATTATTTTTTTGTATATTTACAATGCAAACATTTGTGAATATGAACTGATGAATGAGTTGAAGGAATTATTTATATGTTGAATCTTCACAGTTAATTGCAGCTGACTGTGTTCTGCTGCAGTCAGAATTTATTCCAATTTTGCTGGCCATATTTGTATTATTAATTGGTTAATTCAGCTATAATTCCAGTAATATTTTTATTAGAAAGACTAATTGAAAGTATCATCGATAAATACAAATTCAGGCACTGTTCCCCTCAAAATTTTGTCAGATCTTTCATTATTAGTCATCATGAACACTGTGACATAATTGGGTGGATGTAGGGTCTCTGATAAAAAATTGTTGGGTCAGTCCGCTTCCAACGCTCGATATTTTTTTATAGAATCTTCCATGATTAGTAATCATCAACACTTTGACACATTATGGTGGTGGCAAGGTCTCTGATGAAAATATCGCTGAAGTAACCAATGATGGAAAACCAAAAAATGCTAAATCAACAGTATTTATTTTTGATTTCAGGGCCATCCAAAAACAACTTGCTTTCATGCTGGGTCGCCAACAAATCTATATAGAAATTCCCGAGACTACCCCGGAGTATGAGGATTTAATTGAAATAATGGCAAATTGTCATTTGAACAACCATTTCCTGAATCTAGCCAGGGAACTTGACATTATGGACCCTAAGACTCCTGAAGATGTGTACAAATCCCATTTGGAAAATAGTCGCCCTCCCTTTGGAGGAAGTCAAGTGGACTCTGCTAGGCAGAACTTGGCAGCTAGTTTTGTGAATGGATTTGTCAATGCTGCATTTGGACAAGACAAGCTCTTGATGGAAGATGGTAATAAGTGGCTATACAAGAACAAAGAACATGGCATGCTCAGTGCTACAGCATCACTGGGTTTGGTTCTTTTATGGGATGTAGATGGTGGTCTCACACCTATTGATAAATACTTATATTCTTCTGAGGACCATATCAAGTCAGGTGCCTTGCTAGCTTGTGGTATTGTCAATTGTGGTGTCAGAAATGAATGTGACCCTGCACTAGCTTTGTTGAGTGACTATGTTCTGCACAATACAAATATCATGAGGATAGGAGCTATATTAGGTCTCGGCTTAGCCTATGTAGGCTCAAATAGAGATGCTGTCCTCAGTTTGTTGAGTCCAGTATTCTCTGATCCAAAGTCAAACATGGAAGTTATTGGAATGTCAGCACTAGCATGTGGTATGATAGCTGTTGGCTCTGGAAATCCTCTAATCACTACTACCATAATGCAGACTTTGATGGAAAAATCCGAGACTGAGCTCAAAGACACCTATGCCAGATTTTTGCCATTAGGTCTTGGATTGTGCCATTTAGGAAAACAAGAAGGTGTGGACACCATTATTGCAGCTTTGGAGGTTATTCCCGAACCATTTAGATCAATGGCTACAACCATGGTTGACATTTGTGCTTATGCTGGCACTGGTAATGTCCTAAAAGTCCAACACCTCCTGCATATTTGCTCTGAACACTATGAATCTGATAGCACTGATAAAAGCTCAAAAGACAAAGATAAAAAAGAAACAGAGAAAGATCTTTCCTCAAGACAGGCCATTGCAGTACTTGGAATTGCATTAATCAGCATGGGTGAGGATATTGGGAGTGAAATGGCGTTCAGAACTTTTGGACATCTTCTCCGCTATTGTGAACCTGTCATCCGTCGAGCAGTACCCTTAGCTTTGGGCCTCATATCGGTATCTAACCCCAAACTGAGTATCCTGGATACCCTGAGTAAATTCTCACATGACAGCGATGCAGAGGTAGCACACAACGCCATTTTCGCCATGGGTCTTGTAGGAGCTGGCACAAACAATGCTAGGTTAGCTGCTATGTTGAGGCAGCTAGCCCAGTTCCATGCAAAAGATCCTAATAATCTGTTTATGGTTCGTATTGCTCAGGGGCTTACACATTTGGGAAAAGGAACATTGAGTTTGAGTCCATACCACAGTGATAGACAGTTGATGAGTCCAGTAGCTGTTGCTGGATTGATGGCTACCCTCGTAGGATTTTTGGATGTCAAGAACAGTAAGTTAATCTTTTGAGTTGATTCATTAATTGGAGCTGTATAGTGTATCTTTCCAAATGTTGAGATATTCACGGCCGTATTCACCGTATACTTTTAAGCTAAGCTTAAGATTTAAGCTCGCTTTACAATACGAAATTGTATGCTTTTAAAACGACCTTGAAGTCAAGCTTATCTTAAAAGTATACGGCGAATACGGCCGTTAGTATTCACAAGCAATAATATATACAGTGTGTCCTGTGTCCAATTAAGTCAGCACCATAGTATAGGCCATGCAGACCATTTTACCAAGATTTATTAGACCCAAAATTTTCCGAGTCGATTTTCACAAATATATAACAGCGATCATTTCAAGAACCAAAATCAACTCTTGAAATATAATAGCAGTTCTAGAACATTGATATAGTCCTGATTTGCAAATACTGATATAATTATTATTTCTCAACTAATCAATTACTGAGAAGTTGCATGTGTTTTCAAAATGATGGCCAACTTCAATATATTATTCCAGTTATTCTTGGGAGATCCCATTATCTTCTGTACACCCTAGCAGCAGCAATGCAACCTAGAATGCTTGTGACATTTGATGCGGACTTGAATCCCCTTCCTGTACCCGTAAGAGTAGGATTGGTAAGTGATAATGATACATTTTTCCCCCCACTAGCAATATTATTAAGAAAATTAATTATATGATGGGATAACCAAAACCAACTTCTATTGAGTTGTGAAATAAAACCTCCATTGAAAGATTATGAAAATTATTTCCAAATAAAACTGAAGTTGCCATTGATATTTCATCCATATGAAAACTTTCGTTTTCCGATTTTGATTGGATATTTCAATTCTTGATTGGGTTCTGAAATATATTAAATTGTTTCTTCCAGGCTGTTGACGTTGTTGGACAAGCAGGTAAACCCAAAACAATAACGGGATTCCAAACACACACTACTCCAGTTTTGTTAGCTTATGGAGAACGAGCAGAACTAGCCACTGAAGAGTATTTAGCTTTAACACCAATAATGGAAGGTTTTGTGATTTTACGAAAAAATCCCGATTTCAACCCATAATTTTTTTGCTGATAATCCTTTTCATTCGGTTGTAATCAGTACTTTATAATATTCAATAAATATTTAATTTCGAACAGGTATACTTTTTAATATTTCAACTATTCATCTGATCTCCTTCAAAGGATTGCTACAATTTGAGTACATTGAAAAACTTTATTGAACAAAGTTTCCATAGACTGATTTGGTAACAATATATATATAATATATATAAGGTATTCACTTAATTATTATGTTTACAGTTTTCACAATATGCCAATAGACAATAGTTTTCACAACCGTAGACATTGCACTTGCTGCTGATTAGACAACTAATAGATCACATTCGATTATCTGAAGGTGATAAATTATCATAGTGTGTCCATTCAGTGCGTAATATGATTTTTCAAAAGCCACACTTGACGAAGTTGGGATGAAAATTTGTATTGGAACGCGACCCAGGGCATCTCTAAAATGACATATTTTTCAGCTGCGGAGACGCATACTAAATTATTCTAACCCTCAGAGCATTTGATAATTTTTTTCAAATGGAATGCACTATATATACAGTGCGTCTGCTTAATTTCGCTATTATTTTAATGCAACATGGAGGTTATAATTTTTTCAACAAATAAAGTGATAACAGATAAAATATTCCGGTATTTTCAAAAATAAATTTACTGTTGGACAAAATTAATATTTTTTGACAAACTTCGTCTCCGACTGAAAAAATTGACATTGATGATTGTATTTCAAGTTTAAGATCATGTAGAACTTTTTATTAAGAATAACTTTTTTCCGTAAAATTGATAATAAAAAAAGTTTCCCATATGATACGAACTTTAGCTTATGTGTACAGATTCTATTCTCACAAATTATACAAAAAATGTGCTACATATGTATGTCTGATCACATTCAAGATTGTAGTTTTTTGTTCTTCTTTCATCGTTTTTCATAACTTTTTTTCATTAAACTCAATATAACACTAGGAAATGACAAAATTTAGTCGGATGGCGTGGGTCCCAATTCTTGATTTTGGTTTTCCAACACTGAAGTTCCCAATCGAGTTTTTTCTCATGCACTAAATAGACATACTATATATATGGTGAAATATGGAGTGGCTCAAGTTTTTGACCAATGGTCGGTTCACAGAAATTACATTAATACTGAAGATAGGAATATGAAATAATTTCACTCTCGGATTTTTGAAGACGCAATATTAGACATAAAAATCAGGTGTGGAGCTGAAATCAAATGTTTAATGAGTGAGTGATAGGTACTGATTGTCTGTTACAGCTGTCTGGTAACTTAAACTGTTTGGAATATGAGAAGTAAATAAATGATATTCAATTATAACGAAATAATGCAATGAGAAAATAAACAAGTTAGTAGAAATCTACCAAATCAATCTTTGAGGTTCGGAAAAATCAGGCCAAATTATTGTTTTAGTGAAAAATAGATTAAATGTTATGGTGTTTACCAACAAGTAAGTAACAAATTCAAGTATCAAATTGAAAACTGAATTAGCGTTGTTTTTAACTCGTAATCTGAATAGAATATATGGTACAAAATAATACCGAAAATCAATGAGTTTTTGGGAGATCAGTACAGCTATGGAACAAGGTAGATATAACAAAACGTAGCTAACATCGTTTTTTTCATACAATGTTTTAATGATGACATACCATGCAAAAACATAAACAGGAACCATAACAAATCGGAAAAGTGCATATTTCCCATAAAACCGGTTCCACACATAGAACAGATAGTGTCTATTATCTGCTAACATGTATGGATGGACTATGGTATTCTTGTGAACAATAAACATAACAATTAGCAGAGAAGCAATCAACAGTAGTTTGTGTCGTCTTGTGAAAATAGTAAAGTTAATCACTTCACCAACAAAATGGGGCCAGGCAAAAACCATACAAAATAAAGAAAAATAAAATAATTGTGGTAGATGAACTGTTGCTTCATGTGCTGTTTTATCACCAACAACAATACTTCCATTCAATAACAGGAATATTAAAAAAGATATTAAAACTGCACCATAAGTTAAAGTATGGAGCCAAAACTCTATGGGCAATTTCAATACCAGTTTTGGGTGATGCACTAGCTGCCCAATGGAATTCCATAGACTCTGTAAGAAATTATAAATTTATCTCCCTTCTCATATAAAGTAAGTCAACAGTTACCTCAGCATGTGTATATTCTTCTTTACTCTCAGTACCTTCAGAAACATATTTATTGGCAGATGTTTTCATTATAAAGGAATGCAAGTTTCTTAATACATATCTGCCACCAACTAAACCTACCCATACAATATTTGTTTGTCGACATAGTACAGAACCAAATCCTAAAATTACAGAAAATTACTTATTCAGGTTGTTTCTAGCAGTGTCATCTTACCAAAAGTGGAAGCAAGAAAATGACACTTTTTCTCATAAGCAACAATCATTATCAAAATCATGGTGAGTGACACAATATCAGTGTAATATACCAGGCCAAAAAAGTATAATGGTGGAATTAATGACATAGTAAGAGCTGAAAGTATATTACCCCACTCACTCTGCAATAAAAATTCATTAAGCTTACTGATTCTTGAGAAATTCATTCATCCTACCTTATCATATTGTTTGAAAAGCACATAAAAGAGAACCATATTGAGTACAGATGCCCCAAGTGACACAAACCTTAACCAGTAGGTTGAACATAATTTAAGGGGCCCAAGAATTAAAGAAGTCACCATGTAGAGACCAGGAAGTGTAGTTACTTTGGGGTCCCACTAAAATATGTAATTCAGTTATGTGCTGTTTATTGAAGAGACCACATACCTCATGAAATTTGAATTTACAATAGGAAATTCCGAGAGGAAGATGAAATTGTTCATCAACAATCGACTTGGAAGCTGAATACACATGATCGAAAAGGATTTTAGAGGTGGCCGCATACAATATTAACCCGAATACGAAGCAAGCGGACGAAATTTTAAGGCTATGAATGAAATTAATCATTTTGTTCACTACAAACTCAGATTACATTCAACGATCATATATTAAATATTTCCAGTTCCAATATTTCCATTATTTATTTACGTTTAATTTAAAGGAATGACACTAATGACAGTTTGACTTTACGGATCTATGACACTGATAGCTTTGGTTCTGCCATTGTCAATATTGTCATGGTCTTGTCATTAAATTACAGTAATGATAGTTCACCATATGGTTCATACTGGTTCATAGATTTTGGTGAAAACAATTTCTGATATTAAAATGAGTACTGTAGAAGAACTGAAAGCAACTGTGGAAATACTGGAGAGCAAACTTGCTGCTCTAACTCAGAAAAATGTAGCAACGAGGGAAAAGATCCAACAAATGTCTTCTGAAGTAGTTGATTCCAATCCCTACAGGTAGGATATTCAAGCTTGTAAGCTGAATTATCAACATAAACTGTATTTCAGTCGACTGATGGCATTGAAGCGAATGGGAATAGTTGAAAATTACGAAAATATAAGGGATTTCACAGTAGCTGTAGTAGGAGTTGGTGGAGTTGGAAGTGTTACTGCAGAGATGTTGACAAGATGTGGTATTGGAAGGCTGATTTTATTCGACTATGATAAAGTAGAACTCGCCAATATGAATAGATTATTTTTTCAACCACATCAGTCAGGATTGAGCAAAGTTGAAGCTGCTGCAGAGACTTTACGAAATATTAATCCTGATGTTGATATTCTCACCTACAATTACAACATCACGACTGTTGAAAATTTTGTTCATTTCACCAGTATACTAACGTGAGTATATGTAAATGGACAACTTCAAATCATTTGGATACACACTATTTATTCCTAACCAGATCTTTTTATCTACTTATAGTACTACCAGTCTGACAAGTGGTCCAGTAGATTTAGTATTGAGTTGTGTTGACAATTTTGAAGCAAGGTTTGCTATAAATACTGCCTGTAATGAATTCAATTTGACATGGTTTGAATCTGGTGTATCAGAAAATGCTGTTTCAGGACACATTCAGTTTATTGTTCCTGGAGAAACAGCTTGTTTTGCAGTAAGCAATAAGACTCATCACTAATGCCCAATAATACCTGTATTTTTTTCTTTAGTGTGCACCACCATTGATTGTTGCATCCAATATAGATGAAAGAACTTTGAAACGTGATGGAGTATGTGCAGCTAGCCTTCCAACAACAATGGGCATTGTAGCAGGATTTCTTGTTCAGAACACTTTGAAATATTTGCTTCAATTTGGTCAAGTCACACACTATTTAGGCTACAGTGCATTGACTGATTTTTTCCCAACTATGAGTTTGAAACCAAATCCCAATTGTGAGGACTCCCATTGCAGACAGAGACAGAAGGAATTTTTTGCAAAGCCCAAGACTGAAATGGCTGTAGAAGCAAAAGAAGAAGAAAAACCAATTCATGAAGACAATGAATGGGGAATTAGTCTTGTGAATGAAAGTGTTGAGGATAGGGAACAAGTAAATGTCACTGAAGGAATTCAGTTTGCCTACACATTACCAAGCCAAGGTTCTATTGCAGAATGTGAAGAGGCAACTGTTTCAAATGATTTAAGTTTAGATGAACTCATGGCCCAAATGAAATCCATTTAACAGCAATTTTTTGACATTTATAAGCTATCTGATACAATTCAATTGTTGATTTTTTTTTAATAAACATTCCTTGTTTTTTTATTCTATTTATAAATATATTTATTACTGTTCTGCAAAATACATTTTTTATATGCCTCATTAGTCTTATTTATTATTGATGACAGCAATACATGATTGGACCTGAGTTTCACTGCCTTTCCTATGCCTCTCATTTCTATTACTAGTGCAAAAACAAGAGAACTATAATAATTATATTCATCTATGTATGTTTCACAAATCCTTGTTGCAAATTAATGGCTCTATTTTCCATGACTACTGCTGTTAATTCAAACTTCTTCAGAGATATTTGATAGTAACAGAATAAGATATCAGTTTCTGATGACAGTAACATAGTTTCAAAAAGTCAACACAATCATGTTCTCAATTTTTAAATGAGAAACAGTGGACTTAGGGGCCAAATGAGAAATAGTGATTTTTGAGCGTAATGAGAAACAGTGTTTTTTGGGCCAAATGTAATGAAAAGGAGAATAGGGAAAAATCACGGAGTGGGCGACATCTATAATTGATCGCATGAACTACTCGAGAGGTGAACAACAAACTAACCTCCATATGTTCATATGGGTAAAGTGTGAACTTTATTCATTAATTTCAGTGATTTAAGCATTGAAAGTGTTGTATTTTGATGATATTTTGTGAAGAATTGTTGTTAATAGACCACACAATCTGAAAATGCAAGAGATTAGAAGAGGTGATATGGAGATAAAATCGCGAAAAATATGCTTGTTCCATAATGCTCTAACATACTCAAGGCTTTGCACTTTGCATAAATTTCCTTCAAATTCTAAGCAGAAGATGGGCAGGATTTGGGAAAACCTAAATCCTAAGGCAAGTAGCCTAGATATGGAAGATGATCTTGAAGATAGAGAAAGCTATCTCGGAATTTATGTTTGTAGCAAGCACTCATGATGATTGTTTCAGTGGTAAGTTCGATTTTTCATTATTGTTGTCACTATGCTACCACCTCTTCTCCACCTCATTTGGTTCATTTTAATCATTTTGTAATTTATTACAGGCTCAGGCAAATATCAAATAATCATATGCAGTTGGAGCAACATGGAAATGAACAAGTAGGGAAGATTTATAAAGAAGAGAGTTCCACTGTAAATACAAAACCAACAACAACCTATATGACACACAACAATAATGTTCCTGATAATTATATGAAGTTTTGGGTGATTCTGGTGTTGTGTATTATCATCTGCTTGCTTGGCAGTATTATTTGGATTTAGGAATTTAACATGTTCAAGAATGTTTATTATTGCATTTTTTATGAGTTGTAGTCTTTCTCAGTCTGAAGGGAATCTATTTCATTCACCAATGATTAAAAGATTTGAATACTGATTTGTTATTATTGTGTTACATTTCCCAAATTATTCTATTAAGAAAAACATATGACATGCTAAAGAAAGCCATTTACTCTTATTTACCCAATTAAACTATGTATTTTTTAAATCATTTATTTGAACACTATCATTTCTTCTAAATGAGTTTATCAAATCTCCACAAAATGATGAATCTATATCAACTGTCACTTCCTGGTAGTTTTTGCACTTCACTTTGTTCTAATAGGTATATCTATTTGAATACATTATCATATAATCTAGGTTCCTTAAAATAAAAACAAACCAACATAGAAAAGAAAACTGATAAGTCAAAAAGGTGGAGTTTATATGCTTCCAGTCAAAATGGCCAATAAATCTTTTCAAAATTGAATTATACAACATTAACAATAAATCTGCTTTACAGGAACATTAAAATAAACCCATATCATATCTCATCTAGTTTCATGGTGATTTCATGTGAGCATTGTGGAGGATCTCAACACAAAACTTTTTATGATTTCTTCATTGAGGCCTTCAGTTCCAATATTGTGATTGCTGAAACACTTTCACTCCACATATAATATCCGAAATTGACATTTCGACTTTCACACAGGCATTTTAAAAAGAATTTCAGGAACTAAGAACTGAAAAACTTCGAATAAAAACCGAAATTGATACCTGGACTTTGGTGGCATTTAACAAGAATCCAGTGACAATAAAACGGAAACGTCGACAACAAACCCTAGATACAACTTCAATCCAATATTCGAGTACGAAAAATCGACTTAAATCTCTGAGATAGCTGAAATTCTATTCAATAAAAACTTTGGTTTAACAAGAGATCAAATGACAGATTATTTGTTGTTCACCCCTCGATCCGACATTTTGACATTTACAGCGCCATCTGGCGTTTCGTAATTTTTCCCTATACATTTAAGCGTGAAGACATGACAACTCTGCATTGTTCGTGCATATTCGGAAGTACGACTTTTGGGTGATTGGGGGAAATGAGAATTGGCGGTGATGAGAATTTGAGGAAGTGAGATTTGGGTGAAATGAGATGCTCTCCAATTTTTCATAAAAATCACCCTCTGGAAACGACTGATATTTATGACGTATCAAAAGTATTCGCGAAAATCACGAACCAATAGATGGTGCTGCAGAAATGTCAAAAACTTGACATGAAGGTGATAAACAAGCATTTCGTTATGTTTTCAATAATAATTTGTCAACTTTTGATTCACATTTTAGGAAGAATTAACGAATCCAAAATATTTGAAAGGGTGCTATCGTTTGGTTATTATTTATAGAACACAAAACAGGTATTTTATATGAGGTTTATGGATTTATTATGTTTTTATAGGCTTTTCAAACCACCTCTGCAAAATCAATGGGGCCACTTGAGATTTGTATTTCAATGATTTATCTTTATATTGTTATATTTCCAGAATGCCCAATATTGGGATGAGTATCTAAAGTATATCAGAAATAAGAAGAAACCATTAAATGAACGAGAAGCATTGTTCAAAGCTGGTCACATCATACTTTGTGGGATAGATATGGAACACACATAAATAAACTACTGTTCTCAAACTTCAGCTCTAAGGCAGCCCTCATATGAAATTAAAATGATTGTATGGAGAAGTTAGCAGTGGAAGTGTGAATATATCTGTATTAAGCTGTAATTTTATTCTAACCCAAAAAATAGATGATTACAGACAGAAATAAAAACAAAAAATGTATCAATTAACTTTATTTTCTGAGAAAAGTAAGTGTAGTGGTGCATCTGCTCATATTGAGATATCTTAAATAGGCAACACAAGTTATTATTTTCGAATTCATAATGTACTTATATATAGTCCATAATAATAAGTATTTTGTATAGATACATAATCTCTGGTATGTACCAAGGAAGTCAAAGATCTTATGGTCTACCAGTCATTCAAATTCATTTCTCTCAATTAATACTTATCCAATTCATGGCTTATTCATTTTAAATAAAAATTTTATTTCATCAAGCCTACATTGTGCACTGTTAAAGTTTCCATGTGATGACTTTGAGATGTTCATTGAAGTAATTGCATTCTTTTTGAGCCTATCTCTTGGTTTAACTCTCCTTCTTGATGGTCCTGAAGTGAAATCAAGGTTTTCATCATGAACAATAAAATAGATAACACAACACCAGATATTATTTGTTTGATTCTAGCTGAAAAGAGACATAATACCATACCTACCTTCAATTTGGCATTTACTTCAGAAATCTACTTCTAGGAAGTGCTTATTACAAACGTAAATGTTTGTGGTAATAAGTTTTTCTATTTTCAACATAATATTCTATTTTTTACACAATCGTGAAGTTGAAATTTTGGATTTTGTGCCAAGGGAACGATGTCTGTACGGTAGGAAGTACGCTGAGGTACTGAACAAATCTTTCTCGATTTTGTCTTTACGACCATGTGAACTGGCTGCATGTTTCAATAATATCAGTAACCAGCTGATAAGCACGAAAAAAGTCCGAAAACTATTCACAATAATTCAAATTCATTGAAAATAATGCGAAAGCCTAGCAAATGCACTGCTAAATTGCTTCATTTATCACCCTCGTTGTGCTTCGAAAATTTGACACCAGAGGCCACCCACTTCGTGATTTTCGCGAATAGGTTATAACCAGAGAGTTGACTCAGAGAAAGGCGGGAATGTTACCAAATGACCTTGAAAATTTACTACGAATGAAATTTCTGATGCGTATAAATAACGATATATTCTGCAAACTTTTATTTATTATTTTCGTCTTTTGTGAAAAATAAATAAGTTGAGAGGTGGGGAGATTATAAATCATCACCGTGTACAACAATAATAGATGGCGATGCTGTCGAAAGATGTATAAAGAATTTTATTTCAATCATGTTCGATACATATTCGCATCAAACTCATTGGAAAATGGCTCCTTGGAATTTTTAAAAAAATTAGAAACGATTAAATATTCATACTTTCGTATTGACACCTGCAATATCCTGTATTTTTGGTCTCTCTTTCTTAGAAATGAAATAAAAAGAGGAAGTAATACACTGAGTGCGCATTGGTTTTTCCAATGGACATTGGGCTTACGGCGTATGGTAAATATTGTAGTTAAAAGAATGAAAAAACCCCTCAAAAACCCTAACTCTTCGTTTACTATAGTTCCTGTCACCTGTGTTGAAATTTTCGGTTTGTATCTTCTGGACTGAATGCTACGAAACCGCTGAACGGACATACAGCAAAATAAAATTATAATTGCCAGTTTGAACTGACATTTTTTCCTATCACCGTTGAATTCAACATGCGAACTTCAGTAATTATACCAAATTTGAGAATCCTGTAGCATTAGTTTAAAAGTTATCAATGTCTATAAGAATCGACAATTTTCAGTTTTTTCAGAATATTTCAAGAACTACCAAAGATATCCTCGATTTCTTTTGATAATAAAATAGAAAGTATCCTCGAAACACATAAATGCTAGAAATTTTAAGGAAATTCAAATGATCTATAAAATCCTTTGCAAATTTGAAAATCAACGAGACTCGGTAATACTATATACCGAGTCTCGTTGAGCCTCTCATCGACTTGGATATAATTGATTCATGCTCAAAAAAGCAGTAAAAAGATAATAGTTCTTTCATATCGTTTTTTGTTCTGATTCATATCAGTGGACAGTCATATACAACTTATATAATTGTTCATGAACCATATCGATAAGCTAGGATGATTTGTAGTCTGTTCGCGTTGCTTGAACACTTCGGTTGTTCGGCAAAACGTATATGACATATACGCCGGTGTCATCTTCATTGTCGTGACGGTATTATCTAGAAATATAAAGACATCATCATCCCTCTAAGACATCGGAAGTGCGGTCTCCTTTACCCAATTAACTATTGTGGAAGTGTAAAGTGCGGATTATTCGGTTACCGTGTGTACTCTGCGGTTTATTCGGTTACCGTGTGTACTCTGCGGTTTATTCGGTTACCGTGTGCAGTGTTCTAAAATGTGAGGTGTCAAAAGAGCGGCATCATCATGGCATGGACTTCCAGAAAAAAAAATGAAAATCACTATTCAAGCAGGGGTGGATTGAAAAATTGTTTCCAAATGGTGAGTGAATTTTCATTTTGCATGCATTAAGGCGGATTTATGCACACCGCTTTTTAATTAATCTATCATTTCTCGATCACTATCGTTTTCACTCTTAGATCCTATTGCTTACACTAGATCCGGCATCCAGGCTACTTGAAATGAAAGCACTAATAAGCCATTGATTGGTCGTTTTCATTTTTGTCCATACATGTGTTGTACCACGTGATCATATAAATTACTACAGGTTGCCGGATCTAGCGTAAGCAATAAGATCTATGTTTTCACTAGAGATGTTGGAACTCAGTATTTACTTTTCACCAATTATGCACCCAAATGACCTCTTATCTTTAATTAACTATTCTATGAAAGATAACCAACTCTCATCTTTCAATGAAAAATAAAGTAAATATGTCATATGCGCTGACGCAATTCTGTCATACGGGTAATGTCTCAACGGAGTTTATTCTCGTTTATGAAAACGGGCCTTATTGTTTTTTATCAAAAACTCGGGAAAATGATTTCGACATACGAGTTATATTTTTATCAATATCAGAATGAAAGAATCGATTTATAAAAGGAATATATATTTTTGTAAATCGCAGAAGAATCACTGAACTCTATACACACTGAATGACGGTCGTGCATAAAAGTATCAAAATCCTTGAAGAAAAATATAGTCTAATGACAGTGAAACAAAGCAACAAATTAATGAAAAAGCGTTGTGCATAAATCCGTCTTTAGTTCCGGACGAGGCCCCCGTCGGGCCTCCTGTCTGAGCCCCCTGTTGGGGCTCCCTGTTGGGGCTCCCATTGGGGCTTCCTGTTGGGGATCGCTTTCGGGGCCTTATGTTGAGGCTTCCTGTTGGGGCTCCCTGTTGGGGCACCATGTCGAGGCGTCCAGTTGGGGCCCCATGTCGAGGCTCCCTGTTGGGGCCCCATGTCAAGGCTCCCTGTTGGGGCCCCATGTTGAGGCCTCCTGTTGGGGCCCCATGTTGAGGCCTCCTGTTGGGGCCCCATGTTGATGACTCCTGTTGGGGCCCCATGTCGGGGCTTCCTGTTGGGGCTCCCTTTCGGGGCTCCCTGTCGGGGCTCCATGTCCGGGCTCCCTATTGGGGCTTCCTGCCTGAAATCACTATTTAAGCAGGGGTGGATTGAAGAATTTTTTCTCGAAGGTGAGTGAATTTTCATTTTGCATGCATTAGTTCCGGACGAGGCTCCCTGTCGGGGCCTCCTGTCGAGCCTCCTGTTGGAGCCCCATGTCGGGCTTCCCTGTTGGGGCTCCCTGTTGGAGCTCCCTTTCGGGGCCTCCTGTTGGGGCTCCCTGTTGGAGCTCCCTTTCGGGGCCTCCTGTTGAGGCTCCCTGTTGGTGCCCCATGTCGGAGCTCCCTGTTGGGGCTTTATGTCGGGGCTCCTTGTTGGGGCACCCTGTTGGGGCTCCCTGTTGGGGCTCCCTTTCGGGGCCCCACGTCGGAAAAACTCCAACATTTTTTCTGTTTTCATTAAAATTTAAGAATGAATTATGATAGAGTCAGCAGGTTGATCTATTTGAGTACTGCTGTTACAGGCATTCTCGGATTCAAATTAAGTGGATTTATTACTTGCCACTGTTTTCATTAAAATTTAAGAATGAATTATGATAGAGTCAGCAGGTTGATCTATTTGAGTACTGCTGTTACAGGCATTCTCGGATTCAGATTAAGTGGATTTATAACTTGCCACTGTTTTCATTAAAATTTAAGAATGAATTATGATAGAGTCAGCAGGTTGATCTATTTGAGTACTGCTGTTACAGGCATTCTCGGATTCAGATTAAGTGGATTTATTACTTGCCACTGTTTTCATTAAAATTTAAGAATGAATTATGATAGAGTCAGCAGGTTGATCTATTTGAGTACTGCTGTTACAGGCATTCTTGGATTCAGATTAAGTGGATTTATTACTTGCTACTGTTTTCATCAAAATTTAAGAATGAATTATGATAGAGTCAGCAGGTTGAACTATTTGAGTACTGCTGTTACAGGCATTGTCGGATTCAGATTAAGTGGATTTATTATTTGCCGCTGTTTTCATTAAAATTTAAGAATGAATTATGATAGAGTCAGCAGGTTGATCTATTTGAGTACTGCTGTTATAGGCATTCTCGGATTCAGATTAAGTGGATTTATTACTTGCCACTTTTTTCATTGAAATTTAAGAATGAATTATGATAGAGTCAGCAGGTTGATCTATTTGAGTACTGCTGAACCAGCAGGTTGATCTATTTGAGTACTGCTGTTACAGGCATTCTCGGATTCAGATTAAGTGGATTTATTACTTGCCACTGTTTTCATTGAAATTTAAGAATGAATTATGATAGAGTCAGCAGGTTGATCTATTTGAGTACTGCTGTTACAGGCATTCTCGGATTCAGATTAAGTGGATTTATTACTTGCCACTGTTTTCATTAAAATTTAAAAATGAATTATGATAGAGTCAGCAGGTTGATCTATTTGAGTACTGCTGTTACAGGCATTCTCGGATTCAGATTAAGTGGATTTATTACTTGCCACTGTTTTCATTAAAATTTAAGAATGAATTATGATAGAGTCAGCAGGTTGATCTATTTGAGTACTGCTGTTACAGGAATTCTCGGATTCAGATTAAGTGGATTTATTACTTGCCGCACTGTTTTCATTAAAATTTAAAAATGAATTATGATAGAGTCAGCAGGTTGATCTATTTGAGTACTGCTGTTATAGGCATTCTCGGATTCAGATTTATTACTTGCCACTGTTTTCATTAAAATTTAAGAATGAATTATGATAGAGTCAGCAGGTTGATCTATTTGAGTACTGCTGTTACAGGCATTCTCGGATTCAGATTAAGTGGATTTATTACTTGCCACTGTTTTCATTAAAATTTGAAAACGAATTATGATAGAGTCAGCAGGTTGATCTATTTAAGTACTGCTGTTACAGGCATTCTCGGATTCAGATTAAGTGGATTTATTACTTGCCACTGTTTTCATTAAAATTTAAGAATTAATTATGATAGAGTCAGCAGGTTGATCTATTTGAGTACTGCTGTTATAGGCATTCTCGGATTCAGATTAAGTGGATTTATTACTTGCCACTGTTTTCATTAAAATTTAAGAATGAATTATGATAGAGTCAGCAGGTTGATCTATTTGAGTACTGCTGTTACAGGCATTCTCTGATTCAGATTCAGTGGATTTATTACTTGCCACTGTTTTCATTAAAATTTTAGAATGAATTATGATAGAGTCAGCAGGTTGATCTATTTGAGTACTGCTGTTACAGGCATTCTCGAATTCAGATTAAGTGGATTTATTACTTGCCACTGTTTTCATTAAAAATTAAGAATGAATTATGATAGAGTCAGCAGGTTGATCTATTTGAGTACTGCTGTTACAGGCATTCTTGGATTCAGATTAAGTGGATTTATTACTTGCCACTGTTTTCATCAAAATTTAAGAATGAATTATGATAGAGTCAGCAGGTTGAACTATTTGAGTACTGCTGTTACAGGCATTGTCGGATTCAGATTAAGTGGATTTATTATTTGCCGCTGTTTTCATTAAAATTTAAGAATGAATTATGATAGAGTCAGCAGGTTGATCTATTTGAGTACTGCTGTTACAGGCATTCTCGGATTCAGATTAAGTGGATTTATTACTTGCCACTTTTTTCATTGAAATTTAAGAATGAATTATGATAGAGTCAGCAGGTTGATCTATTTGATTACTGCTGAACCAGCAGGTTGATCTATTTGAGTACTGCTGTTACAGGCATTCTCGGATTCAGATTAAGTGGATTTATTACTTGCCACTGTTTTCATTAAAATTTAAAAATGAATTATGATAGAGTCAGCAGGTTGATCTATTTGAGTACTGCTGTTACAGGCATTCTCGGATTCAGATTAAGTGGATTTATTACTTGCCACTGTTTTCATTAAAATTTAAGAATGAATTATGATAGAGTCAGCAGGTTGATCTATTTGAGTACTGCTGTTACAGGCATTCTCGGATTCAGATTGAGTGGAGTGCCACTGTTTTCATTGAAATTTAAGAATGAATTATGATAGAGTCAGCAGGTTGATCTATTTGAGTACTGCTGTTATAGGCATTCTCGGATTCAGATTTATTACTTGCCACTGTTTTCATTAAAATTTAAGAATGAATTATGATAGAGTCAGCAGGTTGATCTATTTGAGTACTGCTGTTACAGGCATTCTCGGATTCAGATTAAGTGGATTTATTACTTGCCACTGTTTTCATTAAAATTTGAAAACGAATTATGATAGAGTCAGCAGGTTGATCTATTTGAGTACTGCTGTTACAGGCATTCTCGGATTCAGATTAAGTGGATTTATTACTTGCCACTGTTTTCATTAAAATTTAAGAATGAATTATGATAGAGTCAGCAGGTTGATCTATTTGAGTACTGCTGTTACAGGCATTCTCGGATTCAGATTCAGTGGATTTATTACTTGCCACTGTTTTCATTAAAATTTAGGAATGAATTATGATAGAGTCAGCAGGTTGATCTATATGAGTACTGCTGTTACAGGCATTCTCGGATTCAGATTAAGTGGATTTATTACTTGCCACTGTTCTCATTAAACTTTAAGAATGAATTATGATAGAGTCAGCAGGTTGATCTATTTGAGTACTGCTGTTACAGGCATTCTCGGATTCAGATTCAGTGGATTTATTACTTGCCACTGTTTTCATTAAAATTAAGGAATGAATTATGATAGAGTCAGCAGGTTGATCTATATGAGTACTGCTGTTACAGGCATTCTCGGATTCAGATTAAGTGGATTTATTACTTGCCACTGTTTTCATTAAAATTTAAGAATGAATTATGATAGAGTCAGCAGGTTGATCTATTTGAGTACTGCTGTTACAGGCATTCTCGGATTCAGATTGAGTGGATTTAATACTTGCCACTGTTTCCATTAAAATTTAAGAATGAATTATGATAGAATCAGCAGGTTGATCTATTTGAGTACTGCTGTTACAGGCATTCTCGGATTCAGATTCAGTGGATTTATTACTTGCCACTGTTTTCATTAAAATTTAAGAATGAATTATGATAGAGTCAGCAGGTTGATCTATATGAGTACTGCTGTTACAGGCATTCTCGGATTCAGATTAAGTGGATTTATTACTTGCCACTGTTTTCATTAAAATTTAAGAATGAATTATGATAGAGTCAGCATGTTGATCTATTTGAGTACTGCTGTTACAGGCATTCTCGGATTCAGATTAAGTGGATTTATTACTTGCTACTGTTTTCATTAAAATTTAAGAATGAATTATGATAGAGTCAGCAGGTTGATCTATTTGAGTACTGCTGTTATACAGGCATTCTCGGATTCAGATTCAGTGGATATAAAACTTGCGTTTATATTTTCAAAACTATTTACATTTGTGATATGATACCATATATATAATTATTTGTTCGAAATTCTACTTGGAATCCATAATTGCAATGATATACAATAAGAGTGCGCGAACGAGTGTGCAAACAAGTACGCGAACGAGTGCGTGAACGAGTCCGCAGACAGGCGAGCGAACAGGTGCGCTTACGGGTGCACGAACGGGTTCACGAACTTGTGAGCAAACTGGTCCGCGAACGGGTAACAAACCCAAACGGATGCGCGAAAGGGTTCACGAACTTGTGAGCCTCATCTTAGTCAGAACTATAGACCATACCATATTGATGTGGGATGATAGGGCTACTGGCGAACGACCCACTAGAAAAAATGTAACGCTCCCATGTCAAAGTTGTTCTCAAATTTATTCAAATTACCAATGTGAAATGAAAAAGTCATGAATTCGACTGTAAATTATAACGCAAAATAGTCTTATCCAATTAAAAATATCAAACAATAATCTTCGAATTTGAATGTCTCATATACTACGAGTAGAAACCTACTTTCCTGGCATATACCACGCAGAACATTGAATTATGTCTGCTCGTAGTCCATGCAACGATTCACACTGTGAATGCAGATCGCAAATGTTTCTTTCTTCCTAAGACGTGACAAATTCACATCGAGACAGGCACGCTTAACAACCTAAAGACTGGTTTCGGGCTTATTGGCCCTCATTAGTGCAGGGATTTGCGATCACAGTGTAAATCGTTGCTGCACTACGAGAAGATATAATTCAATATTCTGCGTGGTATTTACCAGGAAAGTAGTTGTTTTCTGTTCATAGTCTACCAGTCATTTGAATTCAAAACTGTGTTTGATATTTTAGATTGTATAATGAGACTGCTTCAATTTAGATTATGGTCGCATTCAAAAAGAGATCAGCTTTGACAAGGCAATACCTCATGGGTGGGAGTGGAAATTTGCCATAGATATTTAATGAACACATCTGTCCTTTTTCACAGTTGTCCTTTTTTTTTCGCGGGCCAACATCGAAAACTCGGTAACTATAGGGTTAATAAGCTGTGTATTTATATGCACAACAATATTCCTTAAATAAAAAGTTGAAAAGTTTATTGGTTTTTGAGATTAAAACGAAATGTTGTTTTTCATTTTTCATTCTCATAATCATTTGCTTTATTCTAATAGATACGAAAAAGAGGAAAATAATTTCTTGTAGCTGTATAACTTGGCAGTGAAGAATTTGTAATATTACATTTCGTCTCTCTGCAAATATTGCTAAAGCTGCCAATGTGATGGCCAAGAAACTATCCTCTTGAACAGGGACTCACATACACTGGTAGAGTTCATCTACAACAAACATTTCAAAACGTTCAATTTATCCAATATACTCTTTAATATTATAGCTCACCTGTACTTTATATGTTTTATCATGAATATTCGCTTGAATCAACCACATCAAGGTCTTGAGATCAGCATCAAATACCATGTTCTCAACATGGCATTTTAGCCCCTAGATATCAGTTTTTCCTCATCTCTAGAGAAATGTACCATTGTTGATAGCTTCAACTGGCTTCAAGACATATTTTCCATTCACTACACTGATATATTATATAATATTAATCGAAAATACAGTCGAAATATCAGGGCCTCAAAAGTAAACACTGAAAAAACATAACCTCAACAGATTTCAATATAATCTCATTCAAATTTGTTAGCGTTTCTCACCTGTTTCTATTTTTCTAATAGGAACTAGTATGTCCTATTTTCCATAAATGGTATCGAAATATGTAACTTTTTTACTATAAATGAGATAATCGATTTCAAAAAATCTCTTATGGAGATTTACATGTTACACTTTCTCAAGTTCGTAGTAAATACACACAAGAATATAAAAGATATATTTCAATCAATAAGAGAATAAAAAACAAATTCTACTACTACTAAGGTTTTGTTTGGTAAAATGTATGCTGATTCATACGGTTCCCGAAGTGAAGGCTAAAGCACAAGAGTTTCAGAATAATTTTCTAACGTCTCGGCTAGCAATGAACTGACTTCTTTTAGCAATAGAATCGCTTATTCGTTTGGTATATCCCCCAAAAAAATAGCCGTGCGTATTTATCCGGTTCCCGCTGTACGAACACAATGTACATATCCCGCAGTGAAAAAGAACATTTGATTGTGACCTTAGGAATCAAATCGTAGAGAAATTTGAATAGACTACTGGCGGTAAATGTGTAAATCCGCCACTGGTTTGAAGTGGTTTGTGTCAGATTTGGTGTATAATTTGCTGTCGGTTCCTTCGTAATTCCCACCTGGCATCAGAGCTTAGATCTTCATAGTTTAAAAATAGCAAAAAGTTTGATTCAATTTTCGCTAATGAATTTAATCTTTTATCAGTCATGGTTGAGCTAATATAATTTTTCACTCTTTTTAGACAAGAAAAACTCCGCTCACCGCTGAAATTGCTAAATGCCGAATGTTTGGGTGAATGGTTTCAATTTCGTTATTTCTCAGAACCTTTAGAATCGCATTGGTTGTTCGTGGCAGTTTTTCTTCTCGAGCTATGGTTGTCAAAAAGAACTTAGATGAATACATTCTTCTACAAAGCATTCTTCTGAATCACCAGAATACATCGTTACCAACATTCTCGCTTTATTTTGGATTTCCTCATTGTCCAAATTAATTTGCATTGCTTTAAAACGAAAGTTTATCAATGAAAATGTTGAGAGTATACTTCTCATCTCTTTTGAAGTTCTGTCACAAGTATATATCCACAATCACTATATCATAATAGGTAAATACTGTCACTCAATGTTTCCCTACCAGAAAACGAAGGTACCTACCTAATATCGTAGTCGAGGTTTGCTTTGTAAGGTCTACATTTGTATAAAAAGTATGATTAGGATAACTTTTTTTTTTCGTTTTTAAAATAAAAACATTCGAACGCGCCCCTTTGTAATCACGTGCCTATAGTTTAATTGCCTTATGGATTGGAGGAAACCTATCGCGATTACTTTTGTACCCATGTGGTCATGTGTGAATATTTGATTCTGAATGACGTCTCATCGTTTCTAACAGTTTCATGTAGCCATTTTTCAAATATCTTTCGATGGTAGCGCCTCTTTTGTTCTATAAGAGAACCCCCCGTAACGAGCTGATATTCAATTGTTTCAAATCATGGATTTTTTTTGCGCCGCGCCGGGGAATATTCCTCAATTCGACTTATGACAGAAAATGCAAGTTTGAACTTATTGATTATGAGTTTCACTCATGAATTTTTTCAATTTGTTGCGGAAACTATCTAAATAAATTTTTCAAATATGGGGTTTTAAATTGCTTTGTTTCTAGTTCACAAATTGGCAACAGCGCCTAGTAGGCTAAAAGAACAACAACTCACACTTGGTCACACTTGGTCACACTCACAGATCACCCAAGGATGGTAAACTAGAGAAGGATGGTTCATTCAAGCGATTTTTTCGGCCAGAAGGCGTGGCTTCCGAAGCGCGCGATGACGTAGTCAACGGCCCTGAATTCAAAATTATTAATGCTGAATAGACGTATCTATGCTTTGAAAATCACTAAATGAGCATTAAAAGTCATTTTACTGTGATGTACCTTCTTATAATCGATACATATTGATTATTGATGGTTATTGGTATCATATGGCTTCAAATATTAATAATTTTTGTGAACAAAAACTCCATGATTCACAAAAATTCCTAAATGTCCACCCAGATAATAATACATGAGATAATTTAACGTTTACAAAACAGGGAACATACCTATTCCATAATGTACCTAATACCCACCTTGAAAACAATTTCATATTAAAAATAGAGAAATTTCAATGAAGAATTCATAGGTACTGATGAATGATGCATGTAATGTATGTGTGCATATATATTATTCAATGCACAGGTTATTGAAAGTTCATATTTTGAATTGAAATTGATATATACCTACCTATTTTATCAAGTTTAACAATTATCCAGTGGATGGTGAAAATAAAATACACTCTTTAATTTGATTTATGGGTACCTTATTTATTACACATTATACATAATAGGTATATAAATATATTGACATCAATTTCGATTTTCTCATTAGCAGACTATTTTCTTCATTTATACATTGGACTCTACTAGATGCAATCCAGGTTGTTTCCTTATTTGCAGATTTTTATATCCTCATTATAGCTCGAAGGATACAAAATTCCTGAATCTGATTACATGGAACATCATAAAATAATGAGAATAGGTACTCCTTTTTCATAACACATTTTCATCTACCCATTTTGTAGATCTCTTTCTTAAATTTGGTTGGACAAATCACAGCTCTGATGTATGCGACTTGTATCAGGATTCACAACATCTGCATGTTCACAACTCATCCACCTTTTCAAACAAAATCAGTGCCTTTTGGAAATGTGTGGTAAATAATACTGGAATCCTCTTGGTTTTTGTCCAAAAATAGCAATTCTGCTACCTGGCATACTGGCAGATGGTATATGAAATTGAAATGATTTCATAAACACTACACACTTTTCAATGGAGGTGATGTAATAATTTATTAATATTTATCCACACTACTAAATCTTCTTACTGAGTAATTTGATTATACCTACAATTATTGAAGAACTCTATTGAAAAAAAAAACAATTTGTACAGCCACAATCCACAGTATGATTATCGAAACATAAATGTAAACAAAGCTTGAGGGCCGCCAGTGACGTCACGATCGCGTCGTTCGATGTGCCAACATTGCGTCTTATGGCAATGAACCATCCTTGCAGATCATCTACTTATGTACACTTGATGTCAATGTATAATTCAGAAATCGAACAGCTAATATAAAAAAATAATCAGTCGAAACATAAATTCAGTCAAATATAAACATAACCTTCAAAAGTGAGTAGCATATCTTTTGAGGAGCATGGAATAGAAATAAGCAGAATTGCACCTTTAACTCACAGAACTTATTGGTAGTAGAAGTTCTGTGTTCTAACGTGATCAAAACATATATCTATTAACCATATATCTATTAACTACTATATATATATGCAGCGCCGGATTAACCCTATCGGGGCCCCTAGACAACCCCTTATTTCCTTTACCGCTTTCTTACTTTTCAAAATATTTTTTTCTATTACAAAAGTCGAGTCGATCAGATTCACTCCTGCTTTTTGCTTTCATTGAATGAAATGATTTTGTTCACAAACATATTTTCACAACCAAAGAAAATATTTTTGTAAAGTAGGTACAATATAATTTTAAAATAGCAATTCTTGTAACTTTTTAGATAGAAAATCGTTATAATCATCTTGGAAGTTGACCTTTTTCAACACATCATTTTCAATAACCATTATCGACAATGAATTTAAACGGTTCTGTTATATTGTTGAACGAAGACAGTTTTCTATTAATTATATATTGAAAAATTTCGTTCACCTGCTGTTGCGTTTGATATCATCAGAGTTCTATATATTTGCAATGCTATCATTACATTCGGGAAAGTTGATTGTACCATATTATCAAAAATTAATCTAAACGATTTTATCTGTCACCGCATCCATCATTTTTTCTATGATGATATTACGACCGGATGTTAATAATCGGGAATGTCACGAATGAAACCGAATGAAGTTTTTTCTTGGTGCGTTCAACATCGACTATGTTCCCGTGGGCCCCTAGTCGATGCGGGGCCCCTAGGCAGTTGCCTAATCCGCCTTAAGGATAATCCGGCCCTGTATATATGCTATTAACTACATAGATATATGGATCAAAATGGCTATCTTCATTTACCTAATCAACGTAACGGATTTGTTGTCCTTCATTATTTATGAAATCTGCAATCGATGTTGCCAAACGGTGAAATAGAAACAGGGTGCTTTAAATTTCAAATCCCCAAGTCTTTTTGAGCAATTCAAATGTTTTTTTGGGGAGAAGAGGTTGAAATGGTATGTTCGAAATGCGACGTTTTGAAGATATAATAAGAATTACTTCATTATCGTCCGAAGGAGAATTTCCCATATTTCCAAAATTCTTCAAGAAAAACGGTGAAGGACATAAGGGTGAGGCTGGGCGAGTACGACTTCCGCCGCACCGACGAGACGAGGTCGCGCGACCTCGACGTAGCCGAGCTGATCATGCACGAGCAGTGTTGCCAACTCAAAATCTCAAAAATCTCAAAATGTCTTCTTTGAAAACACCAGAAAATCACAATTCCTGGTTAAATGAAAAAAATGCGCCGCAGGCGAAAATTTTTGAAAATCTAGTGGTTTTCTGGTGGTTTACTACGATTTAAAGCACTAGATTAACACCAGATAATAGCTAGTTCTATTGGTAGAACTGAAGCGCACTCGGTGTAAATATTTCTGCTCAATCGAAAAGGGTGCTAGTGATGCTACTAATGTAATTTCAATTTATGTCAAACTAAAATCTATGCTCAGCATGAAACATGAGACATGAGAGCTCAACATGACGTTGACGATTTGACGAATATATCGAAATCGTGATCCGTGTCATGCGCATGCGTCAACTGTCAATTAGTAGTGAAATCTGTGGCAGAAATCAAATATGGAAGAAATCTTAGAAATCACCAGATATCCACATGTGTCATGAAAAATTCACAAAAATAACCACCAGCCACTAGATGCAATTTTTTGTCACAAAACGATAACTGAAACCACCAGTTTTGGTGTAAAATCCACTAAGATGGCAACACTGTGCACGAGCGGTTCGAGTACTCGAATCACGGTAACGACATCGCGATTCGCGATCGTCCGGCTGGCGAACGCCACGACCTTCAACTCGTACGTGTGGCCGATCTGCCTGCCGCCGCGGCTGCGCAAAAGCGACTACCTGAACATGACCGCGGTGGTGGCCGGGTGGGGGCAGCAGGAGTCGGGCGGGAAGACGAGAGACGTGCTACGGCAGGTGGCTGTGCCGGTGTGGCCGCATGCGCGGTGCGTAGGCGCCTACTTCCAGACGATCACCGACATGGACGTATAAACACACCGACTACAATTTAATATTTATGCGCGGCGGGGTACGAGGGAGGGAAGGATTCCTGCAAGGTCAGTCGGAAGTTCGCTTTCTTATTTCGATTTTCGTATATCCGAGGGTATACGAAAATTCGCACTCAGCTGAAAATTGGTAGGATTGTTCAAAACCACATCGATCCGACACCTAAAAAAAATCTAATTTGGGGTCGAAGGTCACAAAAACGGGTTTTTCGCGATTTTCAACAAAACGGTGAGTTTTATCATAAAACTAGCTGGGACAAAAATTGTAGATCAGATGATTATCTATAGAAAATGTCGACATAGTTTTTCTCCTTAGAGCCAATGTTTTTGAGATATAACGATTCAAAAAGTTGAAAGAGTTGCAATCGTCATAATATGATGCACACGTGAACACTACACTAATTTAAAACACTATCAGATTTTCACTTATTGAGGATTACAAACTAAAACACGTGTTTCGCTATACTATAGCTTCATCAGGTAAGGTAGACCGGGAACAAAAACATTTTTTGTATTCGGCGCTGTAGATTTTGAACTATATTCGGTACTCAAAGATGCAGTATATATTTCTCTACAAAAGTAATCCACGTATGAGTTCCTGGGATGACAAATATGGGAGTTATTTTTTTCTGAAGAGGGTGGTGCAAAGTGTTACAAACCCTCCCGATAGTAGGGACAGTTGTAACACAGAGGGGGGGACAAAAGTAACATCAGTTTTTTCATCGGAAAAATATATATATTTATGAAACTAAACCTATAAATTCATCTAAAAAAAAAGTCAATCTATAAAATTAATAAAAAATTATAAATATTTTCCTATGAACAATTTGAATATACAAAAATAAAAAAATTATTCGGTAATCTCATCGAGATTGCGGTATGACCATTCTGATTGACAGTTATGACAGACATATGAATAATTTTGCTTTTTACACTCTTCATGCGACCAGTGTCTTTTGTATTCTCAGTCTCCTTCTTATCACCAAAATTTTTCTTCACTATGTATTTTTTTTTGTTTTTTCATTCTCTTTCATCATTTCATCTTTTTCTGGAATTTTTGCATAAATAGCTCAAATATAAATAGATGACTTTCTCTTTTCCTTTCCTTTGCATGACACTTTTTTTGGTGAAGCTTCAGGAAAATGTCGTACGAGTTGTGGAGGGAATGTAGTGAGGGTGTTACAAGGACGCCCGCCCTTCATTGTCAAGCTCGAAACCTGCCAAACTAGTAAAATTATTTCTTTCTTCCAACGGAAAAATTGTGGAACTCTTTTCCCAGAGAGGTTTTTCCTGGGAATAACCTCCAATCAATGAAGAAAAATTCCAACACCTATTTCTTCTCTCATCAATGCCCATCCGCTGGCTTGCATGATGTTCCTCTAAGAACATAGGTTTTTCTCTAGTGCAGTCAAAAGATAAAAGAAATGAAACGGTGTTAACCTCTGGGAGGTATTACGCAGAATTAATGCTTGTGAATGTGAATTCTTACTTTACAACTGTCCCCACTGTGTCTTGTTACTATTGTCCCTCAAGCATTTTTTTGACATTTCATGCCATTTCTTTCGTGATTTAATGAATACAAATCAATGAAAATATTCTGAATCAAAGTTCAGATGTGCAATAAAACAACGACTGTAATATTTTACTTGAGTATTGAAGATGCAGAAATATTGCTGATTATTCGAAGATCAGAAAACTTACTTTATGCATGCAAAATTGAACTATCGCTCGTATACACGATCGCTTCGAGTCAAGATTGGTGAATGTGTTAATTTGACACATGCCAATACGATATGGTTTATGAATTATTCACAATGTTACAACCGTCCCGCGTAACTATTGTCCCCGGTCTACCGTAATTTAAATATTCCATTTAGTATAGTAGTACAATAGTACCTGTTTTTGACCGATTGATGTTGAGCTTCCAGGTAAAAAAAATTGTTTATTTGATTGTAGTTCGAGCAGTAATACGAGTAAAAGTCTACATCTTCACTTGAAAAAATGGTTGTATTTATCAAATTGAATTGGCTTTCATTTTAATACTTGTATACTTGTATTTTACAACTTCAGTGATGTATATACGTGGTGTAATACATATCTTTCAACTTTTTGGATATCAAAAACGGTGGCTCATCTTAGACAAAAAATTATCGAATCATTTTTTATAGATAATTACCTGATCTACAATTTTTGTATATTCGATGATAAAACTTAGGTATACCGTTTTGCTGAAAATCGCGAAAAACTCGTTTTTGTGTTTTTTGTGACCCGTTTCATTCATGATGGTGTTTTGAACAATCCTACCGATTTTCAGCTGGGTGCGAATTTTTATAACCTCACACATATTTTTTTGGTCTAATTTGACTAGAGTAATAGATGAGGCCGATACTTGTAGAAAATCGACAATTAAACACTAAACTAATGCACAATGACAATGAAATAGCCATGAAATTGAAAGAAAAGACATATCTCGTCTTGTCCAATTAAAAAACAAACATAGTTTGAATGACTGGTATATAGACCACGAGCAGAAAACAACTACTTTTCTGACAAATACCACGCGGAACATTTAACATTTCCTCGTAACACAGTGAATTCAGATCGCAAACAGTGTTGCTAGAAGAAAGTATACTCATTGTACTGAAACCTCCATGGAATTGTAGTGTATACTAAACCCACGTAACATATACTAGACATAAGATTTACGAAAATATGAATGAGAAAATTGACAATTATGATTTATTCTCATATGACCTAACCATCTCCACAATATTGCTTGTTGTTACTTTCATCATTAAGATCATTTTATTTGCTGATTTTTGAAAATACTGAAAAATACCTACGAAAACATCAATCCCATCAAATCCACATACTTACTCATGATTTAGTACATACTTTTACACAGTTGCATCCTTACTACATTATTTTAGTGCAGAGATTTTCAAAGTGGTTGATATCGTTCCTTTGGGATCGAAATCGGTTTCCCAGGGGTCAACTTTTAATTATACTTGATATTTGTGAAATTTTGTGAAGATCCGCGACTAGGAGTCTGCTTTCCGAGTAAACCGATTTACGGTGCTGAAACATATACAGGGTGTCCAGAAACTATATGGTGTACAATTGAAACGGAAGAAATGAGAATTTACCAATTGCAAATTCGCTTCATCTCTTAGCAAATTGCTTATCAGTATGTCGAAATTGAATGAGGAATTCCAAAAAGGAATAGTTTCTCTGATTTCACCATTTCTAGGGTGATTCGGGAGGTCCAGTGATGTATCAACTGGAGAATGGCCGCTGGATAACCATTGGAGTAGTATCCTGGGGTATAGATTGTGGAAATAAAGAAAATCCTGGAATATACACGGAAGTGGGCAATTATCTGCCGTGGATAATCGAACACACTATAAGCCAGAGAGCTTGATTTGCAAAATTCAATGTTTCAATTATATATAAATGTTAATGACGGAATAAAGATGTTTTTATCAATGAACTTATTGTTCGCAAGTAAATAGTCTCCCCTCCTCATCCTTTGAACGGATCAATATTTTTCAACCAAATTTGCCACACACTTCTCTATGATACTTGCGGGATACTTGGGGGATAATATTCAAATAGGGGATAATATTCAAATAGGCTTCTTGACACCTCCAACCTCGTTCGAGAGTCATATATAAAGAAAAATGGGAATAATGGGATTATTTTGATTTTGGAAAATGAAATAGAATGAAGCTAGGCAGTGTGTTTTTTGTCACAGTATATTGTTCAACGCGAAACGTATCATAACATATAGGTAAGCAGGACGAAATACAGGTACAAATGGGTAACAGAGGATACCTTATCATCTGATGCGTGATTTCTTGTGTTCCGAAGCGTGGGAGCAGTATAGCTGTAGGAGCTGTTCCTGTTACATATCTCATTTCAAATGTTATCAATGGGTTGCATATTCTTCCCTGTTTCTGCTCTTTTATTGATATTTTTGTTGTGATGGGTGAAGGGTAGTGATAGTGCTGAGATTTGAAGGGTGTATCGTGGAATATTAATTTAAGAATTAATGACGTGCATGCATGATCACAATACAAGTGTGTCTCACTTTTCATGAAAGCAGCGCCTTAACCTCCGCAATTATCGAGGTAGAATTTCTGGACTGATGGAAATTCTGGAAACGCACCTTCTGGTTCATTGGTGTTGGCCTAACTCTAACTGATATACACTCCCCGCCAGTCGCGATGTAACTATATTTTTACGGTAAATTATATTGGAAGTCGAGATAGTGCGATAGGTTAAAATTTTCTACTGATTCGTGATCGGAACTACAGATACACCATTTTGTGGAGGAATTTCATTCCTGAAAAATCCAAATTCATCTCATTCACTTTCCATGAAAGACCCCCGAATCCTCGGCGATTCTGACTGATTCTACCTTCAAAAGTACGTGGAAGTTTTCATAAAAATTAAGATGAATTCTGATTTCTCAGGATCAATTCCACAGTGTGGTTTATATAGAAATAATCCGATCATGATTTACCGTTAAAATATGTGTAGTTCCATGGCGATTAGTGGGCAGTGTATATAGCTCAGCCCAAAACCATTGAGCTAGTAGGTGCATTTTCAGAATTTCCATCAGTCCTAGGAATGCTTCCATGATGATATGCAAAAAAAGTGAGACACTCTGAATTGAATATCTGCTATCAGTAGTCCATTCTTTTCGAAAAAAGTCTTCTCAGGAGTCCTGATTTTCCAACACAAAAAATCACATCTTATAAAAAAATCAAGGTACCTATCATACGTTATCAACAGTGAAATATACAGTTGGTACCTACTTAGGAAGGTACCTACTCCGTAATAACAAAATATTAAAATAAATATTTACTAATAAAACAGACTATACACTGTATTCATCTAATTTTAAGTTACAAAAATTACTCATTTTAACTTTCGAAATGAATACAATGTTCAGTTGACTAGGAAGTTATATAGTTGCATTTTAAACATAACAGCTATATGAGTGGTTTTGGACAGTAGCTAAAATAGTTCACTAAATGAGAATATATATTGATAAATGTGAGGAGATATACAGAAATTCATTCGATTATTCCTCTATAAGTGAGAAGAATTGAAATAGGTCAGAATAGTATATTTCCATATTCAATCAAACTCAAAAAGCTATCCTTATTTTTCATCACCGTATTTCAATTGACATTTTTTATAATACCAGTAACGTGAACGTGAGAAAATTTTGAATTGAATGGTCTTCGCAGTGGAGATATAGATGCTTCAGTTTATATTTGACAATTTTGTTCAGCCTCATTGCCGAAGTATGTACTACATGAGATCTTGAACAGCAAAACATCAGGTAGGTGAATATAGGTGATATCTGCGTCAGAAAAGTTCTGTGATATTTTATATTAGAAAATATTATCGAAATAATAATACTAGCCCTCAACAATAGATTCCACATTGTGAACAATTTTATATACCATCACACATAAGGTTGTACATCGAAGATTTTGACGAGGGTATTAATTGCCTCCGTCTTAACATTGTTCTATGAAGCATGGGGTCAGTCATGTTCGGGGGAAGTACAAAAAAGTGTTCGAGAGAAAATGGCAGACGTTCTGGGCAGTCATGAATAATCTGCACAGAAAAATTATGTTTCTGATATGCTTCTGGATATTTAAGATGTTTCAAATGGCACCTGTGAGACTAGGTGGAAATAAGGACCATACCCCAAACACTCAATTCATTCGTATCATCCGTATATATAGCTGAACTAAACCGTTATATCGAAAGATATTTATTATATTGACCAAAGTATCTAAAGGTGCGTACACATATGCGCGCGTACTCGGCGCGCAGTGATCCATCTCCTGTTGGTTTTTTACGCGAACACTGAATGTTCGCCGTTCAGATTTGGACGGGAATGGGAGAGGTTCGTCGTTTTTCGTGCGCTTGTATACTCTTCAGTTGTATTCATTTAGTGGTGAGAAGAAAAATCATTAAAACTTATTGTAGCCTATCGCACCAAAGATTTTTTGTGGGATCCTCTTAAGAAACCTTTGAAAGCAGATGCTTAGAGGAAAATAGCAGCAGCAATAGATACGTCTGCCGAAAAATGTAGAAATGTAGATATCTTGTAATGACCGCTTATTTCCTGTGACTTCAAATATTTTTTTATTTTTTCTTTACCAAAATCACACGATCGTTTGCGTTCAACAGACAGTTTTTATTCAATCAAATGAAAAACTCAAAGTCGGTCGACCACACAATATAATAAAATAATGAACAAGTGGGTGTAACTATAGTTTAACTATAGTTTCCATTCTTTTAACGTTAATTCGAACATTGAAATACTACACTTCTGCAACAAAGGACATAGATTGAACCTCTTAGAAATCCTTGAAATTCAAAAATGTATTTATAACCCAAGAGTGAATTGCTTAAATGATCAGACCAATTTTGAACGTAATCATATTTTTCGTACCCTACAATTTTCTTAATTCAATTTTTTCCTAATTTTCAAATTTTCCTTAATACGTCTCTGAACTCGTATATAAATGTTCAATCTTAACCTTTGATTTTCTTCTTCTCACAAACAAAAATTTTTTCTCTTCTATAAGCTTCAAGGTTTCTTGTTATAGAATTTCATTCTCATCCAACTTTATTGAATTGAATTTTTGCTGAATCTTCCACTTCAACTCACTATTTCTCACCAAAATTTCATACAACTTTTATTATATAAATTTCATAGACATAAAAATTCATTTGTCAAATTTCAACCGTAACCATTTAATTTTAATTCTTGTTAGTTGAATACTGATGACTACCATCAGTGGAGGATGATGTTCTTCAACTCTCCTTTGATTTTGATATTTAGTTTCTTTTGGTGGCTAAGCAAATTTAAACAAGATGTATATTTGATGTATGATTGATTTCCGATATCCGATTTTGGCATTGATATGGTTTATACCTTTTCCTCTGAATTTGATTGTAAGTATTTAGGCACACCATTTTGTTATTTAGTATTATTTCTCCTATTACAGATTACTTACTGTGTCTGATGATGGCTGTTGAGCCGAAACTATAGTTACACCCACTTGTTCATTATTTTATTATATTGTGTGGTCGACCGACTTTGAGTTTTTCATTTTATTGAATTCAAATTGGGCCACTTTGAGAATGGATGATTTCCATAACTAGACAGTTTTTATTCTACAGGCCAAACTAGCAACTGAATGTTTGTGGAATTTCTATGGATCGCAGGAGGATCGTCGAAATAATTCATTCCAACGAACATTGGCCGAGCAGCAAACGCGCAGCGAGCGCGCAAATGTGTACGTACCTTAACACGAACAGGTGGGGATTTTTCAACGTTGCCAGTTTCTCACATAACGTTTCTTTTGTTTTCACATAACATAACATTCATATGATAATACTTGGTGGTGCAGCCTATGATTCGGATTCATGAGATGCTATTACGGCCAGTAGGGGAATGCCAGCCTCATCTGTGGGCCGACCTGGTTGGCCTAGGTTGTGAACCTCGCCATTGCTCGGGATATCCTTGCGAGCGTTTCTGGGAATCGGGGTAGACGGAAATCTGCTCGTCTTCGCCTCGAGTGTTGGTCCAGATTGGGTGACGACCTTGGGTTTTCTCTCCTTGTTCAGCCAGAAAGTCGTCATTTTTCCTTTTCCCTGAGACACACCAATTTGTTGGCGATAATAATAATAATAATGCAACAGCGTGTGCAATGTCAGACAGGAACAGGTAACAGTTGTATGTATTATTCAATTCGTTTCATGATATCTATTTATTTTTTCGAAAATTATTGTCAATGCCTGAACGACTGTCATTTATTTCTGATTGAAACTAAATTTATTCGCATAATGAATAACAACGAATAAACTGACATGCTTCAAGTTTACTTTGAGTGTAATAGGAATAGTTACCTAGCGGTAGGGGTGAGCGAATTTATCGATATATCGATAATTATCTATAATATCGATAATTTTTGAAGAAATAAATTATCGATTGATCGATAATATCGATAAATTCTTATTATCGATAATCGATATTTCCAAACCGTTATCGCCCACCCCTGATTTTCTGAATCCTGTATATCAATAGTTTTTACATTTCCACGTACACAATACAAAAATTTATTCGAATTTTTGGTCTCAATAGCTTGTGAAGGATTGAAAAAAAATGGACTTAACGATAATATCGATATATCAACTATCTATAATATTGATAATATCGATAATTCCGATAATATCAATTAATTCTTATTGTCGATAATCGATATTTCCAAATCATTATCGCCCAACCCTACCTAGCGGTTTGTACAATTTCAGATGATGCGTTTTCATGAGTAATCCTTGAGAAACCCAAAATGGGGAACAGGACGTTGATGAAAATATGCAATTGAATGTTCTATACTATAAATATTGAGGATAATCCGAGAACCTCTGTTCGTCAAATTGACGATTATTTGAATACACTGTTCCCAAAATCTTGACAAAGCACGAATTCAGCCAAAGCATTTTACGAAAATGATCATTATCGACGAGTGTAGTTCTGTACTTTGTACTTGAATATGATGCGACAAGATAGCAATATCCATGAGAGAATATTTCGTCGTTGAATTCACAAAGGAGCGTATATTAAGAAATGGCGTAGTTTTTTTTCTCGGATAACAACTTGAGCAGAAGCTGATTCTTTTGCTCTCAAAGTGGAGTAAGTACATCAATTCCGGATCTTTCAGAAAAATGGATCCATTTTTCTTCCGATAGTGATAACATGAAAGACTCGTAAACCTTAAGAAATTGTTCAAATCCATATACCCTTCTTTGTAAATTCAACGACGATTTGGTCAATAGGAATATTCATCGCTGAACTTCAAACTCACAAATTCAAAAGATATGGGACCGATTTGTCATCATAATATGATTTCATAAAAAGTCGTCCCCATTTTATTTAAAAAAAACACGGCACTATATATCCAATATAATGTTCATTTATGAAAATGTGATTATCTTGATGGTTATTCATAGGAATAATCTGCTAATAAATGAGATATACAGGATATAAATAGGTAAATAGAAGGCATGGCCAGTAAAGTTTTAAAATCGCAAAAATTTCAATACCGTCGGATACTGAAATGCCCTTGAAAATGACCATCATTTTACTCGCAAGCCATGGAGTGGTTGTTCCAACTTATACATATTATATCGAGTTATAATCAGGGAATTGGTCATCAGAATTGATTCATGCGGGTTTCATAGAAATAGAGTGAAATAACTCCATCGAACTGTCATTATGAATATCAATTCAGAATAGTTATGGAAAGAATGAACTGTCGGAAGAGTAATAGGCAAGATTGTGCAGTAAACTCTGATGTATATGGGGAAGAATTTTCCTGTCTGGAGAAAATCAACTGAGAATAACGAGGTGTGGAAATGTTTGTACACAAGACCAACCTTCATTTCGATTTCTCCCCGACATTCTAGATCGAACGTCCCGAATGTGTCCAGAATGGCCTTGGTGACGGGGCTAACGTGAATTCTCAGAGGCAGGCCGTTTGATTCCATGCGAGAGGCTGTGTTCACTGTATCGCCGAAAAGGCAGTAACGCGGCATTTTCAGCCCGACAACCCCAGCCACGCAGGGACCTGTGAACAAAAAATCTCATTAGAGGTTGCCGAGCTTCGGCTAGCTTCACCTCGAATGCTCAAAATCGCATTTTATAAATTGGTTTTCGTGTTACGAAATCTTCGCCATTCTGGTTTTCCGATAAAACAGCCCAGGAAAACACCTTTTCTTGTTGTATCCCAGAGTTTTTCTTGAAGTTGTCACATAGCAACTCTGTTATTGCGATGCTAAAATAGTATAAAGCGGGATTCACAACCAAACTTTTTGCGTTTTGCTATTAACGTTTCGACTTCTAAAAGCTGAATATTCTCAGCTTTTTTCGTTGCGAATTGAGTAACGCGAAATGTATGAAGGTTATGTGGTGGTCTGGTGGAGCTTCATTGACATATTGGTACTCAAGATTATTTGTTTTCCATAGTGATTTCATCTACCGAATGAAAAATATCCGTTATATCAATATTGGCACGGACTTTTCTTCTCAAGTAGGAATAAACCTGAATAAACGAAGAAGCAATTGTTTTCATCTCTATTTTGCATGGATATTATTCTTGAATCATGATAGAGAGTCGGGAAACAAAAATTGGAAAGCTGATTTTCAATTAAAGTAGAGGTTATGCTCAGGACCTTGAATACATACATTTCAATGCTTGAATACGAAGCAAAACAGTTTTTGTTTTGAATGCGCTTTTGCGTTAGTTCGATTGCAGATTTTGCTTCACCAATCGGAAGGCGAAACGTAAAAAGCAAAACTCAAAAAGTTTGGTTGTGAATCCCGTTTAAGAACACCTATAAATTGGTTGGATGTAATACTGACGATGTTGCATAAAAAGGGTCCGAAAGAAAATCCAGAAAACCATAGGGGAATCGGGAAGTCAACAATGTTCTTCTGGAGTTTCAGTCAGGATTCAGGAAGGAGAGAGTTGCCTTGACAATATTTTCATCCTCATTCCTCTGAGACAAATTCACTTGAGACTCAAGGGTCGTGAAGTATATGTTGCGTTCATTGATTTTAAACAAGCCTTTGACTCTATCAATCAAGGTCTGATGTGGAAAAAACTATCAAGACTGATGGAATCAGCGCAAAACTAATCAGAATATTAAAATACATGTATGATAACGCAACAATATGTATAAAAACGTCTGATTCCATCACAAGGCCATATTATGTAGCCGAGAGTGTCTTACAGGGTGAATCCCTCAGCTCTCTACTTTTTTCCATATTTCTGAACGACATTGAAGAATTTTTCTACTCTAAGGATTTGGAGGGGTTGAACATTGATAATAAAGTTAGTCTTGTGCTGCTGGCATTCGCAGATGATTTGATTTTGGTTAGTGATTCTCAGCAGGATTTGAATAGAAAGCTTATGGTAGGTATTACAAGAGTACGCTGACAGGAAGAAAACAAAAATTATGATTTTCAGTAAAGGAGGTCATTTCCACAATACAACCAGTCATGCGTTCTACTATAACAACCAACAATTGAAAATTGTCAATAGCTATACTTATTTAGGAGTTGAATTTTCGTCATCCGCAGTTTTTCATGGAATGTCAAAAAGAGAGGTGACAAAATGCAAACAAGCTTTCGCTTCTTTAACAAGTCTGATAGCACGAACAAAAATGAATTACTGGCCTTCCAGATGAAAATTGAATGATGAGTGTTATAGTACCCTCTCTAACTTATAGCATAGGAATCTGGGGATTGAGATATGACGACGTTATTGAAAGGGTGCAAGTCGATTTTTGCCCAAAAAACAGGATTACTTGGTTCGCTTTGAAAGGAATTAAATTTAAGTTATCAGCACTAATTTTCAAATCTGCATTAAATTGGTTACTCGAACTAAATTCAATGCCTCCTAATAGACTTCCAAAAATTTGTTTTTTTGCGACTGAAAGCTCTCAGCTAAGATGACTGTCCTATAAATATAATTGGATTCTTCAGTTAAAAAACTATTTTCAACAAATTGGTTCTCGAGTTAACAGAAAAGTTTCAAAATGTTCCTGTCCAAAGGGATGTTGACATTTTATCTCGCTCATATTTTCTGCCATTTGCTCCATGCTTAAGTTAACCTTGTCTACCTAACTATCTGTCCATGAGACTACCAATTCATCAGATTAGAATAATTACACAACTCAGAACTTGCAATAAACGGTACCTGAAGTTTGTTTTGTTTCATGTATTCACTGACCTGTGTGTATCCCAATTCTGAGTTTCAGGGGATCAGTTGGTCGGTGGTGGATTCGAAATTTCCGAACAGCTGCCAACAGGGCCAAAGACATTCTGGCTATTTCTCCAGCATGCGAATTGCCATTTCTCTCTGGCAAACCAGAAACAACCATGTAGGCATCTCCGATGGTTTCAACCTGAAAAAAAGGATCATACAAAATGGGCATGTCACAAAAGATCGTCAGTTTGAAATTGCAACAAAAGTTGTAAGAGCTTGTTTATCCTGAATAGATTGTTTTTAGAATCTCTTTTTTCTTGGATATAAAAAATATCTCATGAGGAGCTGATACTTCTATATTATTCTAAACTTGATTTCATCCGAAATTTTTTGTTATTCCAAACTGTTGTCCTCCTAAATATGTCTATATATAGCGACTCAAATTATTACTCTTACATTAGTGGTCTGAACATGCGAATTCATTAATTGCTTGGGAAGTCGATTTATCTATCCAGGTGAATAATCAGATTTGCTTCTCGAGCCGAGAACACTCTAGAAGGAATCGATATTCTGGTAGGAGTTCACGAAAAACTCTAGAATTTTTCGAATTCAATACGCGTTCTTCACAAAACGACTGAATACATTACGTGGGGCAATTATACAAATAACTGAGTGTTCCCTTGCTCTATTGTCGTGAATGGATTCAGAGTTTATTTCAAGTGAAAGCATAACAAGGTTTAAGAATCATAAACTTGAATACACAGGGTGTAATTACTCTACCTCATAATTGCCACAATCATTACAACCTACTTCAACTCATAATTTATGCAACTGTCGTAAATTGTTTCTTTCAAGTCGTAAGGAAAAGACTCATTTAGACAGTATTGAGGACTGCCAATGATATGAATTTTGTCACATCATCATCATCATCATAAGACTTACGCTTCTCGTTGCAAGTTATAGGTATCATCAATATTCATTTTGAAATGAGTGAGGCCATACCAACAACAATATTTGTTCATTTTATCACTTCTAGTCTTAGTGAATAAGCCATACAAATTATTTCGAATCCTTTCAAGATACTCAAGAAATATATAATCTGAAATTCGGATAAAGCTTCGAATATATAAAAGCTCAATAATACCCTTATAATACGCAGATCGATGAAAACTGTAATGGAAAAACGAATGAAGCCAGCTGCGACTCATTCTATTCCAGAGATCCCAGATTGGTTACTTGAACAACTCTAAAGGAACCAATATTGTGCGATTTTACTTAATTCAGCTCATATATCGGCAAACTTATAGCATCTTGGGAAACATAAACATATTATATTCTTCTTCTGTTACTGGTATATAATTGCATTCTGTGAAGTAGTTATTTTCAACATATTGATAAAAATTGTGAATTTTTGACATTCTTCAAATCGATTCTATTATAGATAGTTCAGATAACAGAAAGAAACATAGGAAACCAGTTCAAAGAACTATGATACGAGCAAGGATTATTAAAAATAAGATATATTCCAAATATTTTGCTTGATCAGTGTTTGTTGATGTTGATGATTTCAAACAGACCAGATCTCAAATCTTCAGACATTTTCCAATGATAATTTGGATTGCATTAAAAGTTTTGTGCACAAACGTTAATCGCGGAATATCTATAGCTGTTTTGAAAATAAAAAATAGATTCACGTTATGAAATAAAAAACATACACAAACATACGAAATGGTAAGATTTTCAAATTTATACCATAAGCCCTGTCTTTTTTTTTTGAAAAAAATGTCGTTCGCCCAGGTAACTTGACTCTGGGGTCGATGAATTGGCTAAGAATGTTCGCAAGTTCAGTTAAAGTTTTCTAAATAGTGATCACATAACTTATTTCAGTTTCTTGCTGTACATATTTTCATTTATTTCCTGATTCGAAAAACATTTGAATAGTTACAGTGGAAGTATGAGTAAGAAGGGTCTGAATACGCACCTGTACAATAATCGAGACGAGCGCTTCCACCAGTAATGGGAATATTTCAGCGAAAATTTTATTTCATAATTCGAAAGCGCTAACCCAATCTAGCTCGCTACCGGTTTCCCCCTAGTCTTGTGGATTTTTAACACAATTATCGAAATTGAGGATGTTTCAAATAAATAGAAACGCGGGGAAATGTGAACTTAGATGAAGCCTGACGTTTCCGAAGTATTTCTTGGAATCAAAACAGCGATATTCTACGATACGTAGGTATAATAATAATAAACTTAGAGTTTATAATTCAGCTGTCAATAAACGAGATAAAATTCTTCGCATTTTGGAAATGGAATGAAAAAAACAATTACAGTTGAGTCGCCATTTTTAAGCTACTGGAATTCGAAATTTTGAAATTCACTTACTATGAATGAGAAAAAGGAACATTCTGTAGGCTCGTGGAAAAATCTAGTTCAATAATGACCTTATTCATCGAGCAGCCTCCAGAAAATCGAAGCAATAACAATTCAGTGTCAGTTTACACACTTTTGGTGGGGTGAAAACAATTCAGTAAAATATCTTGCATATGTTCATTCTAGTCGTTCTGTGATAACGTTGATGTACATATAATACAAATGTTAATTTGTTAATGTTCTTACTGTAATTTCACAATTTATCATCACATATAATGTAATGTCCTGCGTGGTATTTACCAGGAAAGTAGTTGTTTTCTGCTCGTAGTCTACCAGACATTCATTTCAAACTATGTTTGATATTCTAATCGGATAGACCATTTTCTCTTTCTAAAAATAAAGAAAAAAATTGTCCAATTTGGGGCTTTTGCATTTTTAATTTTTTTTAAGAAAGATGAGTTTCAATTTAATTTTTTCCTCAAAGAAAAGATTGCACTTTGTGGAAACCATGCTAAAAGATATGACGTAAAAAGTTCTGAATTATCACGGAGCGCGTAGAGAATAATGTTTTACAGCGTTGCCGAGCGTTATTTATAATACTAATGACATAGCACTCAGTATACATACATATCTACAAGATTTACTAGATAAACAGCTATCAAACACGAGAAGCGGCCATGATGCTGTTGTTTCAATGTCTCGCTAAATTTGTTGGAATTCAGATCGGCGTTTATTCTAAAAAAAATAATGAAACTATAAATATTGAGGATGCTCCGATTGAATACTATATTCTCTTATATTTAGCAGACTTTTTGCTTTGATACATGGACCGGTGGTTGTTTATGCGGCTTGTGTGCATCGGAAGTTTCGAGATTTTCGTTGGACGGGTTAAAACAACTCAGTCGAGTAATTCATCCGTTTCTCATTTGTCTTTCGAGCGTTTGTATTATTATGAATTTTCTGTAATGTCCACTCACAGCTATTAAAACTTCAATTATTCATACCTACTAAAGTGAAATTTCCTGCACTTCTTCTTGCATTGAACTGTGTTTGCCACCATATTCTTGTTTTCCGCGATTTTTTCAATAGTGGCTATAAAACACGATGCTGCTCTACACTTTTTTCCACCTTAAACCATGAACTACTGCGAAAAATTTTGTGACAGCATCATGAACTATCCGATCATTACGAATATATATATATTTATCCAACCGTCCTTACCAAGCCCGCTACGTTCTACAGGCGACCTCAGACCCACTGGATATATTGATGGGGGAGGGGTGTATTTTTTATGTAGGCTCATATTTTCATCCATTAAATAAGAGCAAAGTGAGAGGGGAAAGAAAATATTTTGAAAAAAAAAATTGCATGTTGAATAGTCGCTGCCAGACCCGCTATATGAAACAGATAAAACAGACCATCTGTATAAAACTTTGACGATTGACCAACGTTCACGAACCCTTCAGTGTTGCCGCGTTTCCAAGGGTCTGTTAGCGTCGCAATTGGTAGTTTCCATCGTTTTCAACCGTTTATCATTTCATGTTGAGAATATAAAGGTGGAGGGTGGATTCGAATATGTACCGTGGAAAATTGATGGTTGAGATGCTCAAGGTGGAAAATAAAACAGGTGAGTGCTGATGTTCAATAACTATGAGGAATAATAGTTATTTATGTATTAAGGGAATTATGAGGGCCTTAATTACCGATGGCAAAGTTTGCGTCCCGAGGGCCTCTGGCCCGAGGGACAGCAATTGCCAGAGGTTATTAAGGCTCTATAATTCCCGTGGTACATAGATAATTTTATTTTTGACCGATTTTCATAACAATATGTCCATATTCAAAACGCAATAAATGTTTAAATTCATAACCTTTCTGGTATATTTGAATTAGGTAGCGTTGATTGTAGCATTGTTGGTTGTTGCTAGGTTGTCGCTATGTTACATGTTTATAAGCAAACTTTCTTTATCAATGTTTTTCCGTTAAGAACGTGTTTATTTTTCACCACAAATCGACGATCTTTTTCTGATATAATGGAGGATATTATAAAAAAAGCGGAAAAAGCAAGACAATCATTACTTCCATCGAAAAGTGAAGCCCTATATCAAAAAGAATACAACTTATATCTGAAGTGGCTGACACAGAGAAATGTTATGTCAAAAGATGCAAACTGTCTTTCTGGCATATTACATTATTATATTATGTACATTTATTATTTGTAATGACGTGAATAAGGAAAATATGTCTTAGTTTTCATTACATATAAACGTTTATAAGCATTTCTTGTATCATTTTCACCTGTAAAAGGTAAGAGGGAGTTTTTGAACCTTAATATCCCAAGGGAGTTATGACCCTCATTATAGATATCGTAACTATGACGATATAAGCTTGAGTATTGATTTGAAATAGCTTTAGATGCACATGATATTTAATACCAGTGATCACTCACTCCATTCCCCATTCGATTCGAATTAAAATAAGAATAATGATGATAATAATAATAATGATTAAACTTTCACTGTTATTGTGGGATATTTGCACATACCAATCACAGTTTATTTTCAGAACTAATGGATTTTTGCGAAATAAATTGCTACGATTTCCGAAATAATCCAACTTAGGAGAATATCTGAAAATATCAATTACCAGGTTGATTAAAAGTAATTTTGCGGTTTCTCATTAGAATGGAATCGTAACACATCAGGATACCAGCTAAGAGTTGATAAAATCATAAAGTTGTTTCTTATTGAACAGAGAAAAACCTCTAAGAAACTTGCGGAACCCCGGAATTTTTGAATCTTTCTTTGGTCAAATTTTGAGACTGATCAAAGGCAAATTGAACGAAAGCATAGAAGGGTAACATAGATTTCTTTGGATTCTTACGAAATAAAACTATGAATTTGCGACTTCGAACTAGAAATTTATTTTCGACTCCAAACTCAGAAATTACAACTTCAACCTCAGTATTCTTGACTTTGAAATCGGAGTTTATTTCTTTTGACTTCAAATTCGAAAATTCTGAATTTGAATACCCTGATCTTCGTTTCAAACGAGAAATCGTGGATTCTGCTAGCCATAAAACTAGCAATACCATTTCTAGAATACGAAGTCTTCGAGGGTTCTTATTTGTCATTTTTTTTTAAACTCGCGGGTTTTGCTAACTCAACCGTTAAACTAGCAAAACCAAATAAAACAGAGGAAGTCTATAGGAGATCTCAATATGATATAATTTGAGAATTTTCTGCGCTCTCGTTTTGAAAAGAAAAGAACTCCTCATAACATAAGACAAATTATGAGGAAATTACAGCGGAAATACAACGATGCCTGGATATGACTTGTGTTAATTATAGGACTTGAAATTTTCAAGTTTTAAAATCTAGAAGTACCTACTGATTCAAATTTTGAAATATATGAATTACGTGGCATAATCGATGTTCAATCACAAATTCCTGATTGGAAACGGAAAACAGAAAACTTGGCGGTAGTTTAGAAAGAGAGCCTCAAATTTCGGTATGTTCGGATTTTTCGAAACTTGCTATTTTATATTTGATTATTTCAGCTGAACGTTGAGCCATTTTCCTTTTGAAACGAAGAGGGAAAATTTGAGGATAGGTGATAAATTAGTATCGAAGAAAAATTCAAAATTGCCTAATCCTTTTCTCAGCTCAATGAAAGTGGACTGTATTATCTAGTAGTGGTTTTCAATTTTTAATATTAGATTCAACCATCCCATATAAAAACCTTATATTCACAAACAACTATGCAAATAAAAGGCTCTGATGGGTTGACGAAATTATACGAAGTTACCACAGGTGTTTTACAGGGAGAACCTTTGAGTCCCCTTTTATTTGCACTATTTATAGCGGATATAGAATCTTTCTTTTATGACAGTGGAGCTCATGGTGTGAATATAGATGATAGAAACGATGTTTTGACATTAATGTATGCTGATGATCTTGTTATCCTCGCGCATTCTGAGATCGACGTTGTGAGAAAACTAAAAATTCTTGAAAATTACGCCTCATCAAATGAGCTTATTGTTAATCTGAAAAAAACTAAGATAATGCAGTTTTCACGAGGTGGGTTTCATAAACCCAATTTCGAATTTCATTACGCCAATCAGCTTGTGGAAGTGACTAATAAATTTAATTATCTAGGCGTAACATTCACCTCTTCTGGTCTTTTTTATGAAATGTCGAATCTTACAAACACTAAAGGTAAACAAGCGATCGGTTCTATTTTGCCTATTATGTCTTCTGCTAAAATTGATACCTGGCCACCCAGGATAAAACTGTTCGATTCATTGTGTTTGAGCGTCATGTATAATTGTATTCCTATTTGGGGACTCAGATATCTAGATGTGCTTGAAAGAGTTCAAATTTCATTTATTAAAAGAATACTTCTAGTCGCTATTAATACACCCGATTCCATCGTTCGCTTAGAAGCTGGTAGAGTTAAACTCGCTTACAATATTTTCAAAATAAGCCTCAACTGGATATTAAAGATACTTTTAATGGAAAAGCATCGATACCCTAGGCTCTGTCTCGAACAACAAATGCGTTTGATGAATAACTCAGATCCGAAATATAATTGGCCACTGCAGATAAAGAATTTTTTCTCTGATACCGAGTCATTGACGTTATGGGATGATTTGAATTACAATGATCTGTTCAAGAATAGAAAGTATTTACTAGCTAAATACTACCAATTTTTACATGACTCAGACATTGCAATAACCTCTCGTTATCCATTTATGTACATGTACCATCTATTTAATACTTCAACCAATCCTAGCACATACCTGCTGCTCAAACTACCCATCCAGGTCACCCGCACACTTGCTCAATTACGTATGGCTAATCAATTTAGGATCAAATTTACGCTGAATGGTATCTCTTATTCCATTGATCCTGAAATTACTTGCCCAGTCTGTAATAAAAACGAAAAGGAAACACTTTTCCATATTATTTTTGACTGTCCTATCTATACAGTGATGAAACAGAATACTCCTTGCCTAGCTAGTTTGGAAACATTGATTGCCACTTTACAAAATGTATCCGTGATTGATGCCAAGAAAATATCAGAGTACATTTGTGACATTCTTAGATTACGATCATTTATCTTAAGTGAGTAACTGTTCTCTATTTTTACTTTGAATTGTGAAATTCATTATATATATATTTTTTTCTATTTGCTACCCCCATACATTTCTTGCTGTAAACTTGTTTTCAGAAGCAATAAATTATTATTATTATTATTATTATTATTGAAGAATTTTTATTGTTTGTGTTAACTAATTTTGATGTGTTTCCTATTCATTACGCTTTCTCAATTTTTGTTACAGTTCATTCCAATTATATAAGTATTTTTTAATTTTCTTTCAGGTTCATAAGGTGTAGGTACTAACAAATTGCAGATTGAACTCAGCGGAACAAATTGTTTGAAATTGTGAATCAATCTAGATTGCTTCAGTAATCAATCCTAATACCTTCCGAATTTGTTATTCTAAGAACATTTCTGATATGCCTCTGATATTTGTCTTGGACTATATTCATGAAAACCGTTATTTCATTTCAGAAACCCAAGCAGAAATTTGTGCAAAAATAAAATCTGGAAATCAATCCACAACGAATGAGGTAAAGGGTAATGTTTTTCATTCAAATGTATTTTTCATAGTTTAGTTACATCAAGGATCCATATAATCATTGAATCCAGTCTTTTTTCAAACCTGTTTTGGCATTGAATAAAATTGATGAGATAGTCGTTCCTGTAGTCCATTCAATAACCGTTTCATAAACGGAAAAATTTGATCTGATAATTTTTTTCCAATTTCGATTATAATCTATCTATCCGCTCGATTCAAGATGTTTGGAATTTTCATCACATTTTTACCAGCGTAGAGAGAAAACTATAAAATCAGTTTGTATATTCCACATGGTAATTTATTTATTCTCTAGATTATGCAAGAACTACCAATCCAGACAGCAGAAGAAAAAGTTTTGCATTTTCTGGAAGATACTATGACGAAGGTTGAACTCTCCCAAAATGAAACTAATAATGGAATTATCTATGATCCCTATAAATTTGAATGTGAAGATGAGAAGGACACCGAAGAGAATAATACTCTGAACCTCAATAAAAAAATTTTGACCTCAACTCCCAAGAATAGGAAAAAAACAGAAATAAACATTATAAAAAATATATTGATAAAAGAACCTGATGTCCCTGAAGTGAAACAATTGAATGAAATTGATACAAATACACCACTGATCGAACTATCCACAGGAAAAATATATCATAGTCTCCACAATGTTCAAATTCCTGATGATACATCTATCGAGCATTCGGAAGACGTTAAGAATATTTCTATATCAAGTGATACTGATGGGCGACAGTTTTCTGAAAAAATCGAAAATTGTACAACCAATTGGACAAATTCAAAATATACAGAAGTGGTAGATCTGGACCATTCTAGAGATCTTGATGATCTCCTGAATCATTCTCGATTTGAGTGTCTAGATTCCAATGAAATTCAGAATATGCCTTCGACCAGTAATGAAAAACAGTGTCCCAAAATAACTGGAAAGCCTGCATCTCATGAAGAATATCGTGGAGAACATGATAAATATCCGCAGGATGAATCATCATCCGAAGAATATTCGGATGACCAGGATAGCGATTACAAACTCTCAGAGAATGAGTCAGAATCTTCGGGAGAGAGCATTGCAAAACAATCAATTCAGAAATTTGTGGTAGGTATATTATGTTATTTCGCTGATCTCTGATTTTGATTCGATGGTCCATCGAAATACGAGTCGACGTGCATGATACACCTTTTTTCCAAACCACTTCCTGAGGGAGATACAGCCCTTCAATATGCACTTTTAAAATTAGTTTCTTATTCAAGCAATTCCAATCAAATTTTGTTACTCGATATGAATAGTATCGCGTAGAAATATGAGGGTTGTTGAACTTTTTCAGACCTATTTTTCAATGTCAATGGATATTTTTCTTAATTGATAAATTTTGGAAAATTTTGATTTGAGGTTTCGTTTAGATGATAAAAGCCCATTTCATTCCTGTTTTAATTTATATGATTTTCATCCACACAGAGTCGCTATTTATTTTCAAATTCAATCATCTCGTAACGAAGCCTTAACGAAATCAAACAAAATCGACTTTGTGGATTGCATGAGAATTCTGAAAAAATATTCAGTGACGAAGAGGGCGGGAAAAGTGAAATAACCTCCTGTAACGATGCCATTGGACTATTTTGACAAAAGTTACATACGTCAGTTAACAAGTACTCGTTTCAAGAATGTTTGAACCAAATAAAAACAACAATACATTTCTTATTTCAGATGCCAGTGCAGACTATAAATCCAGAAAAAAATTTATGTCCTTTCTGTTTCGAAGAAGTAGGGCACTTTTCACGCCACTTATTTAGAAAACATGCAGATGAAGAGACTATCAAAAAAATTTCTAAAATGCCCTTGAAAGGTATAGACAGAAGAATGGCAATAATAGCGTTGAGGAAGAAAGGAAATTATTTGTCAAATCACGAAAAAAGTAAGCTAAGACCGGTAAGAAGATCCATGGATAAAGAGATTAGCGAAGATGAATATTTTCCTTGTCTCAACTGTTTGGGATATTATAAAAAATCATACTTGTGGAGGCACAGAAAAAAATGCAAATCAAATATATCTGATAAAAAGGATGGCCAAAAGAAGCAGCATCTCAGTGAAGCTCAAACTTTTATGGCTTCCACAAGCTTCCTTGGCGATTTTCTCAATAAAAGTCGTCTCAAAAGTGAAGTCCTGAATATAATGCGACCAGATAAAATAAGCATCACTGCTAAAAATGATCCGTTGATTTGTCTTTACGGTGAATCATACCTCAATAAACATAAGCGGAAGCAAATGAACGTAGTCGTTTCTAATAAAATGCGTGAGATGGCCAGATTGAAAATAGCGTTGAAGAATTCCACTACCATTACAAACCTCATCGATGTTTTGAAACCAGAAATGTATACTCACATTGTTGCTGCATGTAAAATAATTTGTGCCTACAATGCTGAACTGAGAACATTCAAGTCAGCTTCCTTAGCTCTCCACATGGGAACGAACCTTAAATTCATTTGTGATATCGCAAGAAAAGCTTTGATTATACAAGATCCATTATTCTCTGACTTGAAAGATGATAATATAAAAAAACGTAAGAAAGATATCATAGAACTGAGAGATTTGATTACAAGTCACTGGTGTAACGATGTATCAAGCTTGGCTAATAAAGTTTTGAATGAAAAACAATTTACAAGACCTAAACTGCTGCCCTTAACTGAAGATATCCAAATATTCAATAAATATATCATGACTTCGGCTGAAACAGCATTTGAACATTTGAAAAATGGCGAGGACATTGAACAAAATTTCAAACTATTTACAGAATGTACTCTATGTTCAGTTCTTGTATTCAACCGAAAAAGAATCGGCGAGGTACAATTCCTGGATATTGATACATATCAACAGAATGTGTCTTCCATGAACCAAGAAGAATTTTTGAATTCTCTCTCAGAACTAGAGAAGGCTATGAGTGCTACTTTCAAAAGAGTGATTGTATTCGGAAAGGGAAGCAAGCCTGTTCCCATTTTATTCACTAAGAGGATGCAGCAGTACATAAATATCTTATTGAACATCAGACAGACTAGTGATGTTGTTCCAGAAACTAATAAATATATGTTCGCTAATCCTGGCTCGGAAGATAGATGGATGAGTGGTTCATCTGTGCTACGAAAATATGCAAAAAAATGTGGTGCAAAAAATCCAGAACTTCTTACCAGTACAAAATTCAGGAAACAAATCGCAACCATACTACAAATAATGAATTTCGACAAAAATGAAATGGAACAGATTGCCCGTTTCATGGGTCATACTGAAAAAACTCATCTGGAATTTTATCGGTGAGTTAACATTCAGATATTAGTCACAAAAATCATTATCCAAATGGTTATTCCTATAAATTTGTTATAATTTCTCCTCCGGAACATGATAATTAGGTTCTGGAGATTGTCACAATATAATAGACCTGGAAAAACTTCCTAGAATGGTGAGCAATGTAATGATTAATCATTTGAGTCGACACAAATACATCAGTAGGCTATTTGATGAATAGTTTCACATGTTAAACTTTTGTTCTTCAAAATAATTTTTTTATCAAACGGCAAAGTGATTGAACCAATTGTCTACTGTATTTTCATTTGTGTATAACCAGCAAACATTGAGAGGTAAAAACCTCAATTCTCTTCCAATATCCTTCCTATGGCTTGCACGATATTCCACAAATATAATAGGTTTTTTTCGTGCAGTTTCGAAATAAGAAAATCATTTACACTATTTCAGTACTTACATATTCCACAACCAAATATTGTTTTGAATCATTCTGAACTGCTCTCGACCAATCAGAAGTCAGTTTGACACAAACTAATTCATTACTAGGTTTGATGTTGATTATAATTTCTGAAATCTCGTTGAAGAAATAATAGTCTACAACCTACAAATGTTTTGCAGAAGTTTCAATATCGCCTTGCACATTGTCAAGAGGCAAATGGCTTTCAATTTTAGCCTTTAATTCAATAGGTGTTTTGTAGGTTCTTTAAGTTCTGTTGTCAGTTTTATAAATCACATTACTATAAATGGAATATGTTTTATTTACCGAACATACGATTATGTAACATAAGAAAAAATATGAAATCCATTCACATGTTGGACTACTCTATGCGATCTCGTTCCAGTATAATATAACGGAATTATATGTTTATAGATTAACAGAAGATGTATACCAAACTGCCAAAGTGGCGAAAGTTCTGCTTTTATTGAATGCTGGTAAAGGCACTGAGTTCAAAGGAAAAAGTTTGGAACAAATTCAGGTGGACCAAGATGTACTTGAATTTGATGAAGAGGAGCCAAATGAACAAACGCAGCAAATTGATGGAGTAGACGATATTGAGGAAATTGGTCACACTGATGAAAATTATTCAATTGAGAGTGATCAGATCGATTCAGGTCGAAATGAATCTTGCATTACTGGCCAACCTGATATTACAGTCGGAGAAAACAAAATCAAGAAGAATAGTCGAGTTCGATGGCTACCTAAACAAAAAACATTAGTTCTACGATATTTTAAAGAAAATGTCAAACACAGTTTGGTACCTAAGAAAGAAGAAGTTATTTCTTTCATTCGCCAACATGCTGATCAGTTTGAGGAAAGTGAATGGGTTCGAATTAAAACACTTGTATATAATACTTACCGTATGAAATGAGTCCTTTGGTCCTGAAAATTTGTTATTTTATGATTTCATTTTATGCATTAGTTGTTTTGAATCTTTCAGTTTTTTGTTGTGTGACTTGAATTCAATAAACATGAAGAATATATTCTTGTTATTTCGTTTCAATATTTGTGTTGACATTCAAAATATCGAAATGTACATCAACAGTGTCAATTAGAGATACCACACCAACACTATTTGATACAATAGTGATTGCTGCTGATATTCCGCAAATTCATGCAGATATCATATCTATCATTGCCTCTTGAGAAGAAAATCAACATTTCCTAGAAACTGAAAGAAAAAATCATAACCATGTACCTTTGTGACAGATATTGTAACTGACTTGACTATTCAAGAGGGTGAAAAGTTCCTGAGATCCCCATACTGTTTATTCTCATCTTGAATACACTGCATGCGTTCTGTTGCTCAAATGAAATAATATCATGCCGATATCTTGTTATTTACAATAATCATCCAATAATCTATGTGAAAGAAAGCAAGTAAATGATTACTTGTTTCACTATGTGTACTCTTTGTCGATATCTTGATTTGAGGTGGATTCGTGAAATATAAATAATAATCACATTTTCACATGCATGCCAATTCTGAAGTTGAACAACTGGTGATCATGAATTTGGTGCGTTCACAAATCCAATAAACAATTGTTCAACTCCAATCTTTTGTGAAAATGCAATTATAATTCATTTTGATATACTTTTATCCTGCACACTATGTGTGTGCTGATCTTATGGCCCGATATCAGTTTATTGCCAATACCAAACAATAATACACCCTCGATTCATATAACCCGCCTGGTGTGGCGATATCACCTGGTATAATTCTTCTTCACTCATATTCAATCAACCCGAATACAGCGTTAGATTCGACTATATTATATTATAAAGTAGCTTCACAGTGTTGCCAAAATTCGGGATTGAGAGAGTCGGTACAATGTAGCGGGTCTGTATAAAGTATATAAGATATACAACAGCGACGGAAGAGACCTCCCAGCGATGAAAGCGTGAACTAAATCTGTATAAAAAGACATGTTCCACCGCGTTTTCAGACCCCCCTGAAAATTCGTGTGAAGACCCCTTGAGACGTATCCTATGGCCTAGCATTGATAAACGTTGTCAGACCCGCGAGCGGGTCTGACAACGTCTTTTCTGGTCCGTGTAGTCGGTAGAGTATAGCGATTCGGGTCTGTGTAAGCGGTTTTATAAATCTATATATATATATAATATATATATATAATAATTATCCTTGTATTTACAAGTCCTGTTTATCATGTAGGCGTTGATGCATTTCTCTGTTGAAAATACCTACTCTCAAAATAAACGAAAATAACTGTGATGCACTGGTTCTTGATTCAAATATTCTGATACATAATATTTTATGATCAATATTATTTTTCAACAAAAACAGTAGATATGTAATGTTCAGAGAATCCATTTCTGCCGCTTTTTCACGGAATGAGGAAATATTCCATTTCAATTGGCCATCATAGTTTCCAGGCACCCTGTATTTGATGTCCGCAATACTTTCAGTCAACAACAAGATCTCATTAGCTATATTTCTAGGAAGAAAATGCTATATATATGTTTCTCAGAAATGCATCCTACGCCATTCATGACGATCCAATTAAATTCACAGTAGGATGATATTTTAGAAAACATCCCGCTGTCGAATCAATTATCAATATGCACTTACCAAGTTCAGATTCATAGGTATACTCAAGAATTTGCTATACGGATAAATATAATGTCTACATAACTAAAACTAAGCCAACAAATTAATATGCTTCATAAAATAAGACTGATTCTGATTTATATATTCGTGTAATGAATATTTGATGATGGAGCTTGCATGATCATGTTCTCTTCTGGATTGAAACTGATGTACACAGAAAATTCCATTGGATGGAGTATGATTTCATGCACAGTGGTTATAAAGGGTATCCCTAAAATGACCAATATGTGAGGACAACAAAACGTATTGTACACCGAAATGCTCGATCGATATTCATAAATTTATTATTGATAAACAGAATGTAACATTTTTCCAGTATTTTTAAAAATACGCCTCTGACCAGATCTCACCATTGTTTTTTATTCAATTATTCACTAGCTACCTATCTAACTTTTGAGTGTTTGAATGTTTCTGTGTTTGCAAAAATATTGAAAACATTAAATTTGTTTGTTACATTATTTTTAGCCAAAAATATTCACAACATTGAATTTGAGGCAAATTGAACAGATACGTTTCAGAATTATTCAATTTCTGTGGGTATCCATTTTTGTAGAAAATGATTGATATTATATGTCAATACTATTTTTTCAACGGATTTTGTGATTACTCATTTGAATGTCATATTGAGAATTCTTTGCCTACGTAGATATCTTGTGATACAAAATTTTATTCAGTGATATGAGCATCTCCTCAAAAGTAGACAGACAGATTCTATTTTGAATATTTCAATCAATGGCGAACGGTTAGCGGTATTTAACGCTTTCAAATTACAAAACATAGGTAACATTTCATGCATATCAGGATTAATCGATTTGTGGTAATGAAAGTCATGTTGCAATAGGGATGACTGATTTGTAGTAGTAATTGTTGAACATCAGAATCCGAAACAGATTGAAATTCTTCAGGAATAAACTATAGCCGTCCTTTCAAATAACTCGATAATCTATCAGTCGAACCGATTCGTTTTTGGGCTGATCTCAGCACGAAGGAACCTGCGTAGGAAATGTCATGCTTTATTGCCTCTAGGAGAGATCATCGAGCCGATTGAACTTGTAGGGCGAGAAAATATCTCCAACTCCAAGAAAAAAATATTGCTGCATCGGGATGCGGAAAATTTACATTCGCGAATCGCTAAACAGGACCGTGCTCAGGCACCCAAGACAGAGAAACATCTGAACACGCTGCAATACCTACTAAGATATGCAAAGATTAGTAGATTCTGAATCAAGGTTAGAATGAAAATTTCACACCTAACATTTTCGACCAATCAAAAGCCTATATTTTGTGTTACCATAGCAACTAGAAAGATTTCCGGAAATTAGAGAAGGAGCATAGTATTACACTGGAAATTTTTTGACGCCTTTAGGTTGAATGATATTCACATTTACCTAAATTCGAATACTAATAGCGTTTTCCATTGGTGAAACTGGTGCGCACTCAGAGTTTTTCTACCAACTTTACCTCAGTGGTTCAGAGTTTTTTGTCATGATTATTCAATGTATCCCGACGGTATAGGTAAATAATGATGAATTGTTGATTCACAATTTACGATAATATTTCAAAATAGCCGATACGGATTTGGTGGCTACTGGGCCGGTAGCGGCTTACTATGAAAACTGTCAAGTGTTAATGAGAATCAAATTCGTTTCCTACGATTATCGAAATTGTCAATCATGATTAACGAAACTCATGGTAAATATAATAGATTTAAGACATGAACACTCATTCTCGTCAAAGTTGTATTTTGTTTTACTTTTTATACACAGCCGTACGGTCAACTAACCACTTGTATATGCTTGCCTGGAGTCTAGACCAATGAGAAACGAGGTCGAACCTACCCTATCTCTCCAACGCACAGATTTCAATAATATTTCGGTGTGAAATATTCTTACCTTTTTGACCTCTACTTCAATTAAAAACTGTGAATTTTTCTCCAACACGAATATATTGTAGAAAATTCGTGTTGTCGAAAAAATTTCCAGTAATAATTTAAGCTCTAGTGGTATTATAAGTGAAAATAATTCGTGAGCATTGGATTTTCTCCAAGACCAGAAAGTATGAATAAAAAAGAGAGAGATTACATATGAACTTGACTGAAAATGATAATAACAGCTCTGTGATTTAAGCTCAATTTATAAACTCCGCTGCCATAGCTACAGTTGACGCTGCCGTTCCAAAATGTATTGAAGAGATAATCGATGGCACCTGCGTCAGCTGCGTAGTTTATGAACATATGTTTATTTTTAGCATATTCCATCTACGAACAGTAACTGCAGCGTCAACTGTATAGCTACGGCAGCGGAGTTCATAAATTGAGCTTTAGATACGAAAGTATCGCGGGTCGCGGGCAAGGTTGGTAGAACGATAAAACGTCAAGCGGCGTGCTAATGCGAATGTACGATGCATCCTTTCCCACAGATGAGGTCCGTTCTCTTGTTTTTGTAAGTGTGGTCTCAATTTCAGGACAGTATAATTTTCGTATAGAAGGTGGTGCCAGTTTTTCGAGCTCTATCATGGGGATCTCAGTTACTCATTTTGGGGCACAACAATTATGTGGAAGAAAACTTGATGCAAGTATCATTTTTCGTTTTTGAATTATTGAAAAAAGAAGGAATAAAGTCATAAAATTTGCACGAATATTCCACCATTCACTTCTAAACACAATTCTACTCTTTTCCCCAAGTTCTGAATAGCTCGATCGATGGGTACAATTCCTAGAATCAAATATGAGAGGAGAGAATACTGGTTGATTATTTATGGGTAATGAAGATAGATTTCCGAAAATTTTACCCATCGATGATATTGATGAGCTGAGCAGAAGAACGAGTAACATTTTGTCTAGAAATGAATGGTGAAGTATGCAAGCATCTTTTATAACTCTGGTGAGTATTCAATGATTTCGTTTTGTTTTGCGGAGAAAAAACTTCTATTTTTCCTATCATGTTCATTCCCAACTTGAAACCATAGTTTTTAAGTAAATAAGCTTGGCAAAAATATTAACTGGGTTGGTGCCGAGTGCGCAAAGGCGCTGGTCTATGGGCCAGAGGGTCTGCGGTTCAAATCCCGGCGGCCATAGGAAATAGCTATTTGTATTACTAGGGAGGAAAGTGACACTTTTCCTCCCGCAGGATGTAGTTTACTGCACGACGCGAAGCGGAGGGCAGTAAACATCCAAGGGAGGAAAAGGCACATTACTCCCATGTATTACATATGATTTTTCCTCCTACCCACTAAATAAACCTTTTAAAAATGATCGACACTTCATTCAAATAGGCACATAACATTACTTATGAGAAAATCACTCAATAGCAATCCGAAATGTATAAGTTATCTAAATGTCCAATAATTCAAATCACTAACAAGAAAAAAAGTAAAATAACGTTCTTGAAAAAAAAAAAGTTGCAATTGCCAGGAGCTGAACCCGGGACCTTCGGATTACTAGCCCAAGACGCTGCCATCGTATCAAGTCAGATTCACAGATTACCATGACTGTACTGTTTATAGTTTCTATCATGCAAGAATAGGTCTGTTTGCAAACAAAATCAATGGAGAGCGAGCTACCTTTTTTGAAAATTTATTTACGACACAAATAGGTAACGAATATAATTAAGAACACAAGAATTATTTATTAAACAAATTTATCAATATATGCTATACAATTAAGTACATAGTATTGTTTAACTATATTTTGGAATTATTTATGTTAATATTGAATGTGCAGTTTTGAGCAGCACTTATATGAACACTATTGGAAGAAGATAGAGTTTGAACAGGAGCTTTAGTATTTGAAATATTTTCGCTTAGCACATTGTAATGGTGGTAACTTCTAGAAGTGCTTGGCTGATTTTGATCAAGTTCAGGTTCTACATTATTTCCCATAATTTGGTCAGAAATTTTTCTTTTTTTTGTGTAAGATTGTTCTACATAACCTTCTGCGATATTGGTTGATTTCCAACCGCCATGCTGTTTTAGAGCTAAAATATCCCCACCAGCGTTTACTAACAGAGTTGCTGAAGTTCTTCTGAAACTGTGCCCTGTGTAATGTTCGGCATTTGGAAGATTGAGATATTCTGCAATTTTTTGTGGTATTTTGGAAATAGTATTTATGCCAACCACTTGATTTATACATTTGCCTGCTTTAAAACATACCAACAATCGTTTATGCTCAGTTTTAGGACGTAGACAGATATACTTTTTAACGATTTGAACAAAATTTGGGCCGTTACCTGTTGTAGTATTGATAACGAAAGTTCGTTGTTTATACGTTTTTGAAGTGGGGATATTTATGACTAAAATATTGTCTTTTTCTTCAATATCATCCATAGTCATTTTAATAAGCTCATCACATCGACATGCTCCAGAAATTCCAATAACAAGGACTACCTATGAATATTTTATATCAAAAATTAAATTATTTGCATGGGATTTCATTTCTTACCTTCATTAATAAAAAACATCATCGGGGGCTTCCATTAAGAATGTATTTATTTCTTCTCTTGTAAAAGTTTTAGCTTTATTTGGTTTGTATCCGGCATTTTGACGTTTTAGAAATAATGCAATCAACTTTGGATATTTAATATCGACATTGTCCTTCATTTGTATCATTGTGCGTAGCATTGAATATTTAGACCAAAGTGTTGAAGCTTTTAATGATTTTCCTTGTTGTGAAAAATATGCCAGTAAAACATTCTCTGAATATTTATGTATCTTGTTGTCTTCAGCCCATTGCTTATATTGTGCATATTGTTTTTCATACCTGTCTTCAGATTTTTGTGGTAGTAAGGTTAATGACGCTATGTTGGCTTGTTCCTTAATATTAGGTGGTGTATTTGGAAATTCAAAATCACTTGAATCGCTCTCCATTTTTCAAAAATTCGACTAAGTTTAATGAATGTAGCGACTTTGCACCTCAAAAGTCAATCGCCGTGTTTACTGTCAGTGAGCCATAGCATACTATGCTTTTCTTATTCTGAATTTAAAAAACGTATATCTAAGATTCCTGAAGTTGAAATTTGTATTGAAGAACTACGTTGAAGTAACATTAATGTTTGATTTTTACCAAAAAACAGTATATACAGGATGTTCTAGAAATTATTGAAACAATATGAATATAATGAATTCACAAGTTTCATCGTTTGCAACTTACTTGAAATGAGGGGGAGGAAAAGTATGAGTTTCCTCCCTGATTTGAGGGAGGAAAGTGTGTACTTTCTATAGGGGTAGGAGGAAATATTTATTTTTTTCTATAGTATCGTTTAGCGGGAGGAGATAGGTGACCAACCGAACATTCTTGGTACATAGATTTCAATCCTTCGGACTTTCCACGGTAACCAACCGAGTAGTGCTTCAGATGACACTTAAAAAGGTCCCCGTCTTCCTTACTCATACAAGTCCCAGACTTACGAGGGTTGCTTTGCAACTAAGTTGGCGGTTAAAACATATTTCAACGTTCCAGGACATCAATTAAACTGTCAGGATTTAGTTTGCTGAACAAAATTGTTGGTGTTCACCCAGTTTCTTATGTGGCCTTCCATTGAAGATGACAACTTAGTTGCCGAGATGCATTTGGGTTTTCAAATGTTTATATTTTCTTTTGCTAGGTTACAATCACGCAAGCAGAACCCACATGTAGCTCCTCGGTATTATAGTCTTATCGTAACTTCTTCTTGTATTTTATTCGTTCTTCAAACGAGAGTTTTTGACAAATGATAAACATAGTGAGTTTGAGTTCGTTATATCATGAAAGTTTCATGAAACTAGTTTTGAGGATGGGTCCGAAGATATCCAACTGAATTAACAGTAATGGCAACAATACCCAATGTGTAACGCGATGTGTTCGTTTCGATACTGCCTCATGTGAAAACAATTGCGACTTTTTCCAAAACGAACGGCGTAGGACGTATAGGGCGCGTCATAACGTCAAGATCTTTTGGTTTTCGCTTGAAAAAATAGAAACAAAAATCACAAATTTCAGTTTTTATCCAATATTTCAGAAACGAAAAAAGATACTTAAAAATTTCCTTTCATCAAATCAAATCAGTTATTGGTGTTATCATACGACAGTCATATTATTCAATTCAAATCTAATGGTATACACAATTTTATTGAAATATAAAATAAAAAAAAGTAAGAGTTGACATTAAGACATGGACATCATAAAATTATAGTTTAAAAACTCGTCAAACGAGTAATATGCATTATGTATAAAAATTTGTTTTATATTTATTTCATACTTTTCTTCTCTTTCTCCTTTGAGATTTTCAGGCAGAACATTGAAGAAACGTGTTGCAAAGAAATCAGGGCCTTCCTGGCATCTTCCTTATCTACAGAATTTGGGCATGAGTTTATATTTTTCCCTTGTGTTTATGGGCATGGTTTTTCTGGTGCGTATAATAAAGATGTAGGTTTTTTTATATGGATTGAACATTCTAAAATAAATATACATGGAAATGTTAAAATCCCTAGGTCTTTGAATGCTTGTCTACAGTCATCCCGATAGGACAAACTCGCAACAACTTTAATTGCTCTCCTCTGAGTTTTGAAGACTTCAGTCGCACTTGCAGCATGTCCCCATACTAGCACTGCATAGGTAATAGCCGAAAACAGTCTTTAGTTGTTGATTGCACCTCATTTGAAACTTTGAGTGCATCTTCTAAGATTTTTGAGGAGTAACTGATTGTGGTATCATCAGCAAAGATGGTAAATCTAGCTGGAGATCATTGATATATATTAAGAATAGAAGTGGTCCCAAGACTGACCCTTGAGGAACGCCTATAGAGATTGGACTCTTTGAAGATTCCACTCCTTCACTTCTTACTACTTGACACCTATTAGATAGATAGGATTTCAAAATGGCAATGCTACTCTCATGGAAACTATATTGTTTCAGTTTTTCTTAAGGTATGTTATGAGAAACACAATCAAAAGCTTTGCTGAGATCGCAAAATGTGGTTGCAAGGAATTCTCCATTTTCAAATGCTTCTTGAATGTTGAAAAAGAGGTCTAGTATAGATAAGGTAGTGCCACGGTTTTTCCTGAAGCCGAATTGAAATTCTGAAAACATTTTATGAGATTCGAAGAATGAATATCTGATAGACAATTGTTCATCAAGAAAATGCGCAATTTTGCCCCAATTCAACCGACCTCGAATCTCTGGAATCACTGGAGCTCGAAAAGCGGAGACATACGTTGCCAAGTATCACAAATCTAATGATTCTTGTTATGAGATTATGATGGAACAACTCACTTTGTACACATCGAATTCTTCTACGATGGAATCGAAACAGGTGTAGAGGTCATTGAGCAGCTTGACGACTTCTAGCGGTGTACTCTGCGCAGACAGCTCGGTGAATCCCACGATGTCGCTGAAGTAGATGGTGACGCAATCGAAAGTCTCAGCGATGACAGACTCGCCCTGAATCAGTTGTTTGGCCACGCTCTTCGGCAGCAGTTGGTGCAGCAGCTCCTCGCACTTGCGCTTCTCGTCCAGGTAGTCCGAAGTCCTTTCATCGACGAGGGCTTCCAAAGTGGTGGCATATTGCTCCATGCGGGCCAGCAGATTGTCCAGAAGATTGCCATCGTTGTCTCTGGAACAACAACAAGGCAATTTCAATGGGGAAATGAACATTGGTCTTTCAAGTTTCTTGAAGAGTGATCATAAGGGATCTGATCTTACTAGCACATCCATTTCTTTCAAACTCATAAGGAGTTTTAAGTACCAACTGATGACAAGCTTGGCACCGAGGAGTTGACCACTAGGAGAAAATGTGTATACTGAAATTCCTATAAGCCGGAATTCCCCTGGAATTTCCCTGGAATTCCCCGGAATTCCTGCGGAAGGAATATGTCAATTTGAACCGAGATTTGAACAAATAACGATGGAATTTTGAAACTAAATGTAGAAAATACTCGGAATTCCTGGGGAATTACGGGGGAAAAAAAAGCAGATTGGTATGAGCGAAGTTGAAAATTGGTCCATCCGTTCGAAAGTTATGGCGATTTGCTACATTTTTTCTATGATGAAAAAAAGTTTTTTTTGATTTCGATTCTTTTCGATTGGAGAAACGGATTCTATCGAAAAAAATAAGCAGATTGGTATGAGCGAAGTTGAAAATTGGTCCATTCGTTCGAAAGTTATGGCGATTTGCTTCATTTTTTCTATGATGAAAAAAAGTTTTTTTTGATTTCGATTTTTTCGATTGGAGAAACGGATTCTATGGAAAAAAATAAGCAGATTGGTCTGAGCGAAGTTGAAAATTGGTCCATCCATTCGAAAGTTATGGAGATTTGCTACATTTTTTCTATGATGAAAAAAAGTTTTTTTTTTATTTCGATTCTTTTCGATTGGAGAAACGGATTCTATCGAAAAAAATAAGCAGATTGGTATGAGCGAAGTTGAAAATTGGTCCATCCGTTCGAAAGTTATGGCGATTTGCTTCATTTTTTCTATGATGAGAAAAAGTTTTTTTTGATTTCGATTTATTCGATTGGAGAAACGGATTCTATGGAAGAAAATAAGCAGATTGGTCTGAGCGAAGTTGAAAATTGGTCCATCCGTTCGAAAGTTATGGAGATTTGCTACATTTTTTCTATGATGAAAAAAAGTTTTTTTTGATTTCGATTCTTTTCGATTGGAGAAACGGATTCTATTGAAAAAAATTAGCAGATTGGTATGAGCGAAGTTGAAAATTGGTCCATCCGTTCGAAAGTTATGGCGATTTGCTTCATTTTTTCTATGATGAAAAGAAGTTTTTTTTATTTCGATTTTTTCGATTGGAGAAACGGATTCTATGGAAAAAAATAAGCAGATTGGTACAAGCTAAGTTGAAAATTGGTCCATCCGTTCGAACGTTATGGCGATTTTCTTACGGATTCAGATCTTGGAAAAATGAGGGAATAAAATAGAAAAATACCATCAGATGATATATTCGGATTTCCCCGTAATTCCCCCGGAATTCCGAGTATTATCTACATTTAGTTTCAAAATTCCATCGTTATTTGTTCAAATCTCAGTTCAAATTGACATATTTCGTCCGTCCGGGGAATTCCAGGGTAATTCCGGAGAAATCCAGTGAAATAAAAATATTTAGGAACATCACACACAAATTCATTCGGGATTCCCGAGGGGATTTCTGAGTTCAAGATAAACTTCAGACCTAGCTCCAGTTGAAGGATAATTGAGTATGTATGATTTTTCTCAGAGTACTGCACATGTTGAGATCATCTACGAAACAATATACTCACATTTTATACAGTTCTCCATAAACTTTCAATGAGGACTAGATGGGAATGACTTTGAATATAATATTTCAGACATTGCTTGGGTTATTAATATTGGCAATTAATTTTGAATGCGCAGTTGAATTACAAACTAACATTTATGCGGAAATTATATTAATTAATGTCAAAGTTCTTTCAGCGCCTCTGGGCCATTATCCAGGAATATCCCACCCGTGTCTGGATGTTTGTAGATGTTTAATTATTTCCGAACTTTCATATCACGATGGCCCAACAATGCCTCCATAAGATTTCAGCAAATTCGGAATTCCTCCACCCATACGATTCGCCTATGGCATTCGGAATTTCAATAACAATATCAATGCAAAGTTTAGCGAAACCGGATGGTTGAAATTGGAAATTCTCATGAACTAATATTTTGAACAAACAAGATATGTTTACAAAAAACAATAAAAGCATGACTCAACCAGGCACACTATGATTTGTTCATGATTGAAAGATTTATTTTCATAATTCAAAAGATGATTTGATTTGGTTATTGTTGAGATATTCAACAGGAAAGTATCTCCTAGCTGGCTGCCAATATTATCATTCATTACATTATACATTATAGAGATAATTTTTTGTTCGAACCAACAATTTTGAGTCAAGAACTATTTATAGAGTCTAGCCAACTTCATGAACAGTAATTATTTTTATATTCCAAGAGATTTATCGGATTACTAGAAATATCACATTAGATATAGTTATAACTTTGAACTACAGCCACTACAGGCTACATAATTGGTTTTTCAATCCTTGGAATTCCCGGTTTCTGATCGAGCTTGATTGACCATCATTTTTTATAAAAAAACATATTTTCACCGCTACCGTTGCGGAACCGATACCCTCTGTTCTTTGTAGAAAAATCCGTATTTTTCCTGCCACCAAAATTTTATGGCTGGGACATCTGAAACGGTGTTTTATATTCCAGAAATCATTAACCGTGGATAATTCAAGAGTTGATGGTTATTGTTAAGTTATAAAATAGAACGATGTATGTAAAGTGTCATCATCCACCACATTCTGTAGGTGACATAGTGAGGTAATTATAAAGCATTCACTATTAATCTTAGCAAAATGCCTATCAAGTATTATATGGTCACTCTATATTTCCATATATCTGCATATCCACCAAAATTATGTCAATATCATAGTTATATTATGGTAGCCAAGTGAATAATGATTCGAACTGTTAAGACATTGACGTGTTAAGTAGGTAGACATTAATATATTTGGGATACTCACTTACGACAATTCAGTGACAATGACCAATGGGCTCCAAATGGACAATGTTTGGGCGTTGGTTTGTTCATCAGCTGATTATGCTAGAATATTGCTACTGTAGCGTCCTAGATTTAGAGCAAAGTTACTACTTGGAACTAATCGATATGCTAAATCGTTAAAAGGTTATGATACATTATTATTCCGCACATAGATATTGATCAAATAATGAAGGTTAAAAGTTGAAAAATGTCATGAAATGCACACAATCTTGAATAACGTATATATTTATTAAATTATCTGATCACATCGGCTATGATATCATCATCACTTTTAGCAATATCATATTCCATTTTTATATCACTTATGTTTTGATACTATCGTATATGTTCTTTAAGGAACTCTTCTGACGTGAAATAGGCTTCCTCTCTGCTCTCATCCAATCATTTTCTTCTCGCTATATTGCGGAATGTCATCAGAAGCGTTATTTCAATACCTTCAACCATCTCACAGCTGACCCCAATCGCAACAGAACAGCCTCTGGGAATATGTTTAGGAAATGTGTAGATTGGGATCCCAACTATCAATTTCAGAGGGTTGAATTTCTGTCTCATATGCGGTGGAGATTCTGAAGCTATATGCCACCCTTCAAATGTTCTCCTCCAACACTGTAGGAACCTACACATTCGTCTCAATAAATCTTCCTCCAATGACCTAAGAGGCACCAACAAAGCTGATGTGTATGTTTTATATTCAATGAATTTTTCTCTTCTTATTCCTACTCATATCCCGAAAATTCAAGAGAAGCCGCATGTTTTGACATACTTCATGGAAGGTTATATTGCTTGAACCGAATGCAATAAAATTAAAGTTATACGAGATGAGGAAATAACGTTCAAGTTTGAATTAACCCTGCAGAATCTATATTCAACTAATCTATTCATGCAATAGAGAGTATGTTTCCATCAAAATTTCATGCTCAGAGGGGTTGAATTTATTACCTGGAAACCAGCCAATTACCTTTCGATATGAATATCGACTGGAATTCGAGCACATTTTTTGTCGACATTTTTATATTCATGGACGATCCGGTTACATGTAAATTTGAAAAGCATTCCAGCAATTAAATATTCATTCGCAATATACTGCTCGGTTTTCCATCTTTTATATAGTGTGTTAGTATGAGGGGCAATAGCATCAAAACCTCGAAATGATGCTAACTTGAAATTGTAATTGGGTGTTTTGCTTTTCTTGAGGAAGGCGCATCCTGTAGTGAACATGCATGAAAATGATGGGGGAGGAATGAATATTTCAGTCCATGATAAACCCACGTCATGTTGTAAGTTGTAGGCTTGAAAATATGGATATATCCCTTCATAACTGTGGTAGGTGTGGAAGTTTATTTTTAGGTTTCAGGTGATTTCCCATTTTTAGAATTTAGTTATTTTGAACATTGATCCAGAGAGTATTGTATTTTCGATTCCACTGAGAGTTATACGCTTTAATTAGGTGTTGCTGATTGAGTATCTATCTTTGTCAAGCTTTGTTGAGTGAATGAGAAGAGATAACCCAAAGAGATATTCAGAAATGTCCATATATCAAATGATTCCAATGATAAGAATTTCCTGTCTATCAATGTATACAAAACAAAGGAATTCTATTTCCATTATAGTGGGGTTATGTATATGGGACATAAAATTAATGAAAAAAACGTTATACGATGAAAATAACGATTTTTGTATATCTATTCACTTCAAGAAATAACAATTAATCATTGAATCGTTTTAAGACTTGTATATTGATAATGTATCTATCAAAGTTCCCTTTGATGGAAACAAAATTCATACCTTGAAGCTTTCCTTTGCCCTCAACGATCTACGTTCCTTTATTCTTCTATAATAATGGAACTTCTTATTGAGAAATATTTGCATTAATCATTGATTGTATTCACGATGAAACTGTTATGCGATTCAAAGCTACTGATAAATGATAGGAACTCATACATGTAGATACCTGCCTACTAAAATTCAGAATATTCATTCGTGTTGAAATGGTAAAACTATCAGAAGTATTGAGAAAAACAGTTGCACTCATAGATAAATCTTCCTCTCGAGAGTGAAATCGTACTTCTTTGGGATTACTTCAGTTCGTAAGGAATCTCAAAGTGTGGAGGTTTTATAAATAGAAGAGTTTTTCTTGTGTTCATCTTCTTAAAAAATAGCAGCGTACTCTATTCTCCAGATTTATCCCTAAATGGTCAGCAACGACTCATTTTCATCCCACTGATTGGGTAGGTACTGAAAGTAGTACAAAAGAAGTAGAATTTGATAGTCGAATAAACAGCCAAACATTAACATGAAATGCTCTGATTGATCGTAATGCAGAATCTCACTTCTTGTTCAACTGGTGTAACTTATTCTTCAGAGTAGCGAAATCTGGCCTGTCTGCAGAATCTTCAGCCCAACATCTGTTCATCAGTTGTTCAACTTCATCCTCGTATCTATCCTCTGACCCTGGGATAGGTCTCAAAAGGGTCCCGTTGTTGGATGGACCTCTTTTCACTGACTCCAATATTTCTGAAAAAAAAAATCAAATTGAGTCAATGACTTTTATGGATATAAATCTGTGAAAATAAATAATTATTGTTGAGTTGAATAACTTGAAATCTTGACATCTCGAAGTATGTTATGTTTTCTTTCAAGATAGATTGTTAGATCAAAGTTGGACAGATCTTAGTTTCTGATGAATCCTTGAGAGATCCTTGTATATGACAAGATAAATCATTTATTTCGCTGAAAAAGATGATTTCTTCATGAATAAATGATATTAATTTCAGAGAATGATTGTATAAAAATTTATTTGAATCATTTCTGCTAACGAAACATGACTAGATCTGACGTTTTCATATTATTATATGCAGATGCGTATTCGATAAATGTGAGTACAAAGGCTAAATGTGAATTAATCAATTTCTGTGATCAGTGAGATATGAATAATTATATTCAGCATGGCTGTCAACTGCATTTACCCTTTGTACGCAGACTTTTATCCATTAGTAGCGATAATAGGTTTGTTCTAGCAACGATTTCGAATAGTTTGCAATCGTCCGGAGCATGCGCATACTGATTTATGCGCCTATTAAATTAGTATGCGCATGCTCGGGACGATTACAAACTATTAGAAATCACTGCTAGCACAAACCTAATAATTACCTATTGTCGTGATATAGTTAATATATACAGGGATGAATTTCATTACTGAGGTTACTGTTCAATACCTACTGAATATTGGAGCATGGTCCATGGTAATTCCTTACTATTTGTTAGAGTGGCAGGGACTCAGGGAGTATTGGTTAGTGGGTGTATTTTTCACATTGGTGATGATGCCTTCCATGAAAAAAATAATAGATATCTAACAGACTGGTGGCTATCGACGTGTTTTTCTCAAGGTCATCGAGAAGTGAAGGTTCGGTCCAGGATGGGTATTGTTGAGATGCTGACTCATTTATGTTTCATTTAATTATGTTATCCCCTGTTCAACAGGCTACCCTATTCACAAAACAGTAAAAAATATACAAAACGAAAGTAGTTGATCATGATGACCATTTCATATTTTATGACCTCAATAAAAAAAAGAAAAGAAAAAACTAAATAAATCGGTACCTATCATTTAGCCATTAGAAAATTTTGAATATGAGTTGTTATCCTATATACAGTTAAACAGGTCTATTTAGTGAATTACATGTACTTCACATCTTATACAGACTTTTATATAGTGGAATGAATCGAGAAAGTCGGTAGATATGTAGAAGATAATCTTGAGATTCAATTCACATTAAGAAAATTTCAAAAATGCATTTGAAAAAAATGTTCCACCCTGTATTTCGATAACTACGAATGAAGTACTTTACGAAATCTTTATCACTCCAGGTGGCGCTTCAGATATACCACTAATGTACAGGTTGTTCCATTTTTTAATAAGTATTTCTAATGTATAGTTTACATTCCCGAAGTGTATCAAGATGTTTTCAGCATCCTGTATATCGAAGGTCTATTTATTTACCAAAAGACCCGAAAATAATTTCACTGGAGCTTACAATAAAATAAAAATCCGCACTAATAGTATTCCACATCATCTGATCATATAAAGCTTATGTCTCATCCCATACTATCGGAATTTGCATATTGAAGATGTTGAATAAATAAAATAAATGATCTGATCAACGAATGAACGTCGGAATGCATAATTTACAACGAAATCGATTAACTCACGAATTCCCCTAATGATTTACATTTTGCAATTTGTGAGATTCTTACTGAGATTTGTCGTAACATCTGAACAAAAACATTTACTATAAGTATAAACGTTAAATGAGAATAAGAACTCTAATAGTGATGGTTTGTACAAGGTAACATAATTTACGATGCTACAACACTACGACATCATTGAAACCTACTCAACTATATAGGTACTTCAAGCAAAACATAGCTCACAATGTTCGAGTGATGAAATTACATACTTCGAGGCTTTTCCGAAATTTGATGAATCGTTACTAATCGAGGAACATTCAGAATTGAAACAATTTTATTGAAATTGTACAAGATAGAGTATCCATCAACTATTATTCGATAAATATATTCATTACCGACTCGAAACCATGAAACATCGACTATAACTTCACATGTGTCAGTACTCGTCATCAAATCTCGTTTCCAGCAAATGACAAGCTCACCTCCATCAAATTAGCCGTTGAGGATAGCGATTATTTGGTACCTATAAATGTATACTGTGATGAACGAATTCGACAGCTTTTGGGACGACCCTATAGCCTAACGCGAATGCCTGGTATACCTCCAGTGACATCACTGTGCCAATTTCAGAGATTCCTCTACTAATTGGATGTGACCTCACTCCCTACACCTCTAAGCTGGATCGGTTCATGTGAAAGGAAAATTACAATTGCCAGGCCACAATAACTCATCATGAGATGAACATTTGCAGTCGTTGAAATTCTCACAGTGGATGAACAATGAACCTAATGAAACGTAGAATGGCAGATGATTCAATTGATTTTCTGTTACCAACAAATCGAGTCAGGTGTAAACGGACAAAGTAAATGCAAATATTCGGGTGCACATTATGTGGTGGAAAGACAAACAATTATCTCGGCAAATCTCTGACCATGGTATTCTTCAGGTCGAAGTTGAAAAGATTTTTGTGGAACATACAAAGCTATGACAGACACATTTAACATCCAGATTCCAGGCGTTTAGTGACAGCCTTCACATCGGCAATAAGTAGAAGTAGATAAATCCAATGGGGCCAGCCTATATTTGTCATTTCATTTGTTTCTGTAATGTAGTTGTAATGAGCACCAAACTCGTAGACCGATCTAGTCCAATCGATATTCCTCAGAAAGTAAACGCTTGAGTTTAATAATAAGAATCACCAGATTGTCAATTTTCTAATATTCACTTAGTTATAACACCAATTAAGCGCTACTAAACTTTGCAGCGGATATTGCCCATAACTACTTTAGCTGCAATTTCTTTGTTATGGAAGACGTTGGCTTTGCAGGTGTGATACATAAAATTGCACGAAATGACTATATATCTTCGATGTTTTCTAGAGATAAATAAAAGGATTTCCACCGTCAAAGGTCGCCGATAATATCAAACATGATGTTCAAGCATGATGTTTCGTCGAGTAATACGTGCATGGACTGAACGTTGCTGACCGGAAGGTTGTGTAGGTATATGATTGTACAAATTTTCTGGAATTTTGTAATCCTCAATCGAATGTACCTAACAGTTGGAGTTGAAATTGATGGCAGTGACAAGTAATCAGACAAGCTCAATGATATTCTTGTCAGTCAGAGACGAATCTTTTTCCTCCTCAGTCAGTGCCAGAAGGAGGAGGAATACCAGCAAATCCTCTTCTTCAAAATTGCCAATAGTACGCAAGGCACTAATACAAATTCCAATCCATGAAATCAGCTGTATTCAGGATAACTAATAATAAAAAAGAAAAAATATGTGAATGTCTATACAGTTCAAGTGAGATTTACTCCTACGGAATGTGATTCAAGGATACTGCAACTCATATTTGCAGCTGATTATGCGTTCCAGATATGAAACAGATTGTAGCAGGCTGAATTGAATTATGTACATATATGTATGTACGTTGCTCATTCCACACGTATCCTTCTTTAATTTATTCGTGTGGAAAATTGAAATCGTTATGCCTACTAGAATATTTCAGTATAACGAAGTTTCAAGTATCCAATTTACGATCAGCCCGAATAATGATTCTCAATCTTGTTCTGATATGTTGGGTGTCTGATATATCTTTCTATATATCGAGAACTTTGTGAGACTGAATAATCATCAATCTCTTGCATAACTTTCAGTAGAATTTTCCTCAAATTGTAGCAAAACTTTATTTTGCTCATGATTTTTTGACAAAGTAGTAAATCTGAGTTTTCTGAAGGATGGAATGTGCATTTTCAAACGTATATGAAATAACTTTATAATGGGTACAATGAAGAAGGTCACGATAACTTTTCCATTCTGTCAAAACAGATAATTTTATGCTGATTACAGTTACTTGAATATTTTTTAATGTACTGTCTATGAAAGTATTGTAGTAGCGAAAAATATCTCAAATTGAAATTCAGTGCGGGTACCTATATCTAAGGATGAGTTCAACTTTCACCAACTACGAATACTAGAAATTACATTCATTCATCTTTTTGCACTGATATAAACCACGTTAAGGTTTCAATAGTTTCATTGCTTTCAACAATTTCAAGAAGACATTCATTGCTGTGCTGCAAAATTAAATATGCTCAAGATTTTCCTCTAACCATTTCATTATTGACAAAGATAATAATTCTAATCAATCTACATTGCGAATCTTCAAATAAATACATATTGATGCCATCCAAAACTCCAACGTAGTTTTCGTCAAAGTTATATACTCTTCAATTCTGTGTTATTTCACCATCTAATGAAAGAGAATACTACTGGTGCTTCCATCATGTTACAATTTTAATTTCACTTAAGGGTTAAACCCTTGACGTTCTGAATTAACTCGAAAGGGTGACTAGAAGTAGAGTATTATTCAAGAAGACATTAATAATTCAAGTGTTGCTGAAAGCCAACGAGAAAATCCAGGTTTTCCAGAGCTGCTGACAGAGTTGTTTTTATAATTAATCTGACGTCATGTTTCTCATCTCTCATTCTGAATTAGTTCGAAGATTGATTTTGCCTGATTTATTTTGGATCGATTCATAAGGTCTTCCCACAGGAAGATGATGTTTATTATTATGTACATTATAGAATACTGAGAAATGAGTTTATACCCCAAGAACAAGTCCTCAGAATACTTACCTGTAGCCGCTCAAAATATTCTTTCAGGATAGGAACGAACTTCTGAGATGTCCCATCAGGAAAGTCCTCATTTCCAAGGGACATTCTTTAGAGAAATTCATTTAATAGATTAGATTAGATTAGATTGTACGGGGGGTCGTGGAAGCTGTGAAGTCTGTGAAGCACCTCGAGCTGTCAAATATTTTGTGCATGACCCTTAATCTATTCGAGGCCAGGGATTCCGAGACTTCGTATAAAGTTTGTCAGTTTCTTGATGGGAGCTATAATTTCCTGGCCTCGCAGGGCGTTAAGAAAGCTCCTTCAAAGGAACTCAGCCTCTCAAATGTTCTGCAGTTTCAGCGAAGTTTTCGCAGTAGCTAACTAGCGTGATATCTATTCTGTCGGCTTAGATTTGGAAAGATTTGGAAACGTTTTCCAAAACCTTCAAATTTCTGAACCGATTTATTGTTTTAAGTTTTACTGTCTGTCATGAAAGTTTTAATGTTCTGATTGCTGCTTCTTTCATATCAACACCACCAAATATTTACCCTCTTTGCGAGCCTCTTTGGTTGTTATTCATCAACATCTGGTGAGATATAGATTCCCTACTAAGTAGGGGCTTTAAGCTCGTACTTTAGTCTCCTGGTGAATGGAACCAGTACTGTTTTGCTAGGATTGACAATGAGTCCATCCCTCGCGCACTAGCTTCTGTTGAGGGCTACCAACTTGCATGCGATTGGAAATTACTTCGTCATGTCTGCTGCTGATGGTAACGACTAGGTCATCGGCGTAACTTTGAGTCGTGAAACCAGAGTCGTGTAGCTTCACCACTTATCAGGTTGTCGACAACCAGTGACCACAGCATATGCAATAGAACTTCGCTTTGGGAATCACTTTTTTCTATTGTCATCCTGAGTGTCTCCTTCAAAGAGTCGCTACAATGTTTCTGCTTTGCAGCATTGAATATATCCATTGTTTAAAAGAAGTTTTCGTGCGATTCGAATTCTATCAATCTTTGTGTTCGGATCAATGGCATAATCAATCCACTAATAACTAATAGACCTAACAATGTGTTCATTCATTACCCATTGTCTTGAAAATCCATGAATTATTCGAGATAGGTAGCAAAAAATTTCGAGAAATCTGAATGTTGCAAAAATCGAACAAATTTCCTTTAGTTTTGTATGTCTATATTTTGTTAAAGTTTACAGTATATTCTGTGAAATACTTGCTTCACTTTTGAAATAGCATATATTTCGTTAAATATGATTACTCTTAAAGAGACAGACGTTATAAGATAATAACAAATGTTTCACAATGAATCCCTGCAAGACAACTGAGTGGCATGTAAAGTTAGAAATGATAAAGTTCTGAACGTAGAAACATAATCTCTAGGGCTTGGGAGAGAAAACCTTTATGCGGAATGTTATTTTATTCTCGAAGTTGCCATTATTTTTCATACCAGAAACTAGAGGAAAAGGAAAAGCGAATGTTAGAAAGAGAAATCACCGTCTGGATATTTCTCCATCCATCAATGAGAATGAAGTTTTGTTTTTTCAGAATTCCTGATAGGTATAATCCTCGATATAATCAGGGGAATGGAAATACTCATAGGCGCCGATAAAACGGGGGCTCTGGGGCCCATGCCCCCTCTGGTTTTTGGATGTTCCAATGTTGGAAATGTATCATGTATCTGAGAATAGTTTTTCGTTTGAAATTTTAATTATGATTCTAATATAAGTTAGTTAATGCGTTATATTCTCATGTTGTTACTTTTCAATATTTCATAAATAAACATAAACATAAATAAACATACCATATATACTCCCTCCCCCCCTGAAATTTAGAAGTTTCGGCACATATGGAAATACCACGAATTCGTGTCTACAAGTGTTTATTGTCAGAACAAAAGTGCATCGTCTTTGAATTTCGGTGAATTTACACATGCTTATCGAGTGTACTCGAAGTTGAGTCGAGTGCCAAAAGGCGATATCCTTCGTATACGCAACTCAACCATTGTTATTAATTTTGATAATTCGGCATAGGAAAGGCGAGTAACTAGAATGCACATAATTGTATTATAAATGAAAGAGCAACAATGATAATGCTGAGGAAAATCAGGAAAAACAGAATTAAAGAACCAGAATGAAACATTTTGATCTTCACTGAAGAAGTATCATCTCTTGTTGATGAAAATTACGGTAATGAGTTATCCACAATACGTGTTTTTATCAAATAGATATAATGTTCGTTACATAGCTTGAGACGTCGAGAATTATAGAAAAAAACTCGGAAAAAAAGAATGCGACGATAGTAGTCATGTGAAGAGCTTCCATAATCTCATATATGGAAAGATTTAATATTTTTTTCGGTGAATATTCCACTCCAACACTGCATATTATTTTTCAAGTAGGTACCGAGGTAGGTACTTATATAAACTAGAATGAATATATAGGTAATAATTTATTCTTGTTTCAAAGGGAAACGTGCAATTTCTCCATTCTGTTTCAATTTTTTAAAATTCACCCCAGATGATGAAGAATTATAAACTTCATGAGCAAAATTAATTATACCTAAATAAAATTTCACACCTACATTTTTGACCAATTAAATGCCTATATTTTGTATCGTTACCACAACAACATTTCCGGGAATTTTTCTCTTCCCCTCGGGGTAAGGAGCATGAAATTACACTGGAAATATTTTGACGTTCACAAGTTAAATAACATTCACGTTAAGAAAATATATTTCTACCAACTTTAATGGAATGAGAATAAGGGTTTGAACTATCACCAGCTGCCTTATTATTATTATTTTGCATAACCAAAGTCGGTATATTGTCTCTCAGATAACAAGCCACATTTCGGTGTAGAATTTTTTGAAAACAGAAAATTTTTTCTCTAACAAATATTCATATCAAAACCATCCATAGCCTCTATTTTGTATCTTTACTATTGCAACTGAAACATTTTCCGGAAATTTTTCTCTCTTCCTTAGGTATTAAACTGGAATTTTTTGACGTTTTTAAGTTAAATGACAAACACATTAAAAAGAAACTATATTTCTACCAACTTTAGTGGAATAAAGTAAGTCAAGAATAATGGTTTGAACTACCAGCAGTAATATACCTTATTATTATTTTGCGTAACTATATATAAGGTCGGTATTTTGTATTTTATTTACTGTAATCTTAACTGGAGTCTTGGATGCGAAATTTTTTAATCAAATATAACTCTAGCATCAATTTAATAGAGAAAATTCATTCTCGAACACAAATATTTTTCAGAAAAAAAAAAATCAAAATATTCGTGTTCTCGACAAAATTTGCAGCCCTAATTGGAGATCTAGTGGTACTATAATTGAAAATTCGTGTTCTCGAAAAAAAATCTAGTAATAATTGAAGCACTAGTGGTATCATAATTGAGAATTTCTCAATTTGATCAGAAATCTGATCATAAACCAACTATAGTATTCATTAGATATCAAATTTATATGAACGTTAATTTGATATGAATGAATAATTCAGATATCCTGTTATTTCATCCTCTAAACAGGCGATTCAAAAATATCTGTATTAGAATGACTGAACAGTTGCTAGAATAACATGCAGCCGATATTTTCTACAGATATGACATTATGTGATTCCGGTCAGATCCCATTATTTCATGACAGAAAAAACGAAACGAATATAAGTTAAATCGAGGCGAAACAGAAAACGTCGCAATATAAGCAGAACACGTGCTAGTGGGGCCAATAATCACGCATGTTGCGCACCAAACTCCGTGAAACTTTCAAACTACTCGGAACGCAACAAAATAGCCAGCCATGCAAACAAAAGTCGACACCATCAACAACCAAACAACCAGAATTTACTTGACTTCTCTTCGTGCGAGATGACATGTTTGAACCTATCGGCGAGTATGTGGTTGCAAAAGTCGCAGTTGAGGGTGCAATGCGGCCTGCGAACCTCCAGAAGCGGACTGACTGCTCGCCTAGGGGACGTTGAGGTGTCGACCTCCTTGCCATTGGGGCTTTCTTGGGGCAAGTTCAGCGACATGCCGATGCCGCTTCTCCTTCCGCTGCCGCTGGCCATGCTCACAGCATCGTGACAGAGGAACGACTGCCGGATTTGCCGGAATCGCCGGAGTCCGGACTATCACTATTCACTGGCGCGCCTCAACTGAGATCGTCGCACTGTCAGATGTTGGGGCAGTGCCGGATCAACTAGTTGCCATCACGTCCGTTTATCAACCACCAACCCCACACTGCGCGATTCTTCGTTTTCAATGCGAATACATGGGACAAAGTTTATCAGAAAGCTGAACTTGCGCTCAAAAATGTATACAACTGGCTGAATTCAAGTCTTCTAAGCCTCAATGTAGATAAGACTAAATGCATAACTTTCTCTGCCACAAAAAAATATCAACAATCCTGTCAAATCTTGAATCAATGTCACTGTCCGGTTATTGAAAAAGTAGAAAACATTAAATACCTGGGTGTGTATGTAGACCAGCATGATAGCACTGTTAAAAGACTCAGAAAACTAATTTATAAATTGTATTCTCTCCGGAATCTCTCTAATCAGCACCTAAATATTCCAATTTGTAGATTATAGCCCATATACAAAGGTTCGTTTCTTATATTAGACCAAAACTGTTCAACCAAGTTCCACTGGATATAAGACTTCTATCCAATAAACACAAAATGAAAACCAAAATAAAAGAATTTTTTTTGTTCCGACTTGGCCGTTACTTGATGAAAATCCATAGTTATTGTAAACAAACGAAAAACGATGAGATTTTCACGATTTATCGTTACAAGAAAGAATTTGTGATTATTAACTATGATAAACTGAAAATAATATTTGATAATGACTGATGTATGTCTCAAAACACACATGATGCTTCCCAATAAGGAAATATCTTGAGAATCCCTCTCTCCCTTTTCCTCTTGCTCTCATATATTTTTCTATAACCTGTCTTTTTTTGCTATATTCTTGTTTATTTTGTCATTAACGTATACTACCAAGCAGCTATTTCTGATATTTAATGTATAAGTAAAATAGTCGATGTATATATATGTAATTATCTCAACTATCTCACCAAGGCTGAAGACTGGCATCTCAGAACTCTTTTTGTATATTGCCAAATTCAGAAAAACTGTAAATGTGTGCTTAACCTGAATAAATTACTACTACTACTATGTCACTTCAATTCCTATTTTCTCAATTCTGCTAGTGAAATGAACAAAAATCGCAACTGTAAGTACATACCATCACACTATCTGAAAAATATACGTGTCCCTCATAATGATTCACTATTTCTCAGACCTGTTTCTGAATCAGAAGTAGAATGTGTAGTCGAGAAATTGAAGAATAAAAAATCGTCTGGGTATGATGAAATACCGATCACACTATTCAAAGACTGTATCGAAATTTTGAAAACTGTTCTCACCCATCTGATTTACTTGTCCTTGTCAACCGGTATTTTTCCAGATATCCTGGAGACAGCAATTATCAAACCACTATTCAAAAAAGGAGGTAAAAATGAGATTTCAAATTATAGACCAATATCTTTATTACCAGCTCTATCAAAAATTCTTGAATCAGTAATGAAAGATCAACTGAAAAAATATCTACACCTACACAACATAATTGAAAGAAAACAATATGATTTCCGATCAGAAAAAAGCACTGGTGATGCCGCATCCGATCTACTCAATGATATAAATATTATTATTGAGGAAAAATCAATTCCACCCACCATATTCTGCGACTTATCGAAGGCGTTCGATTGTGTGTAGATCATACAATACTTTTAGAGAAAATATGTCATTATGGTATTCGTGGCACACCATACCACTGGATTGAATCTTATTTGGAGAATCGCAAAGTATACGTGGAAGTGCAAAAACACTAATCTCTCAAATATTCGATCTGATTTTGGAATTCAAGGGATCAATATTGGTACCCACGCTGTTTTTGATATATATAAATGATCTGGTACAGAGATTTACAAAGATGTATTTTTTTCTATTCGCGGACGACACAAGTATTCTTAGTTAAAAAAAATATAGATGAATTGATAACAAACTCAGAAAATGCAATGAATGACATTCTAGACTGGTTCACAGCAAACAGACTCTTAATAAATGTCAATAAAACATTCAGTATGATTATTCACCCAAACAAATCTTGTAAACAATCTGAAATTGTGACCAAGGATGGAGTATTGAAGCGCCAACCACAGGAAACAAATTCTCAGGTTACATTCTTGATGAGAATTTTAACTGGAGGATGCATATAGCAGCGATGAACAGAAAGCTATCCAGTGCTATTTATGCAATAAAAACAATCAAAAACGAAGTGAGTTTTAACGCAGCTAAGACTGTATATTACAGCTATTTCCATCAGAGTACAATTTCTTGCGGTATCGAATTATGGGGAAATTCAGTCAACACTCATTTTACAAAAAAGAGCTATTTGTACTCTATTGGGACTACAATGATCACAATCATGTAAAGAACACTTTTTTAATTTGAAAATATTCACATTGGTCAACATGTACATTTTCAAAGTCGCCATAGCTGCATTCAAAAGAAAACACAATTTCACAAAACTTTCCGACATTCACAATTACAACACTCGTAACAAAGATAATTTCCTGATACCATCATACAACTATGAAGCAAATCGAAGAGGACCATTATACCTGGGAATAATACTCAACAAACTACCTAACTCCTTGGAGAATATCACGTCCGTAAACATTGGAAAAACTCTTACAAACTAAAGTGTACCATACTCTCAATGAATTTTTTGATGACTCATTTCAATAGTTCCTACTTTTCTTCATTTCTCTTATGCTCTATGAGCGATTATTATTTTAAATTGAAATATTTATTTTAATGAATCAATGATGTAAGTTTCTTGGGAAATAAAATTTGTCTGTCTGTCATATTCGAAGGACTTTTGTTTTTGGTGATGAAAAATCAACAATAGGTGTCAGCGCATTCACAATAATGCCGAATCATTGTCGATATATTTCGCTATGGATCACCAAAACAAATTTTTTGAAAATTTAATAGACGCTCTTTTATTAACCTGAATATAGCGGCTTGTCAGATTTTGTAATAGAGTGGAATGATTGGAATATGGGCCCCCATAAAAAATATTTTGAAACATCGTAGATTGTAAAATGTGAGGGAAATCGTTAAGGGGCTGTGTATATCCTCTCAAGCACCTTCACCTATTAGATATTTTGTGCACAACCTTCAATCTATTCGAGGCACGGGATTCCGAGACTTCGTGAGAAGTTTATCAGTTTCCTGGGAGCTAGATTCTTGACATTAGAAGACTTTGAGAAGGCCCCTTCCAAGAACTTGAGCCTCTTGCAGAAGAGCGCTAGGCATTCGCAAAGCAAATCTTCTGCAGTTTCAGCGAAGTTCTCGCAGTTGCAACAACTATCACTCTCTTATTTACCCATCTGTTTGAGGTGATACCTCAGAGGGCAGTGTCCAGTGAGGAGTCCCGTTACCAGTTTCAAGTCTTTCTTGTCCAACTCGAGAAGCTGTTTAGCTTTCCTTGGCGGTAGGCTCACTAGCCTTTTCGCTTGTCTTTGTCCTGGCACTTTATTCCAGTGAGATTTCATTCCATCCGCTTCCCAACGTCGAACCTCTTCTTTCAAGTGGGCCTTGAGTAGTCCACAGAAGGGTTCTGGGCCGGATAATTGTGAAATGTGTATTTGCTTCTTCTTTGGCAAGGGAGTCTGCTTCCTCATTGCCTGTAACTCCCTTGTGACCTGGACCCTACATCAAAGTGACCTGATTTCAGTGCCAGTGAATTAGAAAACATACTTTAATTACTGATCATCAACTGAAAAACACTTTATTGTTTCGATAATATAAATATATCAAAGTTCATAAGAATTAATGACAAAATAATCATTTTCGGCACCAGAGCATTCCACATAAGCCCACATATGGCAATAAACATTTCATACAAGTTATAGAAGATTAAGAAGTTATGCCAAAAAAAATTAAACGAGAGCAATGATGAAAATGTAAATAATAGGATATTATTGAAAATTAAGCCGATCAAATTACCTCGAAAAAGTCTCACGCCTCAGTACGAACAAATGTCAATTTTGTAACAACACAGTGACCAATGAACGGATGTAAAACCATGTAAAACGAATACATTGTGTCTAGCCTTGATTGATATGTAGTAAGATATATAACGGATGCTGGTATATAGAGAAACTAACATATTAAATATAGGACCCATATTCGGACCATTTACTCTATATTACATAACAAGTGTAGAAAAAAACATATTTCGCACCAGCAAGAGATGAAATTTCCAACGATGGCACACTATTTCTTCTACGACCATTGATATTTTGATTTCTCGGGAAGTCAATTCAAAGATGTGACTTGAGCAAACCCCATAATTTCAGGAAATGTCGAATTGATATTACTGTATATTTCCATATTTCAGGGTATAATTGAACACTTTTTCGACAATGCCAGATGTGTATTAGTGAATATTCTTCGTTTGCACAAACAATTTTATTGATATTTGAATCCACATGCCTACACGAATGTCACGAAATTATTTCAAATGACACTTTTCATCTAGTAGGTATAATCACGCAACCAGGAATACATTGTAAGGCATATTGACATTAACCGAGAAATACAGTGTGTACCAGCCAAATGGAATAAATTCGTTAATAAATAAACGGTGGCGTTTTAGGAAAAACGCTCGGACACGTCGATTTGTATCTTTAGTTGCGCTTTTTTTCGTAAAAAACTTTTTATACAGGGTGTGTCATGCCACAGTGGCCAATATCAACTTTCTTATTTTGAATGCAACACCCTGTATTTTATTTCATTTTTAGATTCTTCATGAAGAGCTGATTTCGTCGATCTATCATACTTGGGGTACAGCGCGAAATATTACAGAGATATAGGGTGTGAAAAATCGAGATTTTTCAAATTTAGGAATTTTTTGTGTCGAAACTAATCATTTCTGCTCAAAACGGCTTACATGTCCCTATCTCAACTTTTCATTTACTATCTACTGACATTTAATAGAAACAAATAGAAGGTGATGCAAATCTCAAAATTTTGAACCACCCGTATTTGTTTCAATTAAATATTAACGACTAAGGTCACAAAGGAAGTCATGGAAAATTGTTTCTTTTCTGCTGGAATGTTCCTCTTGTGATCACAAATGCTTATTCACCTCGAAATTTTGCTGACTGTGAATATTCTTCTCCGTGGTCCATGAGGACCCTCCTAAATATTAACCAAGAGTTGATATTTGCCATATCTATCAGGTGATGAAATATTCGCAGGTATCTTCAGAGCGCATATTTAGTTTGTAACGTCTGAGTGTTGAAGACAAATAATTCTTCAGGCATATGCACCAAAGTATTTACAATTCCAATTAATTGTCTCAGTTACATTGACTGATTTGTTGGAGAATTCTTTAATCTGGACATCAGATCTTTATTTCATATAAAAAAAATTGAGTGGCCAAATTATTGATGCTACCTTCCGACGAAAAGCATCCCCACTAACCAACAAGTTTTTTTTGTCGTGAAATATTCCTTTATTTTCCTTTCAGCTATTTTGCTATCCTTTCTTTGGATCCCTTGTGAATTTTTCCAAATACTCTTCCTCATGAATACCTCGACATTCTGCTAGTCCTCATCTCCTCCACTTCAAAGCTCATCCTCCTTTTTGTCCTCAATGCATAGGATACGTTCATTCACATCATTTCCTAGCAATAATCGATGCTCGAATTCGTTTGGTAATTCGAGATGGAATTTCTCATGTCCTGAGTTCTGTTTCGCTTTCCTCCACAATGATATATATATCATCGTCACTATCTGATAGATTTTCGATTAATCGTGGTTAAGAATCGCCTGCATTTTGTAGTCATCTTCGCTATTATTATCTACTAGAATACTAGATAAATGTACAGTTCAGACGCAATGAGTTCATTTTTCTCACAAAGTAACAAAGTTTCTCCTGAAATATGATTTATATAGGCTATCAAACTCACCCATAAAGTGCGCGAAGAAGTTGAACTAATGAAAAGCAGCCGTATTCATGCTCGAATAGAGAGATATATCAGATTGTATACATTAGTGGCAAGAAGAATATTTTGCTAAGAGGATAATGGATTCGGTCAGATTATAGTAAGTTTGATACACCTACATTTAAGTGATTTAGCATTTGTATTGTAATTTTTACTGAAATGCTCATTTCGTGTTTCCTACCTCTCAGGATATTTGACATAAGTAAATACACGTAGAATATCCCACTTCATTTTTCAAATAAATCATACAATCCGTTTTACAAGATAGATTTTATGATTTTTCTATCTTACATCTTGATCCACAATAACTCCTAGATGTATGAAGTGTTTGATAAATTCATTTCTGTTTGTTGAGTAAGTACAATCTTTGAAATTGAGAGGTTTTTTCAACCTTAATTCCTCGTTCCTGCGGTACTCCTGTTTCAAATTCTGCCGCTTCACTCAAGTAGAAAATTTTGACCTTTTGTGATAACATGTAGGATTTCACAGGATAGAATGCGTCTGCCAAATCGAGGCATATGTAGGTGTCAAGGACCGAATAGGTATATATCACGCGTTTGGACAAAAAAAGAAACAAACAATGCGAATAAAAGTCGAAAGAAAATTCGTTAAACATGACATGGTTCTGCATTGTTCATGAACAGGACCGTAACTACATGTGTTTTGTGGAGTACAAAAAAAAACTTGAGGAATTTGCAGCGACCGGAAATACCTAGTACACTTTCTTAAAGTGAGCATTGCTAATGATATATTTGTTATTTTGGATATAGGCTCCATGCATCTATTCGACACCAATACACATATTCGATTTTGGAATACCGAAAATCAGTCCAATTTTGGTGATTGACGAAACAAAGGAATTCCAACGTTGAGTTTTCAGTCAGTTGGTATGAGAATCGAAAACGGACCGCCCCTTATGGTACACATCGCGTAACATTGAAATAACTAAGATTTTTCAAATTAAAAAAAACAAGGTTTACTGTGCAAGTTTATGAATAATATTATTCGTGAGTAATATCGATCGATCGGTGCAATGATAATTGATAAAAATGAAGATATAAATAAAAAAACCTGAAAATATTTTTTCCTGAAGCATTCATAAGGTTTTCAAAATATCTCCAGAAGAACGTATTATGGGTATCTTGTTCAAGATGACAATATTCTCGTGAAGTATCAACACCTCGATTAACACAACACCCTATAAAAGCCTTTGTAATATCTCAGAAAATTGCGACGATGCTTCTCTCATGTGCTTATTGTGAAATATCTTCGAAAAGATATCCATCGAATATCCTCATATCGCCACAAGGTTTCTGAGGACCGATAATGCAAAATTTATGGAAGACGCCCTAGCCAAACTGACCTTTGCACCGCACGTTATTATAGCGGAATAGGTCTGGGCCCCACAATCTGTCAAGAATATTCCAAACCAGCACGCTTTTTCAAAACTGAATAAAAAAATCCCGCTATAAGAAAGAAACCATCACCATGAACACATTTAGGATCGAAAATCGAATATTATGAGACATAAAAATTTTATGTCGAATAACCTGAATTGGGAGTAAGGGGGTTTGACTGGTAAGTTGTAGATTGACAAACCCAACATGGTTGAAGTTCAGTGGGGTGGAAAAATGGAGATGGGGAGGTATCATAAACGCTACGTGATTCCTGGCGTTTTTGATTGCGTGTGTGAGATGGGGAACGGAACTTAAAGGCCGACAATTTTTTCGTCTCAAGAATTTCCGAGGATGACACCTAACCCCGGATGATATTAACTGGACGACGTCTGTTTGATCTATTCGACGGTATATTATCTTAAATTAGAACCCTCTGTGAGCATCATGGGCCGTCCCTAGTGCATTTAGTGGAAAGGTTAGGTTAGGTTGACAGTTGACTATAGTATATACCAATGACATTCGAAGTGACCTCAAAAATACTTGTGGCGTGCCACAGGGCTCGATCTTGAGACACACACTTTTTTAAATTACATCAACGACTTATCTTTGCAACCTCTGACTGGTGACTTGAAATTGTATGCACCCGACACAACATTGGTATACATTGGCACGGACTTACCTACTACCAAACGATCAATAGCAGATGACTTACAACGCATACAAGCCTGGCTAAACTAACCCTTGTGATATCGTATATGTTAATTTCAAAAACATCTGAAAGTGAAGCTGGATACCCCATTTATTCTGGAACCATTCAGCTTTCATACTCAACATCGTTTGAATATCTTGGTCTACACATTGATAAAGCGCTTTCATGGAAAACACATATGACCCATGTCAAGAAAAAATATCACCTCTTTCATCGGAGTTCTGTATAAGATATCCAAATTGATTTCATTTGTGATCAAGAAACAATTATATCACTCACACATACATAGTCATCTACAGTGCCTTATTTCAGTATGGGGAACATCTCATGAATCAGCAATCAATCCTCTGAAAATCCTACAAAATAAAGCTACCAAAAATATACATTTTTTGCCACTCAGATGTCCAACTTCTCAGTTGTATTCCCACACAGGTTATCTCTCATTAGGAAATATTTATGAATATAAAATCAAAATATCAAAAACTTGCAAAAAGAACTCCATAACCAGTTTGGTAGCTTCATCTGACAGTTCTCATGATTTTCGCTTGAAACAATAAAATCTAAAATTACAAAATTCAGTTTTTTTCCATTAATTCAAAAACTAAAAATGATGCATAACATTTCTTTTCACATAATTGTTTAGCATGAAAATGCTCAACTTTGCCCCAATTTAACCGACCACGTATCTCTCATAATAACTGAGATCCCCATGGTTAAGCTCGAAAAACGGGCGCCCTGTATAGAATCATAATAATTTTGTTTATAACCCGAATGATGAGATGGTGAAATTTAAACACGACTCTAATTGCATGTGAGTGTCATTCAAATTGTCTGATCTCAATTCGTTGATTTTTCATAAAGTGGACTTGCAATTGAAACAATAAAGAATATTTAGGTTATTTGTTACTTCACAAAATCCCAATGGTGAGGCAGACATAAAATAATGTGTATAGGAGGTATGGGAGCGAGCGAGAGAGAGGGAGAGAGAGAGATAGAGAGAGATAGAGAGAAAGAGAGAGAAAAACATAAAGAATGAAAATGAGAGGAAACAGTGTCATATGCAATGTAATGATAACTTTGAGCATACTTTGATGTGTCAGGTAATGTAGTATAGATAGTCACGAAAACTATTTGGCCCCATGAGCGAAATATACCTCAACCCGGTACTGTATCAAAGTTAGCTGCTAAAATCGATGTTTTTGCGCCGGCTTCTGTACTACTCCACAGCTTTCTGGCGTTTGTTTTATTGTCCTTCCGAAATGCTCTTCGTGATTTCTTGAATTTATTCAGATTCAATGATTTGACAAAGGGTCGGATGAGGTGACAGACCCGAGGTGCGGTTAAAATTGAGTGCAACACTGCTCGACAAAAAATGTTCATCTCATGTAATGTGTAGATTCGTGTGACGTGTAAAGTCCGTGTCTCACGGTCAAACTATTTGATCGAATTTGTTTGACGTGACGTCATTTTTGTCTATTTGATTCAAATATTTGAAATGTGCAGAAATCCTGTTCACACGATTTGAAGAAGTTTGTTCAAATAGTTCATAAATTGATTGATCATGAAGGAAGATGAATCTGCATTCAAGATCGAATTGAGTTTTTTCAACAATATATTAGTATAGAAATCGAGATAGAAATAATATACAAAAATCTCTAAAAATGGGATTAGAGAAGAAGAAATGAAAAATATGGACACGGCAATTGCTCCAAAGAACAAATATTGGTAGAGGAGTCCTACCAATGATTTTTCAAGAAAACAGATTGGTAGATCCAAATAGTTATCTAAACTACATCAGTTTCCTATTGAACTGTGTTTGCAAAATATTGAACAATGCCTCCTCCTACTCCTGTAGATAGGAATATATGCTATATCATGATTCTTACTTCAGAGTGATAGATAGCATTTATTTGACTAAGTACTTCATGTTATACATTTTGTAGCAAGTCAGGCAGGAATCCTGTGATTACCCATATGTAAATTATATAATTTCAAAGTGAAAAGTTGTATGTATCAACGCCTCACAGTTTCAGTCATAGAAGATATATAATATATATGTATAAAAGAAACTTAACAGAATAATTATTTTCCTGATATGTATATAAATATTTCTAGAGATGGTTTCCACTAAAGGTTAGAGGTAGATGGGTTTGCCATATAGGACTAGAAGGAATTTATATGTTTTCATTCAAAGGAGTAAGTTGGTGCATGGCTTTTTCTGATGAATGAACGTTCTGAATTCTCATTTAAACCATTATCAATAATAATTTTTGTTGGATGAACATGCAATCAATGCATTATAATCATTGTTTGATTTTCAGAGGAAAATGAAACATTACTAACCGCAACTTAACAGAATAATTCTTTTCCTGATATGTATATAAATATTTCTAGAGATGGTTTCCACTAAAGGTTGGAGGTAGATGGGTTTGCCATATAGGACTAGAAGGAATTTATATGTTTTCATTCAAAGGAGTAAGTTGGTGCATGGCTTTTTCTGATGAATGAACGTTCTGAATTCTCATTTAAACCATTATCAATAATAATTTTTGTTGGATGAACATGCAATCAATGCATTATAATCATTGTTTGATTTTCAGAGGAAAATGAAACATTACTAACCGCATACTTGAGTACTAAATAAAAATAAACTATACTCTTTCGTCAACAATGCTACAGGATACATAATGCATGTTTACAAGTGTTTTTTTCTCAACAGTAGTTATCATATATATGTCAATAGCTCTAATGTTTGATATTCTCAACTTCCAATAAATTGTTATCATATCAACGCAGTTTATAAAATCGTGAAACCAATTCACAATAAATTCTTGTTTCCGTGATACTTCAATCAATAAAAAAATAATCATCCTATACAAATCTTCTCAGTCCCACTAATCGAATGTTCATTTGGTGTCTTCACCACCAATAGCATCGGGGAGAGACTGGCAGCAAATTTAATAGCCACCCTTTCATGTAAATCAATTTAATCGATGAGATGTTTTGGAACCTTCAAATGGAAGTTCGATTTTCCTTGCTGGGATATCCGAAGGAGCTGGTTAATTAATGTTGAACGTTAGGAGCATTTCGAGTAGGTTCATTCAACTCAGGGAGGCGTTCTCAATTGATAAGACCACTTAGGAAGTCCCAAGGAAGCGATGAAAACTTTTCGTAAGGCAAAAGAAAACGCGCATCAGCTCTGAAATTTCTGGATACCTCAGAGAAATGATTACACAAGGGTGTTTGTCAGCGGAGGCAGCGGGATGGATGAAATATGATTAACTTCGGATATGTTCCAAAAAAGCTTGCCATTAAGAAGTTTGGTGTTTAATCGCCTCGAGCTACAGGTGAAAATTTTAATTGAAAAAGTATGCGGACCGTTCACACGCTAAATGATATATCCAACATCAGAATGTCGTATTTTTTATATCCATGAAATAAAGCAATTCTTTCGAAAATATAATATGATCTGGTGTGTTAATGAAAATATACGACACAAAATTTATTCCATAATTCGCTATTTGCTTGTGCTAAAAAGTGTTGAAAACAGGTGAATGTGATTGTATGTGGTGTTTCATTGGAGGGAAGAACGAATTTTGTGTGTTTTGTAAAGCATAAATTTGAGATTTCAAATGGGGTATTTCTGAAACAAAATCAGCAGCAGGAGGAATTCAAACCAGGTACCATCAAAAATTTGTTTTCAACTCATTGGAGTACCTTTTATTTGAGTACACAGTTTCACTATTGATGAGAATTGCTTGTTCCTATAAAGAATTCATTCAATTAGGAGTGATTTGTCAAGGCCTGCATCGCTTCAAAACTCGTATGGTCGAATTTCCTACTTGTGTCATCAGAAAAACCTTGTGATTGCATAGCGTTGGGAAGTAATTATCACCCTTTATTTCGTATGGCGCCCTAGGCACTATTACTGACAAAATCAAAGCCTATTTCATCAGTATCGTTAAGCTCACTTAGGCTTTTCGATTGGAAAATCCTGCGAGACTGTCAAGTAAATGAAGAACAGTGCTTCCAAATCAGTAAGGGATAATTTTATGTTGGTATATCTCTTGTAGTTAATCTTCTTGCTGTCGAATCTCTCGCTAATGAGTAATTATTGCGATGGTGTCGATTCACCAGGAAAATGGCCAAGAAAATAAATTGCTTTGAGACAGGCCTTGAAAATTATTCAATTTATTGATTTATATATTTTCAGATGTCAATATTACGAAGTTTCATTTGTGTAGGTATAAGGTGCAGTAGTTGAAGTTGTAGCTACTTAGTTTATATCAAGGTGCCAATTTCGATACATGAACGCCAGATTACAACTATAAAAAATTGTGCAATTTTTTGTACCTACATTATCATTGAGAAAAGAATAATGAATTGATCAATTAGGTTATGTTTTTGGCATGTACCTACCCAAGCGTTGTGCGAAATCATGGTTTAAACATAATTCAACTTTTAGAATATTGACAACAATTTACACAAACTTACCTTCAGCACTCATATCAGTATCTCCAAGGTAGAACACGCCTTTTCTCACCAAAATTTCGTGCATTATGAGCCCAAAGGAATAGACGTCTCCTTTCTGTGTTCCCTTTGAAGGGATGGGATCCATATTCAGGAGTTCTGGTGCTGTCCACAGTAATCCTGATGATTGAAATCAAGTGTAAGGTACAGTATATATTATATGCTATACCCTAAATCGTCATTATCGCCATAATTACTATTTTCATTGCCTTTTCATTTTATGAATTCGAACATCAAATCCACTAAGATGTTCTCATTTATATTTCACTTTTATATTTCATTTTGTTCAAGGTCAGTCATAGTGAGTCGTGATGAGCTACATTTATTTTTAAAGCAACATTCTCGCTTTCAACTAAACAAGACTTTTCTTGCATTTTATAGTTCTGTGAGAAATATGAAATTACGTAAATTGTTCGGTCGTAAGTTCATTGAAGTTGATGGTTTCCTCTGCATATGTTTTTAGTGCGAAGAGAATTACAAATTGTCGAACATTATTAAAAAATTTAGTTACAATACATATGTCGAAATTCTACATGAAAATGGCAATGATATTGATTGAATTATTGATTCATCGAATGAGTATATGAATTTAGAATGTGACAGCAAAGATGTCCTTCGTGGCAGTAAGACTTTATTCCACAATTGAATAAAATAATTCATGCTTCATTAAATCATGTGTATCATTGTTGCCGAAAATATTCATAATATTCTAAAATTGATCAGAATTCTTTCATATATATTTCCAAACACTCGATAATGAATATATTCCAGAAGTCATTGTGTAATAAAATGAATCAAGTTGATTAAAAACTCATCCCAATTATATGAAGATAATCAGTGGCAAGATAGTATACTCACTTTGCCAAAACGAATGACTCTCCTTATTGTACATGTCCTCATCAGCATACACCCTCAGGAAGGACAGTCCGAAATCAGCTATCTTCAAAGCGAATCTACTGTCCACTAGACAATTCGAAGATTTGAGCGCCCCGTGCGATTTGATAGGACTCTCATGTAGATATTTCATTCCACTAACCAAGTCCTTTATCAGAGAGATTCGAAATGTCCAATCCAACTTGATTTGGTCATCTTCCAGAAGGTCTTGCAAACTGCCCCTGAGACAGTACTCTGTGAGCAAGCAATTCGGTACGTCTAAGCTGGCACCATAGAATTTCACCAAGTTGTCGTGGGACAGGTCTTTCATCACTTTCAGTTCGTACAAGTTACTGTGAGTCAACTCGATTTTCGCTTCTGATAGAAATTTCACTGCCACCTTCATTGATTTGTAGAATGCCAAAGGTGCGTACATTTGTCTTTCGCCTATAAGGCTGATTGTATCCAGGTCTGACTGAAAAAATAACTACAATTACACACATAAAAACAAATTCTCAAGTGAAAAAGATATATTTTGAGAAAGCGCTTTCTCCTTCTGAAATAATTTATTTGAAATGAATTTATTGAATATGTCAATTGTAGAAAATTATTTCACTGGAATATTCATTTGGTATAACAAAATGTTCTCAATTCAAGAAATTCAAAGTATCCAGAAAAAATAATGAAGTTCTTGAATAATATATCACGGAATGTCTTCTTTCAAAATAACATTTTCTTCAATAACGAGATTGACAAGACAATTAATCTCTGAATAAGTAAATCTCTGAGAAAGTTTCTTTAGATTGACCATAACATTTACTTGAATATAATTGCGATCCCTTCTAGCCGAGAATGTTGCCAAACGGTGTGAGTGTGTTGTTTCGGTGCTCTTGTCGTGCATCCATCATTGTTCAACCAGTTCAACCTATTTTATTGGCATAGAAATATTGGCTTACCATGAAAGAAAAACTAAGGTTTTACGAGATATCTGAGGATATAATTACCACTTTTAGAGGTAAGTTACATGCCTACATCTTATCGACGTTCATTCTTGGGTAAGTATTATTGTGTATCCAATCAATTAACGTAGCTATATCATCTGGAAAACTGATAATTCTTGAAAAACTTGAATAACCAGTATCGGCATAGTGAGTGAAAATTGTGGTTAGGTACCTATGTGCGGATGAACGTTTAAATTTGTCCAAACACACAGATTTAACAGTGGAAAAGAGCTTCTTGAACTTGTAGACATCTTAGGTATTTTGATATTGCATATTATTCCAAACATATTTTTACATTTTTTTACCAAATTTCGATCCAAGGAAAATGAATTCAGTAGTAAGAATGTGAACCCAGATTTGAAGAAATATAATAACCATGCATTGTGCTAAGTCAGATTATCTCTCACGTTGTACCTACATGGAATTGTGAATGATATATTTTATATTTTTCAGTCGTTTGAAACCAGAAAAATACAACTTTATTGCGAGGTAAACTGGTGGACAAGTCCAGAAATAATCTCTATGAATAGGGGGAAAGGTTGTCAAGAAGAAGGGAGTTGAGGATGATTCTCATTTCAAGAAATCGATATAATTCCTCTAATTTGATAAAATTCTTGATACAAAACAATCTACAGCTATATAAAACTGAAAATCTGATTCTTTTTTTTAAAGAAAAACGCGAGTCATTGAGAGATTATGATTTGAATATATTGTGTTCTCAATCTGAAATATTGTATTATTCTCACGAAGAACTCCATTCATTTACTATTCAAGAAATCTATAACATTGGTATGAGTGTAATATTTAGTTGGAAACATCATAAAAGTCTTGAAATGAGCAAACATTTATTCCAGTATATATAAACAAGCCATACTCTTGAACCAAAGCATATCAAATCAAATTAAGTAATTCTTTTTATGTGTGTAGACTCGTACGTCTCTGAAAGATTTGTGACGCTATAAATGAGTATCTCAACAAGAAACTCCTCAACTTGCTGAAGAAATATCCAACATTCGTCCAACTCGTGCAGTAAGAACACGCTCTCATGAAAGAGAAGACTTTGTGATTTATATATTTATATTCCCCATCATGATTGCAATATCTCGCTTGAACTGATGTGGGAAGAACAGTCAATAGAGGAGAACTTGCTCACAGGAATGCATAATGTATATTTCGTCCTACAGGTGTAAAGAGAACTTGATCGCTTCATTTCAATGTTTCCTCTGTCTACTGAATCAAGAGATCGTTGACTACTGAAACCGATTTCGAGCGATAGCATTTTTATTCGAGTATGGATGATCCATCGTTATATTGATTTACGTACCCTCAAGGACTGGAAGCTGGATCGCGGTTTGGAACTAAAAAATAGTATATCACCGTAATTCACCCTCCACGCTTTGGCTTCTATTTCAGATTTCAGCTTCCTATGTCTGGAACAAAGCAAACAGAGAATGTGGAGATATACAGAGAAAATTCAAATACATTTTTGAGGCTAGTAAAGAGACGCCATTTTGGGAAATTTCAATTGATATTAGGTTTTCAAGTAAAGTAAACAATAATAAACAGGGAATTTACACTATGACTCAAGGAATTTGCATTCAACAACATGAAATTCTCATGAGAATAGAGAAAATGAGTTATTGTATGATTAGCAATTGTTTATATTTGAAAGATACGGAAGCGTAGAAGGGCCATTATTTTTTCATTTTTATTTTTCCCTACAATTCCGAGTTGCAACTTGGAAAATTATTAAATTATTGTGTCACTTTCCAGACTCGTAACGTAATATAATTTTCCGAGTTGCAACTCGGAATTTAGTAATTTTCCGAGTTGCAACTCGAAATTTAACAATTTTCCGGAAAAATTGCAACTCGGAAAATTACTAAATTCCGAGTTGAACTCGGTAAATTATATTACGTAACGAGTGTGGAAATAGACACATTCCTCACGAGTAGTCGTTTGTAACGCAGTGAAATTCTTCACGTTTTAGGAAGACAGAAACATTTGGTACATGCATTGACAGTGTGAATCGTATTTTCCAGGAAAGTTTTTGCTCGTAGTCTACCATACACTCAACTTCAAACCATGTTCGATAATTTAAGTTGGAAAGACTATTTTTCCTTTCAATATCAACTTATATTTGTCAATATGTCCTGATGATGGCTGAAAGCTGATGTATTCCTGGTTGCATGATTCTTTCATATTCAAGAAATACGTGCAGGCATTTGGTATTAGATATCAGTGAAATCGTTTGTGCAAACGAAGACAATTCAGTAATTCACATCTGGAATTGTCGGAAAAGTTTTCCATTATTACCTAAAATATGGAGATATACGGTGATATCGAATCGATACCACCTGAAATTATAGAGGCGACCTAAAAAAATGTTTGATCGTAGGTAAAATAGTGTACAAAACTCGTTGGAAAGTGCCTTTCCTGCACTCGTTACAAAACTACTACTCGTGGGGAATATGTCACTTTCCACACACGTTACGTAATATAATATTCCGAGTTGCAACTCGGAATTTAGTACTTTTCCGATTTTCGGAATTTGGTAATTTTCCGAGTTGCAACTCAGAATTGTAAGGAAAAATGGAAATAAAAAAATAATGACCCTTCTACGCTTCCGTAGAAACACATTGAAAATTGTAGGAAAATAAATACCAGTATACTGGTCAAACTTTTTACCATTTGGGTCGAAAAACTTATGGTGATCAAGATAAATTTTGCATAATTTTTTTTTGAGGTGAGGAAACGTGGAAGATTTTGTCTTACCTGTACCAAATGAAAGATCCACCTACCAGTCCAACCACTATAAGCACTACCAAACACGCGACTAGTATCATTACAATATCGTATGCTGGAAATAAAATCAACTTGAATAATTGATCAGCAAATTCGAAGACACTTACTGGGACACTTTGACAGATCATATCCACAAGCTGGCGTATCTGAAGGCACCCCAAATCGCCATTTCATGTTCCAATAATCAATTGTTTTATTCATAGTTGAATAAGAAGCCATAATCTCGTAGTTACCCTCAGAGTTTATGTTTAACATTGCTAATCTCCGTGAACGAATCCCATTGCAATTAACATGAAACTCCTCGTTCTTTCCTGAAAGGAACATTTGATCAAAAATCAGACATATTTCAGCGATTTTTTCAAGAATCTTTATTGTGAGTACTTATTTAAGACCTCGACCTCTGACTCAAACGAGTCTCTTCGGACATGCCCAGCTTTGAATCTGCATAAGTAAAATGCTCTGCCAGACCCTTCCTTTGTAAGTTCTTCCAACATGGTCTTTCAAATGTAATGTTTCTATCCTTGTGTTGCTTGGTATCCGATTGAATCGGATCTCTGGGTATCAGGTTGTCTAGCTATTTTAAAGACAAGGCATGATCTAGGGTATGTCAAAGGAAAGTTGTCGGGCGATGACAAATCATTCATTCAGAATTAGGTTAATCAATCTATTGAGGTCAGGTCTGCACATAACTAGTGTCGATTATCTGACTCCGAAGGAAGTTGATTGATTAGACTGATTAGAGTGTGTGTTGTCTTTGTTTGAAGCTAATAAAATTATTCGAAAAAAGAATAATCATGAGTTCATCTTTGTCATTAGTAGGTAAGTTTTTTGGCATTTATTTGACAGTGTGTGATGTATTACTACTATTACTGAGTAGACAGCCTGCAAGTAGCATTCGCAAGTAAAAGTATTCAGTTGAAGCATAAGCGAATGAAACTTTGAATATAATGTTCTGAACATAATTTTGTACAGAATGATGATTTATCATGCCAAATCAATAATTTCATCGAAAATGTTGCTATAGAACTATTAAAACTGCTATTATAAAACTGGATAATGAAGGAGAATGAGACACAGAAGTTTATATAAAGAATGCTTCAAAAGCGAAAAACAACGATGGTATTCTGATTCTGCTGATGATATCATTTCTGGCTGAAACTTATTGCATTTCCCAATTATCTTCCATTTCGAAATATGACTGTATAGTCAAAGATTATATACACATATAATCTTTGGTATAGTTTATGGACCAAATGAACATATAACTCCTGAAACAAGTTGAGATATGTTGAGAGTGAATTTTTACACTGTGATATCTATACGAGGCATAATGTCATATAGAAGCCACTGGGGGTTTATGGTTTATAACTCACAGCAGTGAAGTTATCTAATTATAATCTCTTGTCATAATATTTGACCACCCATTCGAAATAATCCCATCAAATATACCGTACGGAGAAGACGAAACTAATTCTCTCCTATTATTAGCCTCGCAATCCGAGAATATGTTTGAGATTGTCAGTAATCCTATACATGTTCTCTGTACTTGGCGGATTAGAGCGGAGTTGTAATTAAATTCGTGATTAGAAGTTCCACTGCACGTGGAAGACTGGACGAGTGTTGAATTATTCCAGATCGCACCGATTGATCCTGTGAAGAACGAGTCTGAATCCTATCAAACCGAATTGAAGGCTGGTCAGATCGTATTAACTTCTCGTCTCATGGGAGAAGCGGACCAACACGATTACAATACGAAGATCAATATTCATCCTTATAGTTAGTCCAGTAAAATCATTTCCAGAAATGTGGCATATAAATTCGTATATATTGAATAAATGACGAATTCCGGGCTATCAGAAAGCTGCCACTTTTTAATAATGAGATGTAATGAAAGAATAGAAATTGATATTAGCCCCATCCTCAATTAAATGATCGAGGAAAGGAAGAATAAAAATGGTGTAGTTTTTCTGGGCTCGATTTTCGATAAAATTCAATCACGCTATCATCTAGATGTTCGACTTTCGAGTTTGGTTAACGAAAACAAGATCAATTAATTCTTAAATGTATTATTGTTAGAGGCGAACTCGTCATCATGACTTTGATCACGTAAGTTTGTTCCTCTACTCTTTCTCATCGTCATACTGTAGTAACGGGTAGAGTTCGTAATAAAAAAGTTATCAAATATTTCGAGAGCCCTAGACGCACATAAAAATCATTTTCATAGGGTAGTTCTGTTTCTTCGCACTTGCACATTGTTATATACTCGGAAAATAAATTGGAGTTTGCAATAAAGAAGTTGTGAAATATTAATGGGGCCAGACTGTAACCCTACGCACCAAGAAAAAAATATCTTTCTATCACGTGGGTTTGTTTTCTAACTTTCTATCAACATCTCGTTGAAATATAAAAGTGGCATGGTCAAAAAAATGTTGGTCAATAAGTTACACGAGTTAACAAAAACATTTATTTAGTTTTTTGTCTTAAAGTTTATTTTATGATTTTCTGGTTAAAAATGCACAAAAAAAAGAAAATACGTTTTTTCCATGCAAAGTTTGATTGTATGATTGTAGAAATACCTTGAGATGAAAGTGGGATTTTCTCGTTCAAACTATGCCTCCAGATAGCACTCGAGTGATAAACAACAATCAAGTGTGTGGTGTAAAAGTCAAGCAATGTTTAAACCTGGAGTATTGGTTGTTCCGCAAATTTGACAAATTTTTTCCGATGCAAAATATCCAAAATTGCTTAATAGAGATCAAAAAGGCAGAACGGTATAGTCTATGGATTTTTAAGAAATAACAAAGTGGAGAACTACCAACAGCTATAGTTGAAAATATGTTGAATAATGATGAATTCTGAATTAGGATCAATTGAAACATACCTGTACCGATTTTCATGGTCATAAAACACATGTACGATTTTATTTTTTCAAATTTTCATAAAAAAAGTTACTATTGTTGTATTTTTGGAAAGAATCAATGACAAATTATTATTGGAGATCACTTCAAACATATCTGTACCAAATTTCATCATTAAATCCAACAAGAAAAAGTATTTCAAAATCGATGAAATAATAACGATTTTACAGGGGTGGTAAGTCCTCAGGGTTGACACACATATATATTTGTATTGTTTTACCATAAAATAAGAATTAAAATCACATGTTTTCAAAAATGTCGTTCAAACGCTCTATTGGATTCAAATACAAACTTTTTCATGCCATATATTCTTTTTTCGTTCAACTATATAATCTAATGTACCGAAATTTCATACTCAAATGTCAATGTCAAATTTTGTTTTATCCCGTGGTATAATATCATTGCCTATGACAATAAGAAAAAACATTCTAGTATCTTTCATCTTGCCATGGAGTATTACCCAACCATCTTTCAAGCAGAAGTACATGCTATAGAGAGATAGGAGTGCCTCGAAAGGGACACTCCAAGGGCAAAAATATATATTCTATCAGATAGCCAACCAGCACTGAAAGCTCTGAAGGCATACACTTGTGAGTCTAAGCTGACTTGGGACTGTAAACAATCCCTGAGACAACTGGCAGTGAACAACCAAGTCACTTTGATGTGGGTGCCTTGCCAAAGAAAAGACAAATATACAATTTCTCGGCCCAGAACCTTCTGTGGACTCTCCAAGGCCCACTTGAGAGAAGAGGTTCGACGTTGGAAAGCGGATGAAATGAAATCTCTCTGGAATAAAGTGCCAGGACAAAGACAAGCGAAAAGGCTAGTGATCCTTTCGCCAAGAAAAGCTTAACATCTTCTGGGGGTGGACAAAAAATACTTGAAACTGGTAACGGGACTCATCAGTGGACACTGCTCTCTGAGGTATCACCTCAAAAAGATGGGTAAAACAGAGAGTGATAGTTGCCGCTACTGCGAGAACTTCGCTGAAACTGCAGAACATTTGCTTTGCGAATGCCCAGCACTCTTCTGCAAGAGGGTCAAGTTCCTGGAAGGGGCCTTTTTGGAGCCCTCCGATATCAGGAACCTAGCTCCCAGGAAACTGATAAACTTCGCAAGAAGCCTCGGAATCTCGGGTCATGAACAAAAGGTGTAATATGTCGAGGTTAAACGACCCCCCCCTACAATCTACAATTACCTTTGTAAGATCTCCCCATCATCTCGTAGACAAGTTTACATCCAGAAATGTTTTCCACTCCTTGGTTTTCTTGCGTTTCATTCCGAGATCCATTCAGTGCTTGCACATACATCATCATGCCATCGTAGAGACCATCGAGGAACGTGCTACCCCTCTTTGGTTGACTGGCAACCATGGAGTAATTCGTCTCTGCATACGGCATTATGGTGTAGATCGCCTCGTAACCCTTCCTGGCTAAAGCATTATTTTCGTCAGTATCATTCAAGTACCATGGTTGCGAAGGGTTAGTGGCACTGAAATAGAGAATATTCTATCGACGCTTTTTTGTACATCGCCTACGGCCTATACAGTACGAAAGCGCTGAAAAGACATCAGCAAAATAAAATTATAATTGCCAGTTTGAACTGACAATTATAATTTTATTTTGCTGTCCGTTCAGCGCTTTCGTAATACAGGGTGAGTCAATAGTGGGTTCTTCTTCTATATTGGCCGGACCACTGACGGTATCAAAAAAGGCAACCAGAAGAGGGTTCCAAATCAATAGTTTTTTGACAATGCATTGGAGAACTAATCGAATATGATAGGAAAAAGGCACTAAAATACATAATTTGATGGCGAATAATTTTTCTTAAAAATTATTTTTGCTTTGTGGAGAAGGTGAAATCCACAAGATTCTCACTCTACTGGGTGGTCTAGTTAGTCTGAAACAACTGAATAATATTTGATGAACTCATTTAGTATGCATAGGTATTTTACGTCACTGACAAAGTGAACTGTCAAAATTTCGAATGTTGTCCAATGCGATTGTAGAGTGGTTTGATTCGATGATTATCCCCATAACGGCGCCAATGCAATCCGTATCAGCTGATTGTTTTGCTCTTGGATACTAAGTATGTCACAAATTATCGCAAGTTATCTTATGTTATGTGCAATTTTCTTCATCTTTAACATCCCTAACTTTGTTATGAATCTGTTTAATAAGTTCATTCGAAGGATTCTAATAATTATAATTCGGCCCCAGAAACTAAACCGTTGATATATACTTTATGGCTCGTACTTGAATGAAAGCAATTAAATTAAACAATATGCTTATCAACAAACTACGGACTACTCACTTATTATATAGCTCCAAGTTGAAGAAAATATATTCCCCTCGATCCATCATTTTCAGTTTTGCTGCTTCTATAGCTATTTTCCTTATATTCGTTTGGTTTGTACACGTTATGATTACTAGAAATGAATAAAGTTCAATTTCCGCATTGTAATTTATCATATCTGAATACAGGAGTGACACAAGTAAGATAAAGACACTTGCTTGTTTTTTGTCATCAAGAACTATATATTTAAGTATGAAATGCTTAAATATCAAATGATGAACTTGACTTATCTTCAGAAATTCCTTTGCGTTACACCTACCCATATTATTTCCTTCTTGATACATTATCTATATCTTATTTCATGACAAATTTATCTCATCTATATTTAACTTTTGAAAATATAAACGATTTTTATTATCAATATGCATATTAAACAAGCTATTTTTATGAGTAACGGAATATTATTATTTGTACAATATCGAGATGAATAAAAACATCATTGGAATCAGAACACATTTTCTATATCCGAATGACCTGTTCTACATTCAATATCGAGTGACACCTGATTTTTGTTTTTTCGAATAACTGTGAGTACCTATAGATATAGAGATTCATTTTTTTTTAGCGAGAGATTTGGCATTGGGAAACCCGTTTGCCACAGAAATTTAGAACCATCATGTTATCAACATTATTATTAACGATTATCTATTCGTCCGAGACAATCGATGAAAAATTGAAAAAACAAGAGGATAATGATCTGCTTCCACTCCGAGTCCGAACACATAATTCGAAATATACATTTATATGAGGCGTTTGTGTTCATTTTTCATTCATTCCTTACTTCACACGTTGGCCTTATTTTGGCGTAACCTGTATCGAAATTTCAAGATCATTCGCTACCCTTATATTTTTTGACATACTTCCATAGTCCACTCCGACTTTATTCGTGAGAAATTCGGTGTAGTTCATTCCCAGCAAACGTAAGTCTCCATCGACAAAATCTGGTTGGAATTGACCTAGTTCCGTAGCAAGACTACTCATGCAAAGGTAACAAGTGTCATCGCCAGCTACTTCGACCTGTTGGTATCTCTCATACATCAGGATGAATTTTCTCCAACCATATCTACGGAAGGTGCACTACTGCAATGCTGTTGCAAGCGTTTCCCCATTGACTTCCCTATACTCACCTCTCGAGTATCAACTCGAAAAATTCCGAGACAGATCGGAAGTCCGTAATTCCCGAGTTCAGCAGTAAGTAATATTCGTCTTCGAACCCCATTTTCTTTTCAGTGAAGTCACGGCTCAATCCAGTCGGTGTGAACATTGGCACGTCAATGTATTTCAGAGTTCTACCGACAGTGCCTGAAATTCAGTTTTTGATGTTTTATGAAGCTGGCTGATTGTACTTGGAGCTGAATTTTCCGCCATCCTGATAGTATCCCTACTATCTAGTCAGAGACGATATACAGAGTGATTGAAATGTGGCATTACGAGTGGATATACATGAAGTAGAGATTTGGAGACTGTGGCTCAAGAATATACAACAAATGAAAATATGGTTTTCTGGGTGGTAAAAGAATTGAAACGGCATTATTCGAACTAACTAATAATATATACAATTCCTTAGACAGCGGAAATGTGGCCTGTGGAATTTTCTTGGACTTGTCCAGGGCATTCGACTGTATAGACTTCTCAATTCTTTCAATCAAATTAGAACACTATGGTATTCGGGGAATTGCTTTGAAATGGTTCAAATCCTATATAGAAGAAAGGAAACATTCAGTGAAAATTAGAGATGAGAGAGGTAACTTTCTGCGGTCGCATGCTATGGATGTGTCCATGGGAGTTCTAAAGGGTAGTGTTCTGGGTCCACTGATATTCATAATTTTCTTGAATGATCTTGCATTACTTTCTAATCAAGATAAAACTGTAATCAATTATGCTGATGGCACCCTATTTCTCTCCGCACCTGATTTTCCAAGACTTATTTCGAATGCAAACGCCTCAATAACCGAAACAGAGAACTGGTTCTCAAACTCCAGGTTAGTGATGAATCCTGATAAAACTAATATAGTATTCTTCAAAACGAATCAAACTTTGCCTACACCTGATAACATCATTCTCAATCAACAAAAAATTATACCATCTAAATATATCAAATCTCTGGGTATTATCATGGACGAAACTCTAAAGTACACGTACCATATGGATCATTTGTGTTCGAAGCTAAGTAGGAGTTGCTATGGCATCAGGGTATTAGTGAAAAATGCAAATATCAGTACAGTCAGAACATTTTATTTCTCAAACTTTTATTCTCATACACGCTATGGCATTATTCTGTGGGGAGGCTGTAGTGAAGCTAATAGGGTATTCAAAATACAAAAAAGAGCAATTCGCATTATAAAAGAACTCCGGTATTTGGATTCATGTAGGAGCCATTTTAAACAATTGGAACTACTTACTATACCAGCACTATATATATTCGAATGCATTAAATTTGTATTTCGTAACAGGCATTACTTTGAAAAATACAAAATACAACACCTACATAACACCAGACATAACAACTATAATTTACCCGCTCACCGACTATCCTGTGTTGAACGAGGTGCATTATATTCCTGCATTAAATTTTAAAACCATTTACCTTCATCTTTCAAAGCAGTTACAGACTTCAATTCAGTGAAGAAACCACTTTTGAAATTACTCTATGATATTGAACCTTATACAACTGATGACTACCTGAATCGCAATACATTATAATGATACTAATATCACCTACATCAATTTTTTTTGTGACGGGCTTGTACATTTTAAAATGTAATAAGTGCAATAAATTATTATTATTATTATTATACCCCAAAAACCACAAAAAATTTGAGGAATCGAGGCGGTGTATAAATCATCTAATTTGGTGACAATAATCATTCGTTAAGTATCCTGCATCCTGAAAACACCAGATTTGATATAAATTAATAAAAATATTGTATGTAGGCATCTGATTGGTGTGAATTTCATGCGCTCATCTGTTCGATCTTAGAACCTTAGAACTTTTGCCAATTGGTGGCACCGACGTCCTTCCTACCGTACCTGATTTCAATATTGGGCTAGATATATTAGATGATTTTGATGTAGATCAGTATCAATTGGCCTAGTCCCTAGTACCACTGATCAGGATAAATAAACCGAAACAGTTCGTTATCTTCCGAATTGTCTCTATAGATTCAGAAAAGTATTCGCATGTACCTGCTCAGTGTTTTTAGACGCACCGAAGAGAATTTCGTGGAGGTAGAATTCAGCATCAAGAAAATCACATAATGTGCATCACACCACTGCGGTGTCAAATTGCACTTTCGGAAATGCATAAACAACACCACAGAAGTCTTCATTCTGCTAAACAGTAGTGTTACTCACAACTGGGTTTGGTTATTAAAAACACCTATGGGAAAGGTCACATAACACCTACAGTGGTGAATAATTTCACTGTGGTGGATAATGCCGCTCAGGCGAAAGATAAACCTAATTATTTGCAATAGAATAAGTAAGATTCATTATCATTAGGAAATAAGCATGAGATCAAAGCATATAATTGAAGTTAACTCTTTAATCATAAAATGGCATCAAATTTTTGTATTTGTACCTGGGATTAGCCTTATACAATAAACAAATATGCAAGGACAAACTTTTTGAAGGTAAACAAAGACAAAAAGAGAAATAGAAATGATGACCACAGCCGTCCACATCCCACATGTTGTACCTATACAGAGATACCCATAAGGGGTAATGGTGCTCATGTGAGCAGAATAACCCCAATTCCCAAACGGTCGTTTTGAATTTAACTTTGAATTGAACAAACATTGATAAGCAATTGTTGAAAATTGAATAATTCATCCTAAAATAGAATGATTAATCACCTAGGAAAGCTATATAAACAATTTAATAGATATGAAAATTCTGAACTAACCGAAAAAAAGAACATGCCGCGGGGTGAGCCAAAATCTGTCGGTATTTGAGAGCGGGGCAAAGGCGCTTCACTGAATAGGGAAAAATGACGGAGTGGGCGACATCTATAATTGATCGCATGAACTACTCGAGAGGTGAACAACAAACTAACCTCCATATGTTCATATGGGTAAAGTGTGAACTTTATTCATTAATTTCAGTGATTTAAGCATTGAAAGTGTTGTATTTTGATGATATTTTGTGAAGAATTGTTGTTAATAGACCACACAATCTGAAAATGCAAGATATTAGAAGAGGTGATATGGAGATAAAATCGCGAAAAATATGCTTGTTCCATAATGCTCTAACATAGTCAATGCTTTGCATAAATTTCCTTCAAATTCTAAGCAGAAGATGGGCAGGATTTGGGAAAACCTAAATCCTAAGGCAAGTAGCCTAGAAATGGAAGATGATCTTGAAGATAGAGAAAGCTATCTCGGAATTTATGTTTGTAGCAAGCACTCATGATGATTGTTTCAGTGGTAAGTTCGATTTTTCATTATTGTTGTCACTATGCTACCACCTCTTCTCCACCTCATTTGGTTCATTTTAATAATTTTGTAATTTATTACAGGCTCAGGCAAATATCAAATAATCATATGCAGTTGGAGCAACATGGAAATGAACAAGTAGGGAAGATTTATAAAAGAAGAGAGTTCCACTGTAAATACAAAACCAACAACAACCTATATGACACACAACAATAATGTTCCTGATAATTATATGAAGTTTTGGGTGATTCTGGTGTTGTGTATTATCATCTGCTTGCTTGGCAGTATTATTTGGATTTAGGAATTTAACATGTTCAAGAATGTTTATTATTGCATTTTTTATGAGTTGTAGTCTTTCTCAGTCTGAAGGGAATCTATTTCATTCACCAATGATTAAAAGATTTGAATACTGATTTGTTATTATTGTGTTACATTTCCCAAATTATTCTATTAAGAAAAACATATGACATGCTAAAGAAAGCCATTTACTCTTATTTACCCAATAAAACTATGTATTTTTTAAATCATTTATTTGAACAATATCATTTCTTTTAAATGAGTTTATCAAATCTCCACAAAATGATGAATCTATATCAACTGTCACTTCCTGGTAGTTTTTGCACTTCACTTTGTTCTAATAGGTATATCTATTTGAAATAATTTGAATACATTATCATATAATCTAGGTTCCTTAAAATAAAAACAAACCAACATAGAAAAGAAAACTGATAAGTCAAAAAGGTGGAGTTTATATGCTTCCAGTCAAAATGGCCAATAAATCTTTTCAAAATTGAATTATACAACATTAACAATAAATCTGCTTTACAGGAACATTAAAATAAACCCATATCATATCTCATCTAGTTTCATGGTGATTTCATGTGAGCATTGTGGAGGATCTCAACACAAAACTTTTTATGATTTCTTCATTGAGGCCTTCAGTTCCAATATTGTGATTGCTGAAACACTTTCACTCCACATATAATATCCGAAATTGACATTTCGACTTTCACACAGGCATTTTAAAAAGAATTTCAGGAACTAAGAACTGAAAAACTTCGAATAAAAACCGAAATTGATACCTGGACTTTGGTGGCATTTAACAAGAATCCGGTGACAATAAAACGGAAACGTCGACAACAAACCCTAGATACAACTTCAATCCAATATTCGAGTACGAAAAATCGACTTAAATCTCTGAGATAGCTGAAATTCTATTCAATAAAAACTTTGGTTTAACAAGAGATCAAATGACAGATTATTTGTTGTTCACCACTCGATCCGACATTTTGACATTTACAGCGCCATCTGGCGTTTCGTGATTTTTCCCTATTGCTCGCGAGCAGTTTAGACGGCTTTGCTGTTGATTGAATTCGGATTTACTGGTTCTGCCTTCTGCCTCGGGCTGGATCGCTCGTCTCGCGCGGCTGCCGCGCTCTAAACGAAAGTTCGTGCTTGAAATGACTCCCATTTGGCGCGCGCAAACATGGCTCGTGCGGCTGCCGCGCGTAAATAAAGGATACGCGCCTTTATAGAGGTGCGCGCCATTACTCGGAGAGTGTCTACCCTAATATTCTGTGGTATAGATATTTGCACCCACTGAATTTCGATTCAACTTACCTATGCAATAATCGCAAACAGGGCCAAACATCGCATGGATACATAAATCGTCCTTTATTGCATTGATCAAGTTTCCAGAAGCTTTGCCTTGTTTGCAATTGTCATCGTAAAACCGGTAATCTACCTTGACGTTTTCCGGAAGTGTTCCATCCTCCCTGCTCTTGTTTTCTGCCTCGAATAAAATTTCTCTTGCCTGAAAGAAACTTCGTGATCTGATCTGACACTACATGGGTAATATTCCTGAAGTTCAGTCAATTATCCAGCTAGATAGCAGATGATACAGGGTTCGTCACTAGTAACTGGTATGACATTTTATTTTACCAGTTCTGTTCCAGGGCTATCTGGATATTACAATTACAAAATATTCCATTTCTGACTCACAGAAAACCCCTGTATTTCATTGCATGATTGAATACTACCTAATGAAGAATATTAACTTATTTCAGGAATCCCCTTTACTCTATATTTTTATCAAAATTACAAATTTTCGAAAATAATCAATATTGGCAGTTGTCTTCTTCAACAAGTTATACCATCAGGTTCAGTAACCTACAGGATTTTCTATATATTACATCATACTTTTACTACTTTCAAATGTTTATTTCAAATAATTCATTTCATTTAATTCATCATGTTGTGAATTTGATAATCTTTCGAACCATATGAGATTTCTTTGGTGAATAAACAATTTGAGAAAATTATCAATTAAAAAAGGATCTCGGTCGAAATTTAATTCAATGTAAGTAAAAACTTTTCATTCCTCGGAAATATTTTGTTTATTTTATCAATAAAGTGACGTTGACTATAATCTCCAGTGAATACACATAAATACGGATTTTTATCTATATAGAATTTGTATTCTGACTAAACTGATTTATTTGAATGGTTAATCTATTTTTAGGAGACACCGGTTTGTCTGTAGGAAGGCTTCAATTATATAAAAAAAGATTGAGTTGACATTTGTCTGAAAGGTAACGTACTAACTACTCTTGAAAATATGCTTTCACAGGTTACCATATTAATTTTGTTTTAGACCATTTACGAATTGTGAGTATACTTCTCATCATTTCAAAATAGCTTGATGTAAACCAAAGAAACTAACTTTGATTTTAATTCAATAGATATGATATATAACGCAACAAGTTGACGTTTATTATTATCGATATGTACTACGAGATTTTACACTTTCATTATATACTATGTGATGTAAATATACTTGAATCTAGCAATAGATTTCAGCATCCAACTCACTCTCATTTATTAAAAAAGCCATGCACAATAATTCAAGTACCCATATGGAAGAATCAAGTGATGGGTATTCTTCCAGGTGATGTCAGATACGATTTTGAAATGTTAAAGAATGATAATATTGGTATTTTGAAAGTGAGGTGGAAATATTGTATTTCCAAATTGGTCTCAGGTATTCGTAGAAGACATCGACGATCATATCACCTCAAAAACTTTTGATGAATCCAAGAATACTATATGAGAATAGCTTTTCCAATGAAATGAAAAATTTTATGTTATAATAGTCATTTCCTGTGTCATCAACTTGACAATATCACCTAACTTAATTGTTGTGGGTTTATAAGACTTAAATTACTTACAGCGCCGGAAGCAGTTATATAGGTAAAGGTTAATTTGAAATATATCAAATGAATCTAAAATTGTGCTTCATCAGATTTAACTTTTATGAAGGAAAGTGTTCCTGTCTTGATGAAGGAAATACAAAATCGACGAAAGAAAAAAGAACCATTTTATTTGATTTTTCACTTGCCACATATACCAGCATGACAAAATAGAACTACGGAATCAGTTCTTTCATTTCATGTATTTTAGGTATTCCAACATTTTTTTGGAAGCAAATGAAATAAAATAATCGAGAAAATAATAATTCGAGGAAAGTTGGTGTATAATTGAATTGTCCTTTATATTTCCCTATTTTTTCTGTGTTTCCAACCCAATGCATCCAAGAGTGGGTACTGCTCCTTAGTACCTATAGGTACTTCCAATTCATTATCAGCTCTTCCATCAGAATTATTTTTCCATCGAAATTGTGGAACTTATTCAGTATGGTTTTTCCTGATGCCTAAAAAAATACCTATATCCTCCCCTATCATTATTTGACAGTCATGCACGATGTTTTCCGAATATTTTACAGTTTTTATATTCGTACAGCAAAGTTGGTTCTCCATAGGTTTGTTTGTTTTAGGAGGTTTAATGAAAACGTTTTTCCGCGAATGCGTGTGCGAAAAAAAATGCAGCCTTCTGATGCTGATGCTCGGATTATTTTCATTCAGGGTATTTCGGAAATCGATTGAAAACATTTTCTCGACCCAAGCGGCATGTAAATCCAGATCGTCGATTGAAATTAACTTGAAAAATGCGCATCATCTCAAAATCACTGAGTCACAGTGGGGTATCTCAATTTTCTTTCTTTACTGCTATGATGCAAAACGGTTTCTTATTGAAAAATGAAGCACACTGTATATTTTCAAATCCAGTTCCACATCTAATAACAAATTGAAGTCTTGTTATTGTTGGTCATTGGATTGAGTCTTCCATGGAAGAAAATGAGTAATATGAAGACAGCTCAGTTAATTTATGATTGAATAATTTTGTTATTTTATGTTATAGTCGTAGAGAAAGTATAATTTATTACTCACACGAAATGTTGTTCACCCTTCCGTATGATATCAATTTTTGAAAAAGTAACGATTACTTTTACCACTTACTGAAGTTGATTACATTTGTTCCAAGATAAAATTCAAACCTTGAAAGTTTATTTCCTGATAAAACCATTATTTCTTCAAACATCCTCATAACAATCAAAATATACACATTCTCAAGAACGCATCTCCAAAAGTTCAAAATATTTTTTCGTCCACACCACTTTGGTCGTTTTGTTTATGGATAACAAGTCTTTCCCGAGGTCTTTCCATATTGTTGAAATATTAACTGTATTCTGACTCTCTTTTTCACGAATACCAGGTGTAGCAATTGTAGAGAGAGAAGTAAGTAAATTGAACTGAAAATACTGCTATTGTTTTTTCACCAGGTAAATTATGCATTTGACGAGACGCATATTCGGACCCTTTGAAAACTAAATTCACATCATATTCTCTTTAAAATAATTATCAGAAACTGGTATTGTCAATCCACATCCCCTATCGGTATAGCAATATTCATTCTATCCCATTTCCTACATCAACGATCCCAGTGTCCCAGTTATAAAATAAAATAAATATAAAATTTTGGAAAAGAACAGATGGCAAAAAAAATTATCTAGAGAATATGTCGAATAATTTCAATTTGAACAAAAATAAAACTCCTTCTTTCAGGAGAGAAAGCAGTAAACACCAGATTAGACTAAAGATTTTCTTGTCTATTCAAGATATTTACTTTGATCATTCGGTAACCGTGATAGATGAAATTTTGGCACCATCGTATCAGATAAAAAATATGACTGAATGCTATCCGAAGTCAACTTATATAGGATGTTTTTAAGAAAATATGTTATTCTATGCCCTGAATGTCGCAAACTAAGTCTTCTTCAGTTCTCCACTATACCTATACCTACATGTACTAATATGAACTTTGTTGATGAAATTTAATTTCTATCTTGCTATTGATGAATCAACTTCTTGTATAATAATTATGAGAAGAAGATATAACAGCATCAACTATTTTTTAATGTTTCAAATAGTTTTTCAAATAGTTTTTTTCAAATAGTTTTGTTATTTTGACCTTTTTCAACATGTTTGCAATCCAGCACTGTCAGGGCTGAGTGGAAGAACAATTTAGTGGAGATTTGATCTCCAAATAAATTGAATTCCGCCCTATTATTTTTCATCAGAATATAAGGTAGTAAATGTATCTATTGTATATAACTGAAAGAATTAAAGACGTTTATTATTATTATGTGTTGTTGTTCTAGTTTGCCATCCGAGAGAATACTACCGGAAACATTTTGTACAGCCCCATTCGGACAAAATGGTTCGTTTTCAAACACTAAGATGAAAAACAAAAATATTTACCCTGGCAACATTGACAATGTACAAATCTGAATCTGGCAGGAGAACGGCTATATGAAGAGTGCAATTATCGGAATCTTTGCAGAGTATGCAGGTGTTATTGTTCATCTCACAGGTTTTCGGTTGAGGCGGACAATGGTCCACTGCGAACGGAGGCTGGCTGAGAATGCTGTTGTCGAAGATCGTGTTGCCCGTAGAACATTGAAACAACAGCAGGAAAATGAAATGAATCATCGGAGAACACCTTCAACGCGTTGGGAGACGAAGAAAATCAAACCATTCCGCACGTAACTCATTTTACGAAAGCACCTAATATACTAAGTTGATAGGCGTTGATAGCAATTACTGATAGTGTGTCGGCACAAAGATAATATTTCCACTGAATGATTGGGATAGACAAAGTGTTTTAATTGATTTATCACAGAAAATTATAAGCTCAGTCAAGTGCTCCATGCGCTACCTGTAGATAGGTTACTGCCGGCTATTTTAACAGCGCAACACGTTTTGATTATCGGAATCTGGATTAGGTTTCATCTTTGGGAGGGAAATATTGATCCGAAATATTTCTTGATACAACACCACTTCTTTATTCATTACTCCATTTCATTAAGCTTGTTTCCAAAGTGACATTGCCGCGCTCTTCTACTAAGTGGAAGTGGAAACACTTATAGAATGGAAACTTGGAACATAGATTAAATCGCTCCTACCACAGTTTTATCGATTTTTTATGAGTATCTCTGGATTACGGGAGGCAAAAATATTTCAATTGTCAATTTTTGGGAAATTCAAGAAGGAAACCATTATCAACACGGTTGACAGTTGTATACAACGATTCATTTGTTTCGAGCCAAGAGCTATTTCACTCCCAGTCAGCTGCTTATGATCTAGAAGCCACAGATCCGACCTGTCCTGGAATACTGTTCCCATATTTGGAGTGCGGCATCTAAAACATATCCTGAAACTATTGGATTATGTCCAAAAAAGGGCAATTCGTCTCGTCGGTGATGCCTCGCTTACAAACTCTCTCACTTCTCTGAAACACCGTAGAAAAGTTGGCGATGTATCTCTATTTTATAGATATTTTCATAGGCGATGCTCTTCTGAAATATCAACAATCGTTCCTCCATTAGCAGTCTCTTCGAGATTAACCCGTCAAATTACAGTATTCACACCCCTTCGTGGTCACTTTAGAGACCTGCAGAACGTCCCTTTCCAAAGACTCGTTCGTCCAACGAACATCGAGACTTTGGAATTCATTGCCTAGGGAGGTGTTTCCCGAGACATACGATCTCCATAAATTTAAGAAGAACACCAACTCTTACCTTCTTTCCCCTGGTTCTCACGATGTTCTCTGAACATTACAGGATATCATTTTCGTGAGAACCAGAACCTAAAAAAAAACTTAAATATGCGGTTTTCAAGATATTCGACAGATATTCAAAACAAGTTGAAATCTTTCTCTATAGTATTGACCCCCGAAATTTTGGACATCAGGTGATAGAAAAATGGTTTCGATATGTGATGATTTAGGAGATAGGTTTAGAATATTCAAACAAAAAATTCAAATGAAAATATTGAAAAGAGAAAAATTTCTGAATCACTTCGACTTAAGAAATATATAATTAGATCATGTTAGTACCTATGATATATGATTTTATAAACATTTATAGAAAGTTTTGTTGTATCATAGATGAAATTTATAAATGTCTACAAAAATTCGACAGGAAACACCTCATATGGTATACACCTATAGATGGGTATACTAATCTATATCTATCATTTTGATGCTCTGTATGGTCCATATAAGTATTACCTTCTGAAACGTCAATAGTTTTTTCGTTTCATTGAGATAGAAGTCGAAATAAAATAAAATGTTTATTCTTTATTTGAGCAGAGGACCAAAGGTCCAAAAAGGAAGATTATATGATGGCTACAAATATCATTAAAGTCTCTTTATTATTTTAATATTTAATTAACTTCAGAATCAGTGATATCACCCATTAACTAGTTTCCTTAAAGACGATAAAATAATATATCACCATGAATACGTACCTAAGGTGTCCGTAATGGCAAATCAACGCAGTTAGTTTCTAGCATGCTAAGCTAACATCAATTTTATTCAATGCGGCTATTGATATGAAAAATCATAAATATCCCACAAGTTTACTTCGTGTGATTGTTTTATAGTTTGTTTTCAATTTGATATATTCATTGAAATGCAATTACTTTTTATGAGAATAAACTTATTATTATGTTTTGGTGTGAATTTGGCAAAGTGGCAAAGTTCTTTGATACGGAAAATTGCTTGATAAACTATTAGAATGCCAAGGTATACTTTGACGGGATATATAGCACTTGACTTATTTTCTAATAGTAATCTACCTGATAAACAGGTCCTGTTTTATTTATATAATATATTTAAATAATCTTCAACTGAATTCCAAAGCAGTAATATATAATTTGAAAATTACACTTCCATCATCAATAGTCGAGTTCCGAAATTATTCCCAACCAGTACAGTTCAGTGCTTTAGATCGTTCTAAAATCACTGAATTCTACTGGTAGTAGTTGACTTAACCTGAATTCGTTCCGAAATTGCTGACTGTCATCAGTAAATTCAGTAATATCGGAACGCGACTTAGACATACAAATTATTTTAGATTGGTTCTATGAAAACGCCATACCTTTCATCTCTCATCTCATAAACCTTTTCTGCCTAATTATGATATTATGAATGTAAAAAACCGCACTCTTAAATTCTTCATTCAGTCAAATACATACCTATAGGTATTTCAACTAGTCATTCACAAATCTATAGGCAGCTGGTCAGCAAGGTTCTAAAACACCTCATAGAAATGTACATTTTCTAAAAATACTTATATAAGTTGTTATTGTTATGGTTTCGTTTGATGAGTTGGGTGCGGACACCCTGTATAACAGTCCGATGATAATAAATAGATAATAATCAAATGGAACATTATTGTTTGTTTATTATATATCATTCATTTATTGGACAAGTTCTGAAATAAAAATACAATCATTTTTAATGAATTTCACCATATGGCAAATGAATAAGTTGATGGAAGATAAATAATTGATTATAAACAATTTTGATGAAATTATCAATCACCAAGAATCATCAATTCCACACACAATGCAGTTATCAAAGGTAAAACAAGATTTGCTAGTATACAGAGTGCGCATTAATTATAGTCTATTAAATGTCGCGATCAGCTGCTTCGTTTAATGCCTATATTAATTTAGGGATCATTTTCTAGCCCGACTTCAATGTTGCAAATAATTCACATACTTTTTGAATTTATTGACGGATTAATAACATGAACTTCCTCTATTTTCGGCCAATGAAAAAGATTTTTGACATCACTCTAATTATGGAACACTCTGTGAAGAAACGATCAAAGATATAAAGTGTGATCATTGGGAACACTTTACTGAATTACAGGCATTTATTTCTAATTTTCGTGTGTATGTTCCTTGTATCTGCGGTATACCGATACAGACACCGAAAGGATATATCTGAATCTTTCTTTTACAATATATTCGTTATGATTCACGAGACATCCTGACGAAAAAGTTATCATGACGTGAAATGTTTATCAATTTTTATCTCTTTGATTTCAAATCCATGTTCTCCAAATGAAAATATCGAAAGTATCTATAAATAAATTAATCCCTAAAATTATCTTTATAATACTCAGTTTGAAATGAATCATGGGTATTAATAATTTATAGTTTATACTTTTCGAATATTTCTGTTAGTTTTTGTTTTAAATTACCGCAATATCGACTATTTCTTGACAAATATGTTTATAAAGAGACCTATATGCTTTAGGAAGCCACTTTTCATTAGTACTAGAAAGAAAAATTCAACATTCCATAATGTTGCTGTGTTTGCCGTCAAAAATTGAAAATCAATTCATATGTCAAAAACAGTGATGTACTCTGAACTCGACTCTGAATCTTCTGTAGAATCCGCAATTTTGAAAATGACTCATCAGTGAACAATGGCGAATGATGGAGTAGAATATATAAATGAAGAAAAAATCTACCTTGAAAATCTAATTCAATTAATGTAGATGAGTTAAAAAAGCACGTCTTATGAAATACTGTTTTGAGAGATATTTTGAAAATGCAATGAATTTCGATGAAACATGTTTGAATTATAAGTATCCTTACTGATTTAAATTTCAGAATCATTGAAATCCTCTTGTTGCTCAGAAACAACCTTTTTTTCTTTTAACATAAAAAACTAATCATATTTCCAAAAGGAACACTTGTATATTTTGACATATAGTAATTGCATTTGCGTTTTACCATACGTATTTTCAGATGTTTCTACACATCACAAATTGCTGATGCATTTCACACAGCTCTCTCATTTGAAGGGGAAAGTGTTCAAAAGTTTTCTTATCGCTATCCTAGTTGAGTTGCCTTGCCAACCCTTAGAAGTTCACAAGAAACTTGCAGGAGTTGAGCTAAGCACGCACATGCGATTTCTTTTCTCGCGACTGAATAAGCGCAATCGCGAAAAAAGTTATTTGAAAATGTTTCATGCGCGCACTTGCGGTAAATTAATTATAAATTATTAATCGCAACCTTAAATTCAGTAACAACATGGATTTTTCGAAACTGCATGCATGGTAGCATGAGTTGATTGTATATATTCTATTTTTTTATTGTGGTACTGGTTTTTGGTAAAATTATATTTCCTCTTATTGTTTTGAAGAATAAATGTTCATTTTCTTGACGATATTTTTTGCTTGCTTTTTTCATTGAAATTAACCCGTCAACAAGAAAGTCAACTTATATTTTCGATTATCTCGAAATGTGTCTGGATGGACTATGGTCGTTCTTCCCCTGGACCCTTCAAATTCAGCAGACATATTGGTCTGACTGATCATAAATCGCTCACTCACTCCCACTGTCTCCCAAATAAATAGTGCATATTGTAGAATCTGAACTATTTGCTTGCACAATACGCTCATTTACCAACAAAATGGATAAACAAACATTTAAAATCACTCACTAAAGTACCTACATCATATTATAATTTTTTTCTTATCGAAGATCTTCATTACTGGACCACAATGGACAATCTCAAAATGATGAGTCAATTGTCAAAATGACTAAAAATAATATGTTACTATTATCTCACTTTCAAAATATTTCATTACCATATAATTCTCAAAGATAAGTGACCTCATTCATTAGCAGTCTCTTCGAGATTAACCCGTCAAGTTCAGTCTTCACACCCCTCCGTGGTCACTTTAGAGACCTGCAGAACGTCCCTTTCCAAAGACTCGTTCATCTAACGAACATCCAGAACATCGATTCTTATCGCTTAGAACCTTAGATTATATATCCTACAGAGATATATAATCTAAGCTTAGAACTTGGATTTGAACTTCCATAACTGTTGATTTGCGCCATCTATCATTTTTCAAGTGAAACATGGTAGCTCCGCTGCTGCTGCAAGTGAGATTGTAGAATTCTTTCTAGTTTGAGATCGCAGTGGAGTAGCAGTGGAGAGAAAACCATTGTCCTCGACTTGAAGTTCAACATTTCTCTGGTCTAGTCTATTGTAAATTGTAAGTAAATTCTAAATTCTTACTTGTCAGTGACAGAATACAGCTGTGTTGTGTATATGTTCATGTCCTCATATATCATATATTTTATTAAAAATCTCTGAAACAAGATAAATAACATGAAACATGAAGTGAAAAATTCTGTGATCTCATCCGTTTTGTGATAATTGAAGAACAAATTTTAATGCATTAATTCATAGTGACCAGATTCTGATACGTTGACCTCTTGCAAAGTGAGTAATCTCTACCTCTACTTCTTCCATTGTATCGTTGATAACTATGCATCCAATAATTATCATCATCGTCTGCATGCAAAAATGTCTTTTTGATTCAATTGAACCAAGGGTTAAATTATTATCAAAATCGATATGCAGTAGTGTGGTATCCATAGGTTAATATATGTTCAGTCCTTTCTTCATATATTTATGTACGATTAAACTGATTCCTTTCTTTTTACGACATAATTGTAGCTGTAAATTGCTTTTATTTTGTTACACTGGTGGAAAGGCAAAAACCTGACGAACACCTTATATATTTTATAAATAATCCAAAATGGTTTCTTGGTTCAAAATTCACGTTCAATGTTCTTTTTTGCTCACCTTCTATTCTGAATAAATATCGCTAAATACCGTTAGGATGCATAATCAAAAGAAATCAAAACCAAATATCCATTACTTCCCAAAATTCTCGTTCGCTCTCGTTCCTATGTGGGTATTCCACCTACCCATATACTTGTACACTCGCTTGTACATATTATTTTCCGATTCCGATTAGTTTCCAACCTTCATACTGTCAAATTTTACAGAATATAATATTATATTCTGTCAACTTGTATAATTTCAAGTATTTGCAATGATTCACAAGATACCAATAAAAATAAACCTCGCTTAACCAAATTATTATTTTTTCATCAATATATTCCACCTGGTATACAATCTATCGAATAGTGGCAATGGGAGCTGGGGTAATTAACGGTAATAATAACTGTTTTTGGATATGCAGAAAATATAGAAATAAATTGTATACATAAGTTATACCTATATATGTTCTCTCGCTAGATATTATCGAAGTTTCAGCCATGGTTTCAGCATTCCTTTATTCCTCTGGATTCAAACCTGTTAAACCAGAATCCTGAAATGAATAATATTCTACCTGCGAATCTACACATCATCTTGTATTGATAGGTAGGTATCTTTAGGTATAGGTATGTTCCTATGTATAAATGATAAAAAAAATGATTTGTTTAGGAAATTATTGAAGATTAGTTGCACAATATAAGGACCTTATACATGGCTCTTGCAAAATTTGAAATTGCTCTCCTTTCGTGTTCACAATATATTTCCCCATTTTCGTTTCAATTCATTTCTGTAGGTAGTCGTTTTAGTCGAAGTTTTAGTATACTTATCGAAAAAGAATAGTTTTGTCTTCGTGAAATCATCATCAACTTTGATTTTTCTTGTGGTCAGAAAGACCTTATATCACGGAAAATTTTCCATAACGACATTTTAGATTTATCACAAAGTATTTATTTATTTATTTATTTATTTATATTAAGGAAAATGTTCTCCAGTATAACTTCAAATTGCTTATATTTCAAGAAGAAGAACGAGCTTTCAAGCATCCACTATCTCCAAGAAACCTATCCAGTTCATACTTATCTAGACTCCCCTGTATATACATTTCAATATAGGCTCGAATATAGGTATAGATAAGCAATTTCTTGGGCTACGCACTGACGATATTTTATTATTTTGTGATCATGAGTTTTTGATCACTGACGGTATAAAATTTGGCGAGAAATGTTATCTCTGACGTAATTCTATTGAAAACAATGTTTCTATCAAAACTATGAATAGTATGAATATTTTGTCAGTAAACAGTGCCGTTATTTTGTAGCACTCTATGATGAATCGTTGGAGTGATGAAAAGGTCAAAGATCATATTATTGACTCATATAAGTAACACAATGATATCGCATATGAACTTTCCATTCGTTAATTCGATTCGAATTTTTGATACTATATGCCATCATTTGAATATCAATTACTTAATATCAAATTAAATGATATATTCACGAATTATTTTGAAATTTTGTATGAGATAGTTTTTGAAATTGAAGTTTTTTTTTCAAGTATTTCGATTCGAGGACAGACACACATAGTTCATTATAAAGCCAATCCATTTATATTCAACATAAGACTCCGCTATTAGGGGTGGGGGTATCATATCAGCCTTATCACCAAGAGCTATTCTTGATTGAGATCTTGTGTATCAACTAACATGTAATTTTCATGATAATCATAAATCACTTCGTCCAGCATTATCGAGAATAAATAGTGAGAATACATCGAATCAGTATAATATTCATTATTAATTTTATGCTTATTTTTATATTGAGGTATTATACCGAATATACCTAGTATTTCAACAGTATAATCAAGATTCAGTATAAAGTTACCTTATAACAATATAATACCGTACTTTTAATCTTAAATATAATTTTCAAGAAAAATCTATCATGGAAAACCAAGTATATTAGACAATGATCCGCAATTATCCGAGCAATTATTCAATAATACTGATCTATTTCAAATCATTTGGTGGAATTGAGAGTATGAAGACTGTGGTACAATATTCAAAATTGTGTAAATACGTATTTCGCTAGGTATGCATCTTTGGCAACAAAATATACTCGAAAATATAATGCTGGAGTCTCGGCTGGAGTGATAGCGAAATCTATAACGATTTTCAATCATATGATATCTACTCCTAATCAAAACACGCTGTCTAATACTGAACAATTCATTACTGATCGACACTCGATATAATTATTAACTATATACCAGTGAGTATTTTATATTTCGATTTGGACCGAGATTTGGACATAGTAGCTTTTTCTCTCGCGGTTTTTCATTCAATAAGTCTATCATGTCATTTCAATTTTGGAATATTCTCGATTTTCTGCAACCAATGCTGAATTGAATTTTGTCGTACATTTTGTGCGCAGTTCACTCTTTGGTGTTTTTGCTCTTTAAACTCGTAACATTTCATTTTAGGTGTCTTGAAATTTTGAGTATTTCAAATTTTTTACATCTACATTTCAAAACCATTGATTTTCATATTAATTCTTCCAATGTATACATGATCTGGCAAGCAATGAATGGCGGCAAATCTAACCGATGCACAATGTTCTTTCTCAATAATAATTATTGGAAAATAATCCGTGTTCTTCTATTCAACTACGTAACGTAGTACATGTGTTGAAATTGTTTTGGTCGGTTTCTAGTTTAGGTACTATTTATAATATGGTCTTGAATGCATGGCTACACTTAAGAAATCAAAACACATTTTCTAATGAAAGCTTACGCTATTTACGAGGTTTGTCAAAAAAAACTATCTAAAGTAAGAAATATAAAAAATATCAGAAAAATTCGAAACATGATATACATTGAATTTCATTTCGCAAATAATTTTTTCATCGGATTTGAGGTGGATGATGAAAACGCTGATGATGTCATTGTGGGAAATGGGCGAAATCAAAAGATTCCACCGTTTATAATAGGTGCTGTCGAGTAATCTGAATCTGATGAGATTCAATTAGTGATAGATCTATAGGTACCAACGAGGGTACCAACCTAGTTTCGATTTTCCCGAGGATTCTGACACTAAGATGATAACTCATAGGGTATCTGAATAAACCAATTTTGTGTGATTCGGTAAATTTTCTAGTAGGTATTCATAATCTATTCTAATCTAAAATGTGTTTATAAATTATGAAAGTAGCGCTTATCCTCAAATATATATATATACAAATAAAATTTATCAAACATAAATACTATGTATACAAGTATTATTTTGATATTTCTTTGGGCTTCCTCTTTTCTAATTCAAAATAGCATAAGAGCAGTTCAAGTGAAAATTTACAGTGTTAAGTCGAGTTATATCGAATACCGCAAAATTTAGGTTACTATAGGACATCATTTTTTACACTTCAATTTCACCAAGTTTATCCGTCTCGACGAAAACAATCAATTTTTCCGAATTTTCCTTGGACAGGAAATCATTTTCACTTTATCGCATAATGTTTGATTCCCACCTCTAGCTCTTTTCCGCAAATGTCGATTATTGACAACAATTGTGCCTGTACTATTTCTAATATGCAATGCCTATGCAAATTTGGCATTGCAAGAGGAAAGAGGTGGTAGTGCTTTTATGAATTAGTTAGTAATCAATAATGTGAAGAAATGACCTGATAGTGAAAAACACGAGGAAAAATAGGTCACCGGTAATCTAAAGGTAGGTACATAACATTGATCAGTTATCAACATTGGTTGACAGTTACAAAAAATATCATCTTTGTTTTGGACTACAATAGAAATGTCAGAATCTGTGATGATTAGCTTTTAATCAAAATGTACTATGCACTGCACTGGGAAATTTTGAATGAAGAATATGAAGATTGAAGATAAAATGCGTCGCTCTTCTCATTGACCTATTCCTCGAATGTTTCCATCATGTTAGGATTTCTGAAATGATTCATTAACTGACTTTTTTATAATGATTGTAGGTCAATGTTGGAAAAAAGTTTTTCTAGAGACAGCCCCAATATTATATCAATATTTCGCACACTGTATACAAACAGGCGTGTAACTCGTGTAAGTAATAACTATAGTAAATAGATCATCTCGTTATAGACTTTGTTCGACTTTCACGCCTTCAACCATCAAATTATCAGACACAACATAAAAGAAGAATGTATTGCGTCAAAATTTAAATTCATTATTTGTTATACAGTATGGTGGAAATGTATGAAATACATTCATTATCTCTAACGTATATGAATTTTAAGGAAAATCCTGAGATAGGTCGATTTTTATTTTCAAATTTACATCTCTTGATATACATACGGAGTATGTGACGTCATCCACGTAGTTGTGGTGACGTCCTCGATTATTTTTTTAAATTGGAACATACCCCGTTTATTTTTTTTTTCAGAAGGTATATTCATTGTCTATCTGACGATATACTAATATTAGGAAAATGAAGTAATACAGGGTGAGACAAAATTATTAATTATTTTATAATTACAACGAAAATCGTTACAATAAATAATCAAATTCGTGATCTTCTGCAAGAATACAATGTAATAGACAAAAAACAAATCATTCTCGAACTTTGCTATCGTTTCTGAATATATTTGTGAAGTATTCACTCGTATTCGTTCTTTCAAATTATCTGGTCTTTCCGGCTTCTTACATAAACTTTGCTCTTCAGATAACCTCAGGAAAAATCGAGAGGAGTCGAATGAGGATATCTAGTTGGCCATTCGATTTACCCTCTCCGACCAATCTAGGTAATTGTGTACATTGATAGCATATGAGGTTGTAAATATAAAATTATTTTTTCCCACCCTGCATCACTTCATTTTCCTAATATTAGTATATGGTCAGTTAGACAATGGATATACCATCCAGAAAAAAATTTAAACAGGGTGTCTTCCTATTTAAAAAATAATCGATGACATCACCACAACTACGCGGATGACGTCACAAACTCCGTATGTATATCAAGAGATGTCAATTTGAAAATAAAAAACGACTTGTCTCAGGATTTCCCTTAAAATTCATATGCGTTAGAGATAATGAATTTGTTCCATACATTTCCACCATACTGTATAGTAAGTAACCAATTATTTTTTGGCGACCGAGCTTACAGTGGCTTTCACTGGTTAGCAACCATGTGCCTACCGCTTTGCGGTATCTTGTACTGACGTAGAACTCGTAGAAGCACGCTGTGCCAAATCAAGCCAAATGTTCCATCGATTACAAACATTTTACGCGATATACAGGGTTTAGATTAAATACTCCCTACACTACAGGGTGAGAAAACGTGGTCGAAAGTTACTTTGTTGAGAAAATACCAACAGATCTTTATGTTCTTTTAGAAATATATGATTTAACTTTGTTGGTGCTATCGATATTAGATTATTTGGAAATATTCCGTGGAATTTGCCGGTTTCGTCTAAAATCGATTAAGATATTTAACGCATGTCATGAAAATGTATATCAGCAATCGCAGCAAATAATTATCATATTCATTGGTCTTTTTTATATGCATTTTACGTAAGCTTTTTATATATATTTCAATAGACCGTACAAAACGCTTGTTATGTGAAATAAAACGAGATTAAGTTATCATCCTGCAGCACAAAATTTTTGTCGTATAACGTAAATGTTTGAGTATTGAGATAATCAAATAAAGCCACCGAATCAAATCCTCTGAATCTGACATTCACAACATCCTTGAAAATATTCATGGTACCTACGTAATGGTTTTATTGAATTGGATAAAGTCTGCAACCAGTGTTTTACTCTATATTCGGTTGAAGATTTTAATGAATAATTCAATCATCAATATTCGGTTGGAGATTAGAGTTCATGTTGAATTACCGATACTTCCCTACATCTAAATGAATGAGTGGAAGGATGATTAGTTGATTTTCACCGTTTTTCACCTTTTTCTAGCCCTAATTTCTTGCCTTTCATTATAAATACCTAATAATAAAACACTTTTCCACATTGTGAACATTTTTACGATTTTGGTGAAAATTTTAAAACAACTGCTTCAATTATCATCTGTGTCAGAAATTCGAGAAGCGATGATTCACTGAATGTCAAGCTGCGATTTGTGTAACCGTGTCGATGATTTAGATGAAGATTTCATCTATGTACCGCTATTTTCTGTATATGATACCATAAAATCTAATATTCACTAAGCTACATTAGAAAGTTATATTTTGAGTGGATTGATAAAAATAATCCTGTACTATACATGAATCACTCATTGTGGGTCACCAAGTTTTTTGTTTGTGTATTTTGAGGATACTCAGATAAAACAATATTTGGTGGCCCATTTAATTATTTCGAATTAACTCTAATGAATCATATTATATAATATTATATATAATGATCAATATATCCCAGTCTGAAAACTACAAAATCTTAGTGTTGACAGAAACAGTTAACCTTAACTTAACTATCTCATATTCGACTATAATGTAATATCTCAGAATCGAAATTGACGTATTTTCTGTAGTGGCAAATTATTTAAATAATATATTTCATTCAGCGAAAATGTCTAGGACAAAATCATACTTCATCAGTTATATCAGACCAATTTCAACGTTTTCCTGTATCCATGATTCTCTTCCATAAAAAAATTCCGACACTGTTGTGGGATCGGCGAATAAAATTTCGAAATAATTACCAAAAATGGTTATAAAACTACACACGTGAACCTTCGCGTGAACCTTAGTTTACCTTTCTTGTGAATTTAGTAAAGCGTGATTTTATATGCGATTATCACACAAGTTTCACTTATATTATAAATCTGGTTGCCAGATTGAACGTGGGAAAATTAAAATTATTTCAGTTTTTCATTACTTACGTACACATAACAAATTCAATATCCTTCTCAGTTGAATAAACTGAAACATTTGCATGAGTTTTGTAGGTATAAAAAATAAAATATATATTCCTATATTACCTTTGTTCCGGCTTATTGTTGTATTATCGATGATTGATAAAATAGGACGGACACCCTATTATAGGTTGTTTATATGTGATATATAATACATGTTTTAGATGATATCTGCTTTGCTATGGGCTAGCTGTTGTGAATGGCCTCTTTATGTTTTTCACCTTTGTTCCAATGTATAATCTCCTCTCCGGTATTAATGCATTATGGAAAATATAATTAATGTTGGATTGGAGCCAAAAGGGAAATTTAGGTGGAATTTAATGGATTAGTAGAAGTCCATTACGGTGATTAAAAATATATCTACTATTCCGAACTAATGCAATAATCTGAACACAAGTATGATAACTTTCCTTCAAAGTTTTTATTCTGATTCACTTAAGTCAATATCCCGGAGACGAAATATACTCATCTGATGTTTTACCAATCATCTTGGATTGAGCACTTATAGAAATTTCATAAATTCTTATATTTATTAATTCATCATTTTATGTTCAAAAATGATTTCTTGCTTTCTACAATCAGTTATATCTTAAAGCCTTTCAATTTTCAAGGGTTAACTATCATTGTTTAATTTCAGTGCAAATGTATAAAAATTTGTTTTCGGAATTTTTTTTAACTTCATTTCATTTTTTAATATTTAGCATTTGTTCCATAATCACAAAACTCACCATTTTCGAGTCGTCATTTAAATTTCATAAATTTTGACTGAGAACGAAATTCTTCATCTGCGTACGGGATTCGAAAGCTAGGTATTGTCGTGGTATTTGTATATTCATTTCTTCCTGTGTTTGGGCCACTGATGAGCAATCGACTTTTAATCATCTTCAACATCACCCTGTATGAATAAAGTGAGACCATCATCATCTAGTTGAACTGAAAGCAATCATTGAAAATCTCGAAATGTTGTTTATTCGTTATGAATTTTTCAATATCACCGCCATATTGGTGGTCACTTGACATCATTCAAAATGAAATCAAAAGATATTCCTATTTTTGTATGTTCAAAACAGTTTTCCTAAAAAGTTATTTTTCTTCATTTATTCTTCAACTTCTAGTATCATTTATAGATTATTCAATGAAGTTGCAATTCAACATCCGATCGACCTATCTTTTTGTTCTAGATCATTGCGATATCTTGTGGACTACTTTATTGTCTTTCCGTACTTTCCCATCAGAGGCAGCACTACTCAGAAATTTCGATGCTATATACATACCGAATATATTTTAATATGAATGTTTGATGTCCATCCTTACAAATGTTATTTTCTCCTTAAAATATCGTTTAGATTTTTTCTCGAAAACTGTTCGTCAGATACTTTTCAGAATACCAGAAATTATTTCATCTGAATGCTCTGATAACTCTGATTTTTTTTTCAGAATATTCGAACTTGCCGTTTATTTTCTAATGGGTTTATATGATTTTATAACATTCATAATGCTTTTCTCATATTCTCTCTCATATATTCGGGTTCATATGATTTTATAACATTCATAATGCTTCTCTCATATTCCATCTGCCTCAGGTGACAAGCCTTGAACCCCAAGTGAAAAATCTCAAGTGTTGATTTTTTTTATAAAACCTCCACCTCCATACTCAAAAACGCGTTCATTTCCCACAGTTTTCGAGAAGAAATCTTGATGGTCTCTTATTGGAACATTTATATACCATATATTCTAAATGGAATCTGTCAAATAGTTAATGAAAAAACTTGAAAGAATCTTCTTAATTTTGAGTTTTTTTTTTCTCGAAAATTGCTCGACAGATATACCTTTCTAAATTCCAGAAATTATTTCATCTGAATGCTCGGATAACTCTGATTTTGTTCAGAATATTCGAACTTGCCGTTTTATTTCTCATTTGTTTTTATGAACCTTCTGATATTTGCTCATCTTGTTGAATCTCAAGTGTAAAATCATGAGCCTCAAGTATTTTTATAACATCCTCAATCCTTCTTCCATATTCCATCTGCCCCAGGTGACAAGCCTTGAATCTTAAATCTACTGAGTCATACTTAGTATTGATATATAAGACCGTAAATCAGGCTCCTGTATATTTAAGTGATCATCTTGTTAAAAGATCAGAGTTGGTGGCCTATAATTTGAGATCTACAGAAAGGTTCAACACACTGCCATGAAGAAAACAGTGTAGAAAGGGTATAACAACTTACATCAATAGTTAAAAAATCCCCAAATTTTGTAGTATTCAAAACTAGATTAAGGCAAATGTACTTGAATATTCAATAGAATAGAATAGTCTCTTATTCTCCTCATTAGACATAAAATAAATTTATAGGAGTAGTCAGGATGATTTAAATAACATACATAATATATACATAGTATACATAGTATTCGATACACAGATATATATAACAATATATAATTAACTTATTATTAAAATAAAAATTATTTGATTTCATTAAAACATTTTTCAACAAGATAACCTTCAATTTTTTTTAATGTGTTCATCGATTCTAAATTTCTTATGGTAGATGGCAGCAAATTGAACATTCTGCGCCTATGCTGTCAGGTAAATGGTATCTGAGCTTAGTTTTGTGAAGTTCTGCATATAAAAAATCATTATGCCGTGTCTGCATGTGATGTGTTTTGATTTTGATAAATGTTTCCTTGTTCTTATATATATATATATAAATACAAATTTCATAGATATACAGACTTGGCAAAGTTATTAGTTTGTATTGTTGAAAAATGTTTTTACATGAATGAGTCAGCGGAATTCCAAATATAATATGTTCACAATGTACTTTGAATGAAAGACACTCATCTATATGGAGTCCAAGGAATTTGGTTTTCTTACCAAAATGAAGCTTTTTATTTTCTATAGAAGTGTTTGGTTTTTTAAAATTTTTTTGGGAATTTTGAAATCGTAGAAGATGTGTTTTATCCGGGTTAAAAAACAACGAATTTTGTTTGAACCATGAGTTGACAGCATTAATCACTTTAGAACACTTCTGTTCGAGAATATCTTCATTACTGTCAGATATTGATATAGTAGTATCATCTGCAAATGTAACGAAATATCCCTCATTTGATGCATAATCACGTTGACATATAGTATAAACAAAATTGGACCCATAACAGAGCCTATAACATTGGGTATGTTCTTAAAATACCTGAATGAACTGTTAAAGGTATGTGGTGCAACGTAATAGCTATTGAGCCAAATGAACATCTATCTATCTTGAAGCTCAATTTATAAACTCCGCTGCCGTAGCTACAGTTGACGCTGCCGTTCCAAAATGTATTGGGGAAATATTCGATGGCTACTGCGTCAACTGCGGAGTTTATGAACATATGTTTATTTTCAGCATATTCCATCCACGAACAGTAACTGCAACGTCAACGGTAGCAACGGCAGCGGAGTTTATAAACTGAGCTTGAGTCTCGATACAGCCACCCCCACACTAAAAAACACGTCCATCCTCCACAGCTCCCGAATAAACACCATGCGAGAAGGCTGGTAAGAGCCCGACCATGACAGGCAACAGCGCCAGCGCCACCTCGCCTACCGGCGACGCCAACCACGGCGCCTCGACGTCGTCCTCGGCAGGCCCGGGGTGCAAGGCGCACCGCCGGCAGGAGTCCATGTACACGATGACGGGCCTCTACGCGGACGCCATCCCCGAGCGGAACGAGGTGGCGGAGACCAAGTGCCCGGCCAGCTTCTGCCACGACACCATCATCAAGTGCCACAGCCGGAACCCGTCGGCGACATTCGACAGGGACAAGGCGGCGCATGCGTCAGCCGCGTTAGGTGGCGACGCGCCGGTCACGCTGAAGGGGGCAGAGGAGTGCGGCATCTTCCGGTGCAGGCCCTCGTCCATTCAGAAGTATGCCGGGATCAAGGTACAGTACATTGGAAGTGGATGGCGCGATGATCTATAGGCGAAACAAAATAAGTGTAGAAACACAGTGGAAGCAGGTTATCTGCTTACTGACAGCCAGCGCCGATAGGCGCCGTTTTCTCGCGCTTACAGAGGACAGAGTAATTAAAGCGATTAATAGCAGGCTGAAACTGGTAGCAAAGATTAGTGGTTAAACAAGATGTTAAATAGTAAAATTACTACGAGTTCCCTTGAACAGGCGTGGTGGGAGAATCGCATCCACGCATGAATGACCTGAATGCATCTTTCTATTGGTTGATACAGTCATGTGATCAAACAAGTGACATGTGAAGTTCTTTTCATAGTACAGCGTTTTTCTGCGTTCGAAGCTTCGAATTTTGATTCGATGTCAGATGATTTTCTGACGGACGAACGAATTTTCAACCAATAGCAAGCCTAGTTCCTTCGAGCAACAAAACGTAATGAATTTATGTTGTAACGAAGTTACTTGAATTTTTATGAACATACTGTATATAGTAGTAATTGGGTAGTATCCTGGGTAAATGTCGTGCTAGGAATTCCGTTCTTTTTCGTAACGATTTGTTTTCACACACCGGAAGTGTATTAGTAAATATCAAGTTAGCGCGAAGTCATGATTTGATAGTTATAATTACTGATAATTAATTAGCGAGATAGGCTGGCGTTCGACGATATCAAGTCAAGTTTGCAGCGATGCGCACTTCGAGCTATCCCCACTGAATCAAACCGAGAGTAGAGTGGGGCGAACGGAGATATACTCGCGATCGCGACGCGAAAACGCCAGTCCTGCTTGAGACCGCAAGCTGGACACTAGACTCTCTAGGGAGTACCGCAAAGCTGAAGCCGCAGCTAAGTGGTCTCGAAGAGAGAGAAGTTCGAAACCGCGAACTAATAACCGAAGATAGCCGACTTCTTGAGACCGCAAGGAGTAGGTGATTCATAATCCGTGTTGAGTTGAGAGGGCCGTACTTGCATTCTTGTACAGGGTGACTGCTATCCCACTTTCTGCGAATTATATTCGGTCTGGGGGATAGTAGGTATATGCCGGAAAGCTGCTTCAGGTTCTGCGAATTCTATTCGGTACCTGAAGTTGTCTCTGGTTGTTTTACTCCCTGCTTGAATCAATGTACGGGGTGTTTTGGCATACCATCAGCGAATTATATTCGGGTGGTAGGACAAAATACCAGGGAATCCCTACCGTCTCCCTTAAGATAGACTCAGGAAACCGCCGTATCCGCCGTATGCCTGATTAGAGTTTTTGATAAATCTGCTCCGCATAGCGATTGATTTCTTTGCTTTTTGATTTTGCTTTCCCGGGAATATTCTAGCACCGTGATTATTTCATTTTGTTTCTCGGGAGAAACGTATCCGTGGGAGGGAGATACTATCTAGTAGGATATATTGTATATAGTTGTACTTGCTAGTTTTCGATTTATTGTAAATATTAGAGGAATATAATAATAGATTTATTATTATTGGTATTTTTATTTTCTTAATTGAATTCGAGTTTTAGTTTTGATTTTCTTATTACCAAAGCAACCAGGTTCAGGGAACTGATACTTTCACAAATGTCACTTTGACAGTTAACATCTAAAGACCCCTGGATTAAACTTTCTTCACTGATAGTTACCCGGTGCAAGTGGACCTACCACTATAATATAGGTGGCGCCCGAGATCTGTATATATAGCACCCGAGCTAAAGCGCCAAATAACGCTTCTCCAAGCAGAAAGCGTTACAATGTTTATCAGATGATGGACACAAAATAGTGAGGTTAGATTTTCAAATATTTATAATTTTCAATATATGATAATTTATGTTAATATCCTCTGAACCCAGCAGACATTGTTGCAACGGTGAATAAACCCAACAAATTTAAATATTGACATATGTACTTCAAGGATTAATACTAGTCAAATTTGATAACTTTATTCAATTGAACATAGATCAACAGGAAGGTTTCATTAGGAAAGTCAGATTCTTCAAAATTGTGTTGCCTAATCCGGAAGTGTAATTGTAAATGTTTCATTTTTTGAACCAGCTTCTTTGCTAAACCAATGGACTGGACACCCATAAGCTGATAGCCCACCAATGCTGAAACAAATAGTTGAAAAAATACACCAGTTTCCAAAAGATGAAAGCACAGTTTGAAAGTTTTGGTTGCATAGCTTTTGAGATATTCATAATGGAAACATCTAAATACTTGTGTACATTATACATATGTCTAGTTATATGAACAAAGTATTGCATCAAACAAGTACTTACCAGAAAAAATACAGCTAGATTCCAGATAATCCACTAAATTATGAATTATGTTATTTCCTTTCATATGTTGGATGTGTTTTCTCCTCTATGGAACCAATTCTTCGTTATGTGCACTTCAGACCAGTTAGCAGCGTAGGTCATGAAAGATATGATGGAAGTGTGAACAGAAATAATGAATATGAAATTGAATTTTACTCACAATAAAGAGTTCTACACCTTTGAACTGTTCCTCAAATCCCAATCATCTCCATATGTACATCTATTAAAAACTATTTCAATGAAATTCAAGTCATCCTTGTATCATGTATAATCTTTGGTTATGTTGAAATAGTAGTCGAAATAAATATGAATGATGATAAATTCATTGAAATTTATGAAAAGTACACAAAATATATGCTCTATTCGGTTATTGAAGCAGTAAATCGTTTTTTTCATCTAAAAAAATCACTGGTGAAATGTTCAGCCCTGAGTAGCCAAAGCTTTCATATATGAACCCTGGTACACAGAAAACGTAGTAAAAGTTTCAAGGACGCATGGTGAATAATTCCCGCGCAGTCAAGTGCCTTCTCTGTAACCTTACTGTACTCTGTGCTGGTAGTTTTCTTCAAAACATTGAGCAGAAAAGATGTCGTCATCATTATCCGATGATAGGATTGCTCTAGATTCTGTAACTATGAAATTGGCAAGACAAAAATTCGGTTTCTGTCCACTGCATACTGCATCACGTTAGATCAGAATTTGGAAAATATCATCACTCATTTAAAAAATTGAAAAATGATGAAGAAAGGTTCTTCCAATACACGCGAATGAATCAGGAAACATTTCAGTATATTCTGAAAAAAATTCAGCACCGACTTACTAAAAATTAGTGTAATCTACATAAGCGCAACTTCAATTGCCAATTTCTTTTCTTTTCAAAACACAACCAGCGCGTACAACCAGCTAGAAAGAACTGCATTTCAATTCCGACAAAAAATTCGGCGCCGGTGTCCTGCGCAGACAAGCTTCAACCTTCCTGCACTGTGTTACCGCTTATTTAAAAATAACTAATAGTTTCTGAAGCTTACCAGCACCGATATGCGCCGGTAACAGGAAAGCAGATAACCTGCTTCCACTGTGTTTCTACACAGAGCAGTATAACTAACGCATGGGCCATAGAATCGTTTGTTTACATTTGGTGCCATATGGTTTCCATATGATTTTCTTTTTGTGGAGTGGTAATTTGTTGGTTGATATTTGAATAATTCTGAAAAAACTATCAATCATTATTGTTGGCGTACCTTACTGTATCTCTCAGGCGAGAAAAAAACCCGAAATAAGTTTTCATACCTCTCCAAATACACAGGAAAATCTCGACTTATATTTTGTAACCAAGTTGAAAATAAAGAGTTGCTGGACAGGAGATATGTGTGGATTGAAAATGATGTACCTTATATTTTATTATTTTTATTTCATTGTTATTGATTGACGAGGTAATTGAGTAGTTTCTTTTACAGATATCTTAGTAAATACACTTGTAATTTCATCGTGAAATAGTATAATAATGTGTTCTCATTTATTTTATACTTACCAATAAATATTTTCAATTGCATGGCATTTCTAAAAATATAATATCACTAAAAAATATTAAAAAAGTTTACATTTTACCCATATGAACTTAGTTTGTTGTTCACCTCTCGAGTAGTTCATGCGATAAATTATAGATGTCGCCCACTCCGTGATTGCTATGTTATGCGACCTGTCAAAAGCTTCCGATAGTGTTTGCCATAATTTGCTTCTGAATAAGTTGGGAAAATAAGGGATGAGAGGTTCAGCAATAAACTTGATAATATCACTATTAACTGTAATTAGCAATATATTATTTACAACATTTGCGAGAACCAAGTGAATTCATTTCTCCCAATCTCGATTATCCATGCTTTGCGTGTTGCCCGAATCTGTAGGGAAGCGATATTCTGGAGTTCTGTAGGAGCAGTAGGGTACAGCACAGCACTGTGGCGTGATTTTAAACGAAAACTTAACGTTCCTATTAGCACTAATCTACACCACTTAACAATATCAGAATGACCTCCCACTGACAGCAGTGCCCTCTATGTTGAACTTGCGAGAGTACATACATTGAAATTCTGTAGGACTAGCATAAATAGAGCTGATAAAATATAAGATGAGATAACCTACTAACATATGTCAATGACAGAAGTCAAATATATCGAGCACAAAATTCGAATATCATGACTATTCTTGAATTCATAATAACAGATCAAGTTATAGTTGTCTTAACGATGAAATTTGCATTATCTATAGGAATAAAGGTAAAACGTTACCGTTCCAATCTATAAAGGTTACATTAAATAAAAACTTGCAACGAAAGCAACTTGTTTTTTAATACCAAAAATGTCAAATCTACAGAGCAGATCTGTCCCTTTGGTCGTATTTATGTGCAGTCATGAAATCTGAATGTCAAGTTAAATAATGATAATGCTTGGACATGTATTAAAATTTATTTTCTAAATATAAAAATTCATCTTATTTATTTTCTTGGTCATTGATTTCGGATTTCTTATTCATGACTCACATTATTAATTTGTAATAATTCACAATCAATGCATTTTTTATATTAATGCATCGAGCTATCAACTTTTATCTTCATTTTATCTTTCTATCTATTTCACGGAATTTATTATGATGTGTTGACCTATTTGGAATTATTGCATATCAGCAACGTTTTATCTCACCGAATTATAATTAATATTGTTGATAACATAACCAAATACTATTCGATTTCAACATGGTACTATAAGTAAAATGTTTCATTTCCTCCATGATACACCCACCATTAAATAATTATTTTTTGTTCGCAAATCAACATAAAATCACTTGAGACTGATCCTTATAGCAGCTTATAGACTTTAATAATTGGATGTTCCTAGAATGTCCTCGATTATATGAGGTACCGGCTGAAAAAGCTGTAAGGCTAGGTCATTTCGATATTGTGTGTTCTTGATCCCAATATAAAAAGTATTCAGAACTATTGTTGATATTCAATAAAGTTCGTTCACGGCTAATAATATGCAAAACATTAGACAATATCTTTTTTTAATAGATAGTACAATAGATAAATCAAATGAAAACTGAGAATATTCAAATGTTCTGTTTACACATCCTTAGCAAATTGTCACTATGACTGAACTGAATATAATAATTGGACATTGGTTCAGAAACTATAATGATGAAACTCAATAGTTACCCAATCATAACAAATTCCCCTTCTTATTAGTTTTTTTCTCATTATAACTCAATTGTGGCGGCAGGATATCAGAATGCCATCCAAATATAATCTCATCTTATTATCATTCCACCCTTTTCAAAGAAATTCAACCGAATATTCCACCGCATTTGTCTGATATTCAAGTTCACAAGTAGATAAAAAAAGTGATATTGAACAAGATCTATTTCTTTTTCTAGTTCTTCGTTCTACTCCTGTCATTCCTTGTTACCCTACAACAAGCTCTAAGCTCTGGATACATCAATTCTGTGATAACAACAATCGAAAAGCGTTTCGAGATCCCATCGAGCCTTTCTGGACTCGTGGCATCATCTTATGAAATAGGAAATGTAATAACAGTTATATTTGTAAGCTATCTGGGCAGCAGACGTCACATACCAGTGTGGATAGGCATCGGGGCTGTCATAATGGGCATAGGCTCCCTAATTTTCATGGTACCACATTTCATCGGAGAGGACAACAAAGGTAAAATTGCAAGAGAAAAATTGTATTTCTTATGGTTATCTCATAAGTTTCAATTGAGTAAGTATTCGAAAATTCTGAATTTTAGAACCTCCCTGTATTTCTTTCAATGAAATGTCAGTAGATATAGTGGATAAAAAGTAAACCATTTTGAAAAATAATGATTATTTTCCATTAAAAAAAATTGAAAAATTTCGATTTTTCACCCTGTAATCATTCCTGATAGACCTCGAGTAAAATTGATCGACAAAATCATCTCTTCAGGGAGAATTCAAAAATGTAATAAAATACAGTGAGTTTTTCAAAACACTTTTCGAACGTGGTGACTATAGTGGATACAAAAAATTGAGGTCGCATTCTGGATATCTTTTTTTCGAGACAAATTCACTGACGAAAACAAAAATTTGCTATCGTCCTTTGTTTTCGAGTTATTAGTAAAAGTTCGATATTTCAACTTCAGGACAAATATGAATTCTTAAGGCAGTTTTTTCTGTATAATCAAGTAGCGTCGAAAAAATTTTAAAAAGACGGTGCAACTTCGAGTTATGTCCTAAAGTTGAAGTTTTTCAAATGGAAACCATAGTTGGCTATATGGTTTGGTTGAAACAGATTTTTTTCCCTTTTTAATGTCGGGTCGCTCTTGATGTGTAAGTTTTCAATAGTGAATCTTTTCGTAAGACATCCTCATTTTTAATGATTAAATGAGTTGAATGATATTATGACGAGAACAAACGGACAAACCGTCATAGATGACACCCGCCTACTTGGAATAGATAAAAAAAAGCAAAAAGTAATCTAGTAAAATATTATTTTCACTATTGAAGACTTACACATCAAAAGCGATTCAACATTTTAAACATAGTTGGAAAGAAAAAAATCCGTTTCAACCAAACAATATGATGCCTTTTTGTAAAACTACAACTTGAAGCCATAACTTGAAATTGTTATCGCCGGTGAATTTGTCTCGAAAAAAAACATCTAGGATGCGACCTCCATTTTTTGTATCTCCTATAGTTACCGGGTAATAGGTCGAGGTGCTTGAGATGCTGCACAGCCTTAACGACCCCCCCTACAATCTAATCTATACAAACATCGAAATTTGCCCACCCTGTACATGACAACTAGTATAAAAATTTCTTGATATGAAACTATTCGCTTTCTTCTATCTCTCAGGTATTACAGTGGCAAATACCACAGATGAAAACATGTGTCGAATAGTGTCTGTGCACGAGCAAGATATGGGCCTGGGGAGGTTGTCTTCGGGGTTGTCCTCTCCACCCTTGGCCCCGAATAATATACGGGGAGACAACTGCATTCAGGGTGGTCCATCAACCACTGGACCAGTGTTGCTCTTCGTTTTAGCACAATTATTGTTGGGTTGCGGAGGTTCGCCGCTCTTCACTTTGGGCACCACTTACATTGATGACCACGTCAGACCAGAGAATTCTTCAATATATATAGGTGAGTTGAAATAAAAGCATATAATCTATGATATTTTTGAGGCCATATAATTATTAATGATATTTTATAGCATAGTTTTCTTATTTCCTGGGTATTGTTAAAGATATTTGGAGATTAGTATAGTAATATTGAATATTTCGCTTTCACTTTGATTCCTTCTCCTGCTACAAATTCGAATAACAATCAACCCAATGAAAACCGAACTCGCGTACAGATATAGTGTTTGCAAAGTCAGTGGGGATACCGAAAAAAATTTCAACCAGCTGCACAGTGCCAAATCTACGATGGCTCTGGAGGGCCAATGCGAAAAAAAAATAAGTCGATATTTCGACTTAGTAAGTCGTTATGTCGAAATTTCGACTTAATTATCTCGAAATTTCGCCCGAAATTTCGTTTTAGTAAGTCGAAATTTCGACTTATTATGTCGAAATTTCAACTTAATATAATATCAATACAATCTAATATTATATAGTGAACAAGATAAAATAAGGAATAAGATAAGACAATTGAACATACGTTATTCAAAAAGGTCTGAGATCTATTAGATCATTGCGTTATTTTTGCTTTCATCTCAACCTTCTTTCGTTTTCTTAGAAACCCCTGATGGGACTACCAATTACCAAATTCAAATAGATATCCAATTGTGTTTCTTGTAGTGACAAATCCTTTTCGAAAACATTTTCATATGCATCCATATCGATTTCCGTGCATCTATAACCACTAACATCACCCATGTAAGGAATAAACATAACAATAATCATCTAATAATAGATGTTTGACCAAAAAAGCCTATTTTATGAATTCAGATTAGTAAGTCGAAATTTCGAGATAATTAAGTTGAAATTTCGATTTAATTAAGTCGAAATTTCGACATAATAAGTCGAAATTTCGAGATAATTAAGTCGAAATTTCGACTTACTAAGACGAAATTTCGAGTTACTAAGTCGAAATTTCCACTTATTTTTTTTTCGCATTGGCCCTCCAGAGCCATCGTACAAATCCATCGAAAAACTGTCACTAATATCTTGTTAGCGGTTCGTTAGCGGCATATTCTCAAAAGATTCAATGACCGGCAGCCCATTTGAGATTTTTTTCTAAGAACCTTGCAAGAAAAATCATGCGATAGGTTAGATCAATGATTATAAAATTTCCTCTAGATGATGATATTTGTCTCCTCAGTACAGTTTCAGATAAAAACGCCTGAAAAACTAGTTTTCACTTGACAACCATTCTATGATTGAAATACCTCGAAAATCTATGGAAAAAACCTACAATTTGACGCCCAGCGCCCTAGATTATCTCAAAAATTGACCAAGTTAAGCTTAGTTCATGTTGGAACGAATTCCGCAAATAAAATGCGATTAAAAATGGCGTCGCTTTTGTCGGAAGAAAGTTCAAAAAACTGATCTTTATTGCGATTTCCGCAGAATTTGTCATTCTAAATGGAATAGGGTTATATTAAGAAAATGTGTTTAATAACATGATGTGTTTACTTCACGAGAGAGTTGATGTGGACGAATGTGAATTAAATGAAGTTATGCATTTGGAAATATCTTGAACGAAACAAACTGTTCCTATCCTTTGTTTCCACTCACGACTTTGAGGGATGGAGAAACTCTTCTTTTAGCGATTGTCCGCTTCAACATGAACTAGGTTTTTCGACAATCCAATCAAATTTGCGGAATCGCATAAAAATAATCGCAATCGTTCTAACATGAACTAGGCTTTATCATGAATCATCTTTTTGTTGAGCTCTCATATTCTCTTTCCTCGTGATAGTTTCAAGTTGATGAACATAAATATTTTCATTTCAGGCTGCATGTACAGTATGGCAGCTTTTGGTCCAGTTCTTGGATTCTTGCTGGGCGCCTATCTTCTTTCATTCCACATGGACTCCTTCACCCACATCATATCGATAGGTGATGAACGTAATACAGTATAATTCGACATGCATTCTAAAGTCGTTGCATTTCAGAATCAGGAGACAGCCGATGGGTCGGTATGTGGTGGGGAGGCTTCCTGCTATGTGGTATGTTACTTATTATCGTGTCGGTGCCGTTCTTTTCTTTTCCCAAAGTTCTCTTGCACGAGAAAGAGAAGATCCGGCTGATGGAGAAGGCGGCTGCGGCAAATGGCGCTGGCACCAGCAGTTCACATACAAACACAATCTCAAAAACTGTGAACGTCGTCACAAAAGATCAAAACGCTTATGGAAGGGATATCAAGGGTGAGTGAATATATTGCGTAGCGAAATAGTTATTGTACTCAAGTTCGAATAAGAAAAAGTTATTGACCAACCTAACCAAATAACTTACATATTTTCAGATATACCCAAATCTATGTGGAGATTAGCGTGTAATCCAATATACATTGTGACTTGTCTGGGTGCCTGCATGGAATTGATAATAGTATCTGGTTTTGTAGTATTTTTGCCCAAATATTTAGAGACGCAGTTCAGTTTGGGAAAAAGTCAAGCAAGTGTGTTCACTGGTGAGTTTATCTATAAATCCTCTTATATCAAACAATGGGCTTCCACATAGTTGGATTCCCAAAAATATACCCTGATGACACTACACGTTTCACAAAGTTATACACATGATCTCAATTGTTGCAATAAAAATCGACACCCTCTGAAAACTGCAGATATCGATGAAGTACTAACCCGATAAACAAAAATATGTCTGTGATCAGCTAAGAGAGCAAGAATTTCTTGACAATAATTCGACGATGCCAAATTTATGAACAAAATATTTTGATGAATTCGATATCTGCTTGCGCATGTCGTTTACTACATAAGGAAATATATATTCATATAGTTTTTCTAGTCGTTTTTCTAGTCGTTTTTCTAGTCGATTCGTTGATTCGAAATATAATGAATTTCAATATTAAAAAAAAAATCCATGAAGCTCTTAAAAAAATATGCTTGTATGGAACTTTAAGATTGTGGTTTTGACCTTCATATTTTCAATGATTCCAGGATCTATTGCCATTCCTGGCGCCTGTATAGGCATCTTTATGGGCGGTGTGGTTCTCAAGAAAATGGAACTACGCCCTAAGGGAGCTGTGCAATTCGTTCTTATCTCCAACGCCGTTTGCCTGCTCTGTTACGGCCTTTTATTCTTTTTGGGATGTGATAATTTAAAGATGGCTGGCACGACCATTCCCTATTTCAATAGCACCCAGCCGTTTCAAGTCAATTTAACTTCTTCATGCAACTTCGGTTGTGAATGCAGTATGAACGATGTGGAACCAGTGTGCGGCAACAATGGATTGACGTATTTCAGTCCTTGCCATGCTGGATGTACTTCGATTCTCAGTTCCAACTACACCAATTGTGCCTGTGAGTAAAACTGTCTCGTTTCAACGTTAGTTTTTTGTCATTATCTGTGAATTTCTTATGCTTCACTTACATAATATGTCATTCTATATTATTTGCTCTAGATCAGTTATTTCATGTAATAAAATAGTTTGGCATTTGAAGATCAGATTTGGTCACGACTTCTTATTGAATTATTTTTTTTTTCAGGCATACATGGAAACATGACAGAAAAAGATGGAGTATCATCGCCTCTGAGTATAACCTCCCAAATAGAAAGTACTTACTTGGAGGTAACCGTAGTGCCTGTAGCAACTGCAGGTCCATGCAATTCTTCTTGTCATACCATATACCCGTTTTTGATATTATTATTTTGTATGACGTTCATAGTAGCTATAACTCAGATGCCTCTACTCATGATAGTTTTGAGGTAAGAGAATTAGTTGTTAGAAATGTTATTTACAAACAAGTAATCTTTATAATGGCGTAACAAATTCTGGGGAATTGTTCGTCCCGCGAAATATGATGAATTTCAATAATTTCTTTTAAAATTCAACGAAGCTCTGCGGAAAAAACGGTTTGAAGTAGTGAACTAGATTGGGCTATAACTTTCGAATTATGGAAATTGAACACAAAACAATTACAAAGGTGGAAATGAATATATTTTTTGTATTTTGAAATTTCGTGCATAGAAAATTGAAAACGAGTTTAGTTCAAAATTCTTCTTCATAAAACTTCAAAAATATTTCGTCAGAGCACTGTTCACCGGTAGTGGCTGTAGTGTAATGTGTATCATGAGCTTCGTCGCCCATGCACTGACGTTGACAATCGATGTGTAACAGTTATCATAGCACATGCGCTCTGACTGTCCTGTCATTGGTACCTATAGCATAATTTTTTTTCTCAGAACCGTTACAGTTCTGGAACCTCAAAGAACGATTCTGGTCATGCACATTGCCTTCAAGTGATTCACTGTGGTACAGATATTGATTCCGAAAATGTTTCATTTTCTCAAACTAACTGTTGTATAGAAAAAAATTTACCAATTTTCTGCAAATAAATATTGTTTGGTAATACACGATCTCAATAATTCAATACATAAACATGCGCAATATAAGAATTCAAACCTAACTCTAACTTGTTAAGAGGTACCTATACACAAACAAGGATCTCTCCAATAAATGAATAAATCATTCTTTGACTATGGCAGCTTCATCTTGCAGTTATAAAAATGTTAACATTGATAAAAATATGCATCTAGAGCCATTTTATTATGGTACAACGGTTTTCTTCACGCAATACATGAATATTTCTGATATTCTTCTATGAGTGCCAAAACTTGTCTGCTGTCCAAATCATTTTTTTTGCTATGCTATTATTTCTTGCCATTGCGAAATATGAATAAAATTAACCTCAAAATATTCGCAGCAACAATATTCACACTGCTCATTATCACATCCAAGAAATGTGTCTGGAGCAAGAAAAAGAAAAAGAAAGAACCTATCCTAATATTTCTTGGATAAAATATTCTGATTCAGTGCATTCACATTTTCATACAGTAAAAATGCACCATGTAATACGGGACTTAAGGTATTTTTTTGCGAGAAACTAATTTGAAACAGTTTTGAAACACTCAATTTTCTTGAACCATTTGTGACGTCATACTTGGTTCAAAACGTTTTGAAAGCGTCTAGATACTGATAGGTATGTGAAGTTATGGAACGTTTTTTAAAAAAAACCTGTGGCTTTGCTGGCTTCGGGCGAACTCAGCAGAGCAATTTTTTCAAAAACATTATTTTTCTGTCATTTGATATTTGGATATTTCAAGACTAATTTCAGGCTAATTAATTACCCTAATTTGATTTTTTCTGCTCCACTCATTACAGAAAAAAACAAGATTTTTCGATTTTCGCCAAGTCGTTGATGCAATCATTTCAAATTATAATTTTTTGACGATTCAACTCAGAGTATGTCTTACCTACTCATGTAAAAACTACAGATGATCAATCCTTTTGTATAATCCAGGTTATAGCTTGTCGAATTAGTTCATAGTAGAAGTTGGGCGCTTTTGAATTATTCCAACATTCCAACATTGACATTTTATTGATCCAACGATGGGTATCATCGGTTTGACAAGTTAAATCGTCAAAAAATTATAATTTGAAATTATTGCATCAACGACTTGGCGAAAATCGAAAAATCTAGTTTTTTTCTGTAATGCGTGGAGCAAAAAAATTAAATTAGGGTAATTAATTAGCCTAAAATTAGTACTTGGATATCGTTATATTGAATCGCAAAAAAAAGTGTATTTTCAAAAATGGCTTTGCAGAGTTCGCCCGAAGCTAGCAAAGCCACAAGTTTTTCTATTAAGGGAGGGAGCAAAAAAAATGGGAATAGGGTAATAAATTAGCCTAAAATAAGCTCTACAATTTGGCTATTTCAAAACACCAAAATTATTGTTTTTCAAAAATGGCTCTGCTGAGTTCGGCCGAAGCTAGCGAAGCCACAGTTTTTTCTGTCAAAGAGAAGAGCAAAAAATTTGGGAATAGGGTAATAAATTAGCCTAAAATGAGCCTAAAATTATGTGATCTATCCCGAGTCGAAATTCGTGTGTGGCTTTGCTAGCTTCTTTACTATGATTTATTGGCCATTTCGACTGGAAGCATATAAGCTCCACCTTTTTGACATCAGTTTTCTTTTCTGTGTTGGTTTGTTTTTATTTTCAGGAACCTAGATTATATGGTAATGTATTCAAATAGATATACCTATTAGAACAAAGTAAAGTGCAAAAACTACCTGGAAGTGACAGTTGAAATAGATTCATCATTTTGTGGAGATTTGATAACTCATTTCAAAGAAATGATATAGTGTTCAAATAAATTATTTAAAAAATTCATAGTTTTATTGGGTAAACAAGAGTAAATGGCTTTATTCTCTAGCATGCCATATGTTTTTTGGGAAATGTAACACAATAATAACAAATCAGTATTCAAATCTTTTAATCATTGGTGAATGAAATAGATTCCCTTAAGACTGAGAAAGACTAAATTCATAAAAAATGCAATAATAAAACATTCTTGAACATGTCAAATTCCTAAATCCAAATAATACTGCCAAACAAGCAGATGATAAATTAGTCTTCCATTTATTTACACAACACCAGAATCACCCAAAACTTCATATCATTATCAGGAACATTGTTGTGTGTTATATAGGTTGTTGTTGGTTTTGTATTTACAGTGGAACTCTCCAAGATCCATCACATGATCATGTTAATCATCATCCAAGTGTAGATCTTATTTCATCATGTCTTCTTTATAAATCTTCCCCTACTTGTTCATTTCCATGTTGCTCCAACTGCATATAATTATTTGATATTTGCCTGAGCCTGTAATAAATTACAAAATGATTAAAATGAACCAAATGAGGTGGAGAAGAGGTGGTAGCATAGTGACAAAAATAATGAAAAATCGAACTTACCACTGAAATAATCATCATGAGTGCTTGCTACAAACATAAATTCCGAGACAACTTTTTCTATCTTCAAGATCATCTTCCATTTCTAGGCTACTTGCCTTAGGATTCAGGTTTCCCCAAATCCTGCCCATCTTTTGCTTTAGAATTTGAAGGGAATTTATGCAAAGCCTTGAGTATGTAGAGCATTGTGGAACAAGCATATTTTTCGCGATTCAATCTCCATATCACCTCTTCTAATCTTTTGCATTTTCAGATTGTGTGGTCTATTAACAACAATTCTTCACAAAATATCATCAAAATACAACACTTTCAATGCTTAAGTTCACATTGTACCCATATGAACATATGGAGGTTAGTTTGTTGTTCACCTCTCGAGTACCCTAATAGCACAACTCAGTCCAATGGATGTTCAATGGATGTCCTCCTCAGGACATTTCAGACATCCACTGGACATCCAGTTTTTGTACACCGGATAACGTATGGACATCCATAGGATGTCGCATTTCCAACTTTTTGACTATCCATCATACGGTATCCATAATGGACATCAATATGGTAACATGTATGGACAAATATAGGCTATTGAAAATCCACTTTCCACCGCTTTGGACATCCATGGAATATCCATAGGATGTCCATTTTATGACGAATAAATGAAAAAAGCTGCTAGCATTCAAGCGCGGTCACCCATCCAAACTCTAACTTCGCTTATCGTTGCTTTACCTCTGTGATTCATCCTTCCTTTCATGGCTGCTGCTGCTGTCTCCTTATTTATATTATTAAATCCATGAAATTTGGCCAATAATGAGAATGATTCAAATTACTCCATTAGTGTTGATTCTTGCATGTCAATTTGACATATTTTTCATTTTAGAGAAAATTTAGGTATCGTACGATGATGGAGTAGACAATGTGTGGTATTTTGATATCTCTACTTCTATGTTGTGCGAGCCCAATTAGCCAAATTCGTGCATGGTGGAGAGAAGCGAGACCAACAGCTGATACTGTAATCCGAACCACTTCTATAGGAGTAAAGTAATTTAACAGAATTCCCATTGGTTTATATTACTTATACATGAGGGTTTCTTATGTGTGGAAAAAATTCAAAATGTGAACGTGGGGACATTGAATGTACGCCATATGTTCTGAATATCCAACAAACGTCTCAATTTGGACCTAAAATGGACAACATATACTCTATAATTGTAAGCCATATGGACTACCTTAAATATATGTTCAATGGACATCTCCATGTGGACATCGATTGGACAATGGCTATCGATATTTTGAAGAAGAGGTCATTAAATGGACACTAAATGGACTACCTTGTCTGGACGTCCATTGGATATCTTCATGTGTATATCCTATGGATGTCCAAAATATATCCATGGATACCTTGGACATATACTGTACACAAAACGCATGTCCAATGGACATCTTGTGCTATTAGGGTAGTTCATGCGATCAATTATAGATGTCGCCCACTCCGTGATTTTTCCCTATCGCGTTCGCAGGTCGGTGAGCGAGGAGGAGCGCTCGTTCGCGCTCGGCATGCAGTTCGTGATATTCCGGCTGTTCGGCTACATCCCGGCGCCGATCCTGTTCGGCAACCTGATCGACTCGACGTGCCTGCTGTGGAAGAGCACGTGCGGCGAGCGAGGCGGGCGATGCCTGCTCTACGACATCGAGCAGTTCCGCTACCGCTACGTCGGCCTGTGCGCCGGCATCAAGACGCTGGCGCTCGGCATCTTTCTGGTCGACTGGTGGCTGGTAAGGCGTCGCAAGCAGCTCGACGATGACGACAAGGGCATCACCGCCAACGACATCGTCGGCTCGATCATCAGTTTGGACAAGCGTGAGTGGAAATGTTGAGGAGGGCCGCGGGCGTTTGGAGAAGGCGAAGTGGACTTTGCCACAGGGAAATGGCTTAGAGTCTAGTTATACTAAACCGTTTTTTTTTGTGGGGGTCACGAAGGCCCTCTTAGTTATAGTGCCTCGGGCCACCACATGAATTCATTTACCCAGGACTTGGGTGTTAATAAAAAAAAGTTATTTAAATTCAGTTATAGAATAGATCAATACTTGATAATCTACATCCTAATATAAAATTTATCATAAAAAAGGTGACAGATGAATATATTATTAATTTTTTAGATTTGAAAATATCCAGAATCAATGATAAACTAGAATTTGATATTTTTCGCAAACCTACTTAAACTAATCATACAATACAGGCAAAATCCCACCACTCATTTCAACGTAAAATGACTGCTTTCCACTGTTATATCAATATCTCCTAAAAATTCCATTAACAGTAGAAAATTCTAAGAAAGAACTTGACATTATCAAACAAATAACTTGAAAGAACGGATATAAACCGACTATATTGATACTGTTATAAGAAAAACCATTTATAAAGGAAATTGAAATCTAGCCTTCAATATCCAACAACAATCAGATTCCTCCATCTCTAAATATTTTTCATCACCTCATACAGTGTCGGATAAAATTTCAAAATAACCCACACCAATGTAAATTTGTTCGAGAAACTATCAGAACAATGCAAGTGTATGTATTAATTTATCGACGTACAGAAATGAAACAGAAATTTCCAATCGACAAATGTTTATTTAGCATAAGTTGCGTACGTAATCAAACATAACAGTGGTTTCCATTCCGATTCTCATCTGAAGTAGTATATAGACCTACAAGATTGGTTTAGCCAGAAAGATGTATAATCGAAAAGTACGCTCTGAATTGTCTATTCACTATAATGTTATAACACACACTAGACAGAATGATATATCTATTCATTATGGGGCCGTCCATGAATTACGTCACACAATTTTCATGATTTTTTTACCCATCCCCCGTTTTTGTCACAGCTGGTCACATTTGTGAGAACCCTCCTACCTAGTGTGATGTCACATATTTTGCAATTTTACATTTAGAAATTAATGAAATTAAATCAGCAGTGTTCGAAATTATTTTTATTTTATTTTTATTTTTATTTTATTTACACGTAAGGAATACATACGGGACTGACCCAAGAACAGTATTCACAAATAGGTATTTTATAAATATACAATATCTAATAAGTAATCCTAGTTAATTACAAAATTGATGAAGGTTTACTATGAAATGAAGGTCAAGTGATGTACATACAAGTGAATCGGTTGGTGATGGATAAATGAAAACGAAAATTAAAAACACACTTATTCCATACATATGATGATATTAAGTCTGCAGAGCGAGGAAATGCTTTTTCAAAATGTAGGAAAACTTTGAGAAAGAGAAGGAGAATATATCAATATGGATAAGATTATTTAGCGTATTGTATGATATGTTGCATCTATGCATTGGAGAGTTCAAAAAATAGTTTGTTTGAGATTGCTCGTAACGAAAGAGAAGCTGATGTCTAGTTATATATTTAGGAGCGTTCAGATAAATATTGCTTAGGATGGCAGGCGAATCGACTAAATTATTGATTACTTTATAGATGAACTTCACGTCAGAAATGTTTCTTCTATTCGCTAGTGTTAATAAATTCAGATCATTTCGAACGTAGTTACGGTTGTTGGGGTTGGATGGAAAACATTTTTTATTGACATAATCTATAAAAATATCCTGTACCTTTTCGAGTTTATTTTTGTGAATGTCGTATCTGGGGTTCCATATTACAGATCCATAACTCAGAACGCTGTTTACGTATGACATATACAGAGTGCGGAGAGTTTGTTTATTTTTGAATTCGCGACAGGTTCTCATTATGAAACCTAACATTTTGTGAGCTTTTTTAGAGATGTGAAATATGTGCTTATCAAATTGCATTTTAGAATCGAATATTATTCCTAAGTCCTTTATTTCCGTGACGATTTTTAAAGGTCGAGAAGATATCTGATAGGTATAGTTTATAATAGTTTTTCCGCGTCCGAATGAAATGTGGTAACACTTATCAAAATTCAAATATAGACAATTCACCTCACAGTATTCATGAAAGTTATCAATATCCTGCTGCATTAATGTGATGTCATCGGCATCAGAAATCGAATGGTATATTTTTAGGTCATCGGCATACATTAAAAAATTGGCAAATCGGAAACATTGGGATATATCATTAATATAAATATTAAACAAGAGTGGCCCAAGGTGAGATCCTTGAGGTACTCCAGAAGTGATTCGGCGATATTCAGATTTATGGTTGCCGATCGTTACCGCTTGATAACGGTCAGTCACGTAAGACTCGAGCCAGTTTAGTAGGTTGCCATTCACTCCGACTCCAGCAAGCTTCTGTAGCAAAACTGAGTGATCGATTTTATCAAAAGCCTTGCTGAAGTCGGTGTAAATAGCATCGACTTGGTGTTTGTTGTTGAGGCTGTGCAGAATATACTCGGTATATGTGAATAAGTTTGAGTCGACTGATCGTTTCTTCATGAAGCCGTGCTGTTCAATATTGATAATGTTTTTGACGTCGAAGTACAGATTATCAAAAATAATGGATTCGAAAATTTTTGCTATGATTGATAGTTTTGAAATTGGTCTATAATTTTTGACGATTTGTTTGTTACCAGATTTCAAAATTGGGATTATATAAGCTTTTTTCCATACTGAAGGAAATACGCCCTCTACGAGGGATTTATTAAAGATGATATGAAGTGGTATTGCAATATGTTCCGCACAGTTTTTGAGGAATATTGTTGGTAGTTCATCTGGCCCCACTCCTTTATTAGAAAGATTTTGAAGTTTCTGAAGAATAGACTGTAGTGAAATTTTATAAGAGGAGATGTTGATATAAGAGTTTAGATGTAATACGTTATGAGCTGAAATAATTCGTCTTGGATTGAAAACAGAGAGAAAATATTCAGAGAATGAATTACAAATTTCAAGAGGGTCAATAATTGTCCTATCATTATCTCTCAACGTGTCAATTGAGGCGGTACTGTTTTTTTTTGATTTCACGAAATTCCACAGATGTTTTGGGTCTGAGTTAATATTGGTTTCACAATGATTGATATAGTTTTTGTAATCTTCTTCAATTAAAAATTTTGAACGACCACGCAGGAGTTTGAAAGTTAAATAGTCGATATGATTATTATGCTTTTTCCATAACCTATGATATTTTCTCTTCTCTCTGATGCCTTTAATTGTACTATATGTAAACCAAGAAGGATATCTCTTGTGAATATTTGGTTTCCTCGGAACTAGAGACTCAATTATAGAATAGATAGTGTTATAAAACATATCAGTTGATTCATCACTATTCAAGCCGTGAAGCAAATTATCCCAATCAATCTTATATAATTCTGATTTCAATAACTCATAATCAACTTTACAAAAATTATAAGAGTTATATTGGTTAATATTATTGGAGAAAAAGGATTTATGGATGCTGACAGAGAATTCCAAGGTATTGTGGTTTTTATCTTCTGGAACTAATGGTGAGGTGCCCAAGTGCATGTTTTGGATACTGAATGTGTTATTGAAAACCAGATCGATTGTATTACCAGACGAGTTCGTGGAATGATTGTATTGCGATAGCGCATTGAAGGAAACAGTGTCAATCAACAAGTTTGAAAATTGATCAGAAAAGTTGTGAGGTTTGCAGATGTTATTGATGCGGTCTTGAAGCCATTTTATGTTTGGAGAATTGAAGTCACCACAAATTACGAAAGTGTCTTCTGGATTGGATAGGATTATATCACTCAATTTCGTGCAAAAACATTCGAGATACGAGTATTCACCTGGTGGGATGTAGACACATCCGATCTGCGTTCTGAAGTTGTTGTTTGAGGAAATTGTCACCCATAAGTCTTCAGCATCCGAATACCAGGAATCTTGAGTGTAGCTATTGAAGGTTTTGTTGACTGCTATTAGGACCCCACCACCGTCGGATTTAGAAGATGGTGTTGTTTCTCGATCCCTCCGGTAAACGTTGAAGGTATCACAAATTATTTCCGAACTAGATATAGAGTTGTTCAACCATGTTTCGGTCAAACACATAACACTTTGATCACAAGTAAGCGAGTTTTTGTAGATGAGGTTAGTTTTAGATCTAAGACCACGAACTTTTTGGTACAGTAATGATAATTCCGTGGATGATTCCATCGAAAAACGAGGATGCATATAACTTTGGTTGAAGATGAGGTGACCATTTAGGTCATTTTTTGGACATCACTCTCGGTGATGATTCTCAAAACTCTGGATCTGTCGTTTTTCCTAGTGAAGACGCAACCGTTTCGCACCCAGACGTATTTGTAGTTGTTGGATTTCGACATATCTCTAGCTTTCTTCAAAAGGAGTTTGGTGTTTGTTGTCAGATGTTCGTTTATGTTGTTTTACTCAGATATGAAATAAAAATTTTCGAGAAAACGTGATGTCACAAAATTTGGGAACACCGCCACTTGTCACACAATGTCACACTTCGTCGACCACCTCCCTCCTTCTAACGTGTAACGTAATTGAATGACCCCTAATCACTGTAGTGTCATAAAAAACAATAGAGAGAATAATACGAATATAATTCATTCATGTATATCTTTATACATATATTCAGTACTCACTTTGATTCATATACGATCCAAAACTATACTATATATTAACTCTAAGTCAATGAACACGAGACACAACACCAAACTCTTCGCCAAACGCCGCTCTCATTTCCCTGAGAATAATGATTATCTCTAACTCAATAAATGAATATTGATATCGTTAATATCGCTTCTACTCCATTCAGGAAAATACCATTCAGGGTTAGGGTTGAAAGAGTCAAATTTTTTCAACATGGGAGTCTTATGGAGGTTGGACTTCGAGATATCTGAACGATAGTTCATTCAACAAAAACAGTCATTCATTTGGACATTTGAAAATCTGAAATTTTGAACCTGGATTACGAAATATCGAAGGAAAAGTGAATGAAGAATGAAAATTAAAATGTTGATGTTGTTTTGTTGTTTCAATGACACTTCATTGGTCGGCAACTTTGCATCGCTTATTGTACACTTTTTTGAGTAATTCTCCTAGATTGATACTGATCAAAATTCCAACTTTGTTCGAGACACATCCGTCGAATGTTATTATTTGTTTTTCAGTTTTCGAAGAGAATCCACATGACGGTCGTCACACGAGAAACCCTAGTTCCGTTAGTGCCTATGAAATTCCCCGATACCCGAAACCATCTGAGGACCAGGGCAGCTCTGGGAAGGATCGCTTTCCCGACGAATCGCCAGGCCAGACCGGACCTGAAACGACGGACGAAGCTCAGCCTGTTTCGTCCGGGGATGATGCTAATCTCAAAAAAAGCCACTTGTAGATACGAATTTTGCACCCCTCTAACTCAGAAAATTAGGGATATATATATATATATTTTGCGTTATTAGTGGTATGAAGTAGTTTTGTAGGTTACATGATATTTTATACTTCCATACTAACCTATTGAAAACTTTACTTACACACCCAGATTATGTTACTTCTGATTTCGAAGTACTACATATCTTGAGTTGCGAGATATTTTAACGTATGTTCTATAAAAAGATAATTAATTTAAGGGACCGAATGAACTATTTTATCTATTCGAATTATTATAATTGTGTCGTTTTTCACTGTGGGTTCTTCAATGACCTGTTGTATCTTCAACAAATCTGTATGGAATGTTTATTTCTGGAATGTTTGGGATTCGCTCTCTTCGTTTATAGAAATAAGAGTAACAATCTGGTTATCCTAAAAACCTGGCCTTTCAGTGAGGCAAAGTTATATCAGTAGGTTACAAAATATGGAATATTTCTCTCTACAGTGAATCCTAAATAATGCAATAGATGCAAACTTTTCTATTTTTCAACATAACTAAATAATTGATTACCAATTTCTATTATGGTCCACCTCATATCAATAAGAATGCACTTTGATATAAGATAAATTGAAAAATACATATGCGTTTGTTCTTGATAAGGAAACTAGAATTATACATTTTCGAAAATGCCTTGTAACCAATTTTTGGTTTATTCAAATTCTCGTCCATTTGAAGGACGGGTTTTCACCTGTATCACAACTATACATTATTTTCATTTTATTTTTTCAAACGAGAGAAGTAAACCCAAAAATCTACAGAAATAAACTATTTTACTGGTCCAACAATATATAGATATTTTGGAATTGATAGTTGGTACATCAAGAAATGGATATGGTAATGAAAACTATCTCAAGATCTTTTAGTTTTTCCTATATTACATAAAAAAATGTCAGTAGTTGCAAGTATGATGATACCCATCACATATACGAATATCAAACGATACCGAACTGTGTATAAGGTTTCTGGAATATTCATTCACAGGAGTATTTTCGATATCGGGAATTTCAATTCAATACTCCACCTAGCTTTTGATTTTTGTGATAGTTTGAATACATATCATGTGTGCAGTGATAATAATGTTTGTGTGTGAGATCCGAATGATTCATCTCGAATTTCAGTCATACTAGTGCAATTACTCATAAAAGAATCTCAGCTCGTATTCGAAGAACTGACACTTTTAACACATGCAGTATACTCCGATTCAATGGAAAACAGAAAGTTTTATTATTTTATTGACTCGACATAGACTGATTCCACTGAACTAAATGAATGGTTTTTCAGCATTCTTTATTCACTTGTGATGTTACAGGAGATTCTACTGAGAACAGTTTTTTTTTTTTTCAGAGTCACGAGTCACAATAAATATAATGTCTCATCTAATGACTGCTTCCAGATTAGATCGGAGGTTTCTCAATTACCACCTACCGCTTGAAATATTTACTCAAGTGACTCTGTATGTAGTGATATGACGTAGTAAGTAGTTTAATAAGTTGTTTTAATATTTACACGACTAAAAATAACTTGTCCATCGGCATTATCCTCAAGAATGTTGAATATGGTTACTTAAATCATCAAAAATATTATATATCTGCTATTTAGAATCATTTCGGAAACTATTTTATTGTTTTAAATGATTTTAGAATCGCCCACTGCTATTCACTGTATTTCCAGACTACTTCATAATCTCAGTAGTAGAGTTCCTCTTGATAGTATTTGATTGAACCACGTGGATGTCAGTTCAAGTGTTTCTTAATTAAAAAACATTCATCATTACCAGTGTCTATAATAGGATGAAATTAACAGAATCGGTTATATCGATGGGACATCTCCAAAGGTACTATAGTACTATTACTATATGTGATTGAATGCTGAATCGAAAAAGTTTCTCATATTCCATAACATCAAACGTTGTGTGGAAAAACCAACATCGAAGAGAAACGCTCCCGCTGGCATCCCATGGTACACTGACCAATTGAAGAGAAATAATTTCGTTTAACCTTTTACCAGAAAATGTAGAAACCTGTTTATAGCATTATTTTAGTGCTGAATTAATCACTTTCAAAAACAACACTTTGATACAATTTCATAGAACAGAAAGTAGATATAACCTGTTTCATGCATTTGATATTTTTCAAAATTAACGATATTTCATCAATTTATAATGATCATAATGATCAAATGTTCATTTTATTATATTATTAATTAAATATATTATGCAGTTATCGAAACATTTACTGACAGAAAACATCACAAATATATAAATTATTATGGAGCATGTTTCTTGAGATTATTCACAGCACATGCAATATGCATTCAATACCCCTAATACATAACATCTGATAACAATACTCATTTTATTATTTGTCTTGCTTTTTTCTATTTCCAGTCTATCATAAGACCTAAGTTCTCATTATTTGTGCTGTTCTCTTGGTGAAATGGTGTTTATTGAGTAGGAGTAGGTAGATACTTCTATACTTAATAGGTATATTTTTTCAAAGTCGGTACTGTTGCTTACATATTAGAATTATTCGAAAGCCATGTGACAATATTATATTTTATGCTTTACTTGATTCATAACTTTTTGCTCTTTCACCAAACTTGATCATATTTTTTATTGGTTTTTAATAAAAAATTATGCTGAATAAGGTTTATTTTGATTTTTTATCTATTTCCTACAAGCTTCAGTGTACTTAGTAATTATAGTAGGTATGATAAACTCAAATTGATTTGATTATGGAATCCCTTAAGAACATAATATGCAAACTATCTCACTTTTTTCGCCAGTCTTCGCAATTTTCGAGATAAAGGCAACATTTGTGTCTTCCTTACAGGGATATCAAGAAATATTCAGCCAGAAATTCGGTCAAAACTAACATTGCAATTTTTTCTTGGTTGTTATTAGACAGCGCATCCACTTCACAGAAGGTTTTTCTCTCATATACGTAGCCGTTAATGAGATAATCCGATGTTCCATTTTAATAAAATTTTCGAGTTAAAACCGTTTGAAATTTTGTTTGCATATATCGTAATGGTATTTATACATAGTGAAACTATCGAACTGAAAGAAAATTTTGCGCGAATAAAAAAAACATAATTTTTCACCCCCTCTACTCCTCGAACGAACGATTTTTGACGACTCTACTATAGAACCCAAGGTGGATATAGAATAGTGAAACAGATCTTCAGTTATTTCTGCGAAAAACTTGTAGACCGTTTGAGAAGCTAGTAATATTTCCACGAGTTGAATGAAGATGGCAGTAAGATCGATTTTCAAGGAAGATTTCTGTTGCTTATGCATTTCTGCAGTGGTTCTCATCTGACAGCCTTGAATTTAAACGACCTTTAAACAAAATATTTTCGATAAATCTGGAATTATTATTGATACTCTTCTCAGTATTTTTTCATCTAGAACAGGATGACATTGATGAAGAGATGACCCATAGGGCCATAGATGACCGGTGCATAGTTTCTGTTTTACCGACGTGTTTATACGTCCATGTATGGCGCCATCTCTGGTAATTTCAGGATATTACTACGATTCGAAATCAAGTAGGAACCTATATCCACCTTGATAGAACCATTCTCAATCCTTTGGTAGTGGGAGCTTTCTTCCATAGCTTCGACTCCAGACCAAAAAGACCTTGTACTTGCTTGTACCATTGTAAAACAATGCTAGTACCAATATACAGGGGGTGGGCAAACTTATACAATTCGGATAACTACAAAAAAGTGTTACGAATTTTGGTTTCTGCGTTTACAGTTAATTCATGCGATGAAGGAACCGTAATTACTTCATCTAAATACGACTTTATTCTAAATGTCATATGACTCTCTCATTTAAAAATCGAAAGCTTATGTCACTTTCGGTGAATCCGGAATTTGCATGAAGTTGACAGTTACACGTAAAAAAATGCAGTTTTGTGCATTTAACGAAAAACAAAAAAGTTATAGGGGCGAGCCACCCTTCCGTGGACACCCGGTATATGGTATGCCAGAAAAACTAAACAACTGAGTTTTATTCAAAAATATGCGAATGATGAACTTGATGCATTTCCCTTTGGCCCGGCGTGAGGTATAATTACAAGTAGTTTTTAATTCAAGATCAGAATTTGATTTTTCATCTAATTCATGGAGGAGATAACGTGCTCGCATAATATGTTGATTCAAAAAGGTTGCGATACCATACTTATACATTTCTGCTTTTTTGAGCAACTACTATTGGGAAACTGTTTCTTAAAATAACAGCGGTTTGCCCACCCCTGCAGTAGAACAATCCATATATATAGCTATTTCTTATTCTCTCACTTCATGCTCATTTCGAAAATTCTCTGATATAATATGTTTCAGATGTTTCACGATTCAACAATAGTCTCGAAGGATCCTCAGAATATGAACGTACATAATAAAACTCTCAACCGTTTATTGTGGTTGATTACGATTGAACTAAAGATAAAACAGTCGTTACTGTCAGTTACTTAAAATGCATAACTTAATATTTATAATATATTATCATTTTCGAAAGAGAAAATAGTCTATCCCATTTATATATCAAACATAGTTTGAAATTAATGTCTGATGGACTATGAGCAGAAAACAACTACTTTCGTGGTAAATATCACGCAGAACATTGAATTATATCTGCTCGAAGTCCATGCAACGATTCACACTGTGAATGCGATCGGAAATATTTCTTTTTTCCTAAGACGTGACAAATTCATATCGGGACAGGCACGCTTAACAACCTACAGACCGGTTTCGGGCTTATTTGCCATCATCAGTGCAGGGTAGTTATATATACGAGTAGAGACCGTCAGATCTCTACTCGAATCGTTGCCTGTCCCAATGCGTTTTCGTCGCGTCATTTGACCGCACTGAGCCGCGTTCCAAGAGACAGTTGGAAGTGGCGACACCATGCGGCATAAGAAAGAAACACTCCAGAAACAAATCTCCCAAGTTACAGAACTTGGAAGTGGCTGAGAGCTTCTGCGAAATTGACATGCGATCTGCATTCACAGTGTGAATCGTTGCATGGACTACCAGCAGATATAATTCAAGGTTCTGCGTGGTATTTACCAGGAAAGTAGTTGTTTTCTGTTCAAAGTCTATCAGACATTCATTTCAAACTATGTTTGATATTTTAATTGGATAGACTATTTTCTCTTTCAAAAATTCTTCCATTTTTCATATATTATCATGCTTCAATCTCAATTCAAGAAAAACCGACATGACATAGATAACGTTGATTTTTACGATTTCTGCGAATTTACATCTAATGTACTCTGCATTCCCTATACGTACCCCTCCACAATTTCCCAGATTTGGAAGGGTCTTCCTAATCTGCATTTAATTACAGCATCTTTCAAGATTAACTCAAAAGGTAGAAACCCTTGGATTCAGATCATTAGCATAAAAGCAACAATTTCAAAATAAAGTTCGTCGTCAGTTGAACCCTCTCAGTCTATGATTGAACGTGCAGGGCTGTTGAGGCAGATATAAAATCTTTGCCTGTGTTGGTGTTAGTGCTACTGAGAGGTGAGATACAATTTCATATTTTCATTCACACGAAGGCATAGGAAAATCCATTCACATGTTATTTGATTATATATATGAACAGATTATAGTTGGATAAACTTGATTATATTGACGTATGGTTTCCTATCATAGACTTTTATAAATTGTTCCTACAATAAGGGAATAGCCACTGATGTTCCATTATTCTTTCTGAGGTCAACTTGACTTGAGAATTCATCATGAATTTGAGATTGATAATATATCTACCGACTGAATATTACTCTTATTTTCATGAATTGTGCCTTTTTGAGACAGGTACTACTGTCACCATAAAAAATACACCCCAGTATTTACATAAACGGAACAGCAGACATCTTGACTAGTAATAGTAGTACCTCTTTTTCATTTGAGATATTTTTGTCACACTATTTCGAATGTCTAGCATTTCTTCGAAAAATATTTTCGGATAAAATAACCACCAAAAAATCAGAATAAGGGAATTGTGGTTGGCCCGAAAAATAGAAACATACAGATAAATAGTGAATTTTTCTTTCGAAAGTTCAAGTTATTGTTACTGTCTGATAAGATATGCGCAGGTAGAAAATTCCATATTCATCTACCTGAATGAGCCCAAACGAAAGCAACCAGTTATTCAGCATGTTGTATTGCTAGTTGCCTGGGTCGGGGTAAGTGCAGGCCACGCCTCACTGACGTATAAACAGAAGAGGGCAGCCAGTTTTTGAGCGCATAAGAAAGAGATGGAAGATGTGACGTTATATTGGTGGTCGTCACTGAACGATAGGCGGGGTGCGGGCGGTGAACTGACGTCAATCGAACTCGAGAGAACCATCTTGGTGAACCATCCTGTAATTCCTGTAGTATTCTAAAGCTTGTAAGCTTTGGAGGGATTGTTCGTGCTAAATTCAGGTGTTGTGAATTTCATCCACGTTTCTGTGGATCTAAAAAGTTATCCTGGCAATTACAATTTCAATGTGTATGGCTACAGAGGTGAATATTATTCCGTTTGTTCTTATTATTTTGATCACATATAGACAACTTGATTAGCGAGAAAAATATCGGAGATTTCTATTTTCTATTCATTTTAACATTATTATAGAGTAGGTTATTCAATGATTGATGATGGTAAATTGTTTCTCATTTCCGACCCATAAGGTTGTTTTCAGTACATAGTGTTACGAGACCTATCAATTTAGGTATAATATACAAGAATTAATAGTGTATCTACCGAATATATCCCTATTATCCCACTGCTTTGCTTCATTCGAAAAAGTGCAACTAATTTGTATTTCGAGATTCTGTTATTCAATATAATGACAAATACACCATTTCTGGATTCCGATGTGGTTCATTTGTAAGTTTCACTTATAAATTCCTAATTTTCATTCATACTTACGGTCGATTCGTGTTGAAAAATGGTATTCCCTTCAATCAGCTTATTATTTTTCTTTTATTATTGTGGTGCAATCTTCTGCAATGGAGCGATTTAATTTCCAAGGAATGCTTTCTCATAGCTTTCACATACAATATAGTATAATCTCACTCCTGTATACAATACCTAATGCACTCATTGTGGCATTGTTTTTCAATAAGTTAGCATAGCTCTTGTCAGTCACCTTTACTTCCACCCCAGTGATTTTCTTGGAGTGTCTCAAGGTGATATTCAGACCCATGAAGGTTTTTTCTATAAGTCTAACCGAACTGGTGAGTGAAATATATTGGCAATAGTTTGTAAATATCCACGAACATATATGTGTGATGTGTGTATCAAGTTTATTTTCAACCGAGTTGTTTATGTAGAAATGTGAAACAATTATCACTGATGTTATAGTTAGTATGCTCAAATAATTGGATGAGAATCGAGTTTTATATAAGTGCCTGAACCTTATAAACAGAGGAGAGCTAAAAAAAACTTTCAGTTGCTTCAACTTTGCACATCATAAGGCTATAATTGCGTATTTTGAATAAATTGAAGCTATTTATACAGTGAATTTTGATTCAATGATATACCTATCATGACATATTTGATTTGAAAATAGTCTTATGTTGGTGTCACCAAAGAAAGGTATTATAGAATTTATTTTCTACAATTTTGTCTCACTAATGCATACATTTATAGATTTCCTTTAGTATATGTACTCATACATCTCATCTTAGGAGTTTCACAAAACATCTGTGAATCGCGAAATAGAGAATAATCGATTAATTATATTATACAGGGTGTCTCGAAACTATGGTGCCAAATTGAAACTCATGATACCCGTCTAGAATTAACTAGTACTTTTCTGATAACTTTCTTTTTAAATGTCGCTCGTTGCAGAGATACAGGGTGTTTAATGTGAAAAATTAAAAGTATTTACAACAGATATAATAACGATATAGTATAACTTCATGTAAAAAGAACAATAATTTCTAATAAACCCGCATTATCCTGTAACAATATGTCGTCATGTGGAGTGGTTCAACCCTGTATCAGTACCTAATGAAGAAGACTCGAAGTTGTACATGAACCTACTACCTCATCAGTTAGTCATTATCCACTTTTATGGTGAATTCATGCACGACGTAACTTAGTCTTAACTTAACTTAACCCTAACCTTAAGAAGTTGAAATTTGTTTTTCGAATGAACACGTTCATGCACGAAACTTTAGACTTAACGTATGACTGAAGAATGTCTTAAGTTGGCCAACTTTCAACTTTATATGCGATTCTTCGTGCAAATCAGGGACTGCGCATGATCAGGCATTGTTATACCCTCAAACTCTGTTTTGATTTCATTTTATACAAAGATATCTTAATTAATCATTATGTTGGACAGGAATCAGGAATTAAACAGTCAAAGTAAACAAACACACCACAAAATTTCTTTCCATCAATGAATTGACTCTGATAATTTTGATAAGTTGTGCATAAACACTTACAAGAATTTTTATGTCAATATTAAGTTGAGTCTTAAGTTAAGACCTAAGTTACGTCGTGCATGAATTCACCATTATTGTATATTGATAGATATTTTCAATATTATGTATGTTTATTCATCAATAATTATTTGAAAGGTCTTCCACATTCCTGTTATATGTTTATTTCTCAGATGTGATTGAATGTATTCGAAATTGATAGTTTCAGCAATAAAACATTCTTGTACCGTAAGACGCTTTACGGATTGAAATTTCATCGAGTCATACAAATTAGAATACACCTACATGATAATTGAACTTTTTCTCCTGGAAAACTTTCAACATTTCTAAATGGAACATCGACAGCTTTAGCAAAATATTTGAAGCTCGAAACGAAATGTACTTAGATTTGTAATACAGGAATTCTACTTTGTTATAGCACAGGTAGATAAACTCCACAACCAACAATAATTCTTAGTCCTTTTTCGGGTCTTTGCCTGGAAAAGACTATAAGAAATCCAAGCTATGTAGGTAGCATTAGTAACATAATGCATCTAACGTCACAAAATCTAACAATGATCTTTTCACATAATATACATCATCTTTGATATTAAGGTACTAATATTGATAGTATCGTCAACATAAATACCTATGTGTCTTGAAATATGAAATATTTACTTGCTGATTTGAAAACTCGATTTATTCCGTATTCAGCATCAAATACATGTTATCTCGTAATTATTTGTATATGAACGCCAAACAATGAAAGGCCAGTACCTCGGCCAGTACCATAATTTATTCGACTGTCACTGAGAAGTAATTTTATTTATGATCGGTCCTAATGTTTCGAAACATCAAGAAAACTTCAAAGATATTTCATTTCCTTCAGAAATAACTTCATAGTTATGATTTATAAGCTGTCATGGTGATCATGATAATTTGGTCACTCACAGCCTCGCTTACACCCTTGTGTGATTTCCAAAATGGGATCATCCGCTCTGTCATCGTCTCTATAGGTTCTGTAAACAACAATTAATTTTTTTATGCAAGTATAATGGTTTCACCCCGAAATGATATACGCATTTATGGACCATATTTATGATATTTATATTGAAACAATCTTCAGATATTCGAATAATATAGTTTTCACATTAATAAATCCCCTATATATACCCTCAAGTTTTATTCAACACCCTGATTAGGCTATTCATCAATGTTTGAAAAATACTACCTAATGAATATTTGATTTGAAACGTGAGGCGTGTATTAAGTGCGTTCTTCCTATATATTTCGCTTTAATTCTAAAATTGTAACTACGAGATTGGACTCTGACAAGTAAACAAGTTGAATTCCAGAAAACCACGTGAACAACATCGACGCCACTGATATTACAGACTGGCAGATGAATATTTTCATAAACAATCACTGATGCCTTTGATCAAAAAAACAACGTGTGCGTGAATATCAGGCCTGTACCATAAATCCATAGGTAATAATTGTAATTTTTTTCATTGATGAATAATAAAGATATTAATTTGAAACATATATACATAAAAGAAAACAATGCAATAAAATTAACCATAAGCATTAGACTCTGACCGTTCCAACTTCTCACAATTCGATAGCAAACAAATTACTGCTTAATGAAAACTGGTGTAACAAATATTTGTTATGGCATTTCAAAATACAATTAATTTCTGGGCTAGTATCCAATGCTACTTTAGGTAGGAATACTATAAAAGCAGAATTTTTATTTTGTTGCAAGTATTTAAATAAAGAGACGATACGATGCAGTATAGGCACTTACCGACTCTCTTTTTATATTACCTTATGGCCTCTCAAATGAAGGTGACATTGGTGAGGATATTCCTTCCCATTTATTTATAAAGCGCATATTTATGTTTGGCAACCATTCAAATGGAAAGGGTCATTGTTGTAATAAACTCCTACTATAACTCCAATTAGAGTTCATTAGTGGTTTTTGATCGTATGTGCCAGTTTACACATTATGCTGTATGCTGATTATTTATGATAATTGTCAAAATACTTCTAAACAACAGAAACACCAGCGTACAAAAACAAACTGCACTGCATAACCGTTGATACATCAATCAACGGCATAACCACACACAGTGAGATGGGTGCTGTAACTATTCAACTGACTCGACTATCTGTTGCAACAAAACAAATGCCAAGTTTTGAAAATCAAAGTTGCTCAGAAAAGTGATAAAAAAGGATGCTGAGAAAATAATATGTTTAAAGGAAAGAAAATCATAAAAGGGTCAATATTCCATATTTTAGAACGGTTCAACACCCAATAGAAACAATGAACAAATATTACTTTAATAATAAACAGGTGTATGATGGAGAAAAAATTATTGCATGACTGAATTTCAAAGAGTAGTTTATCCAGCGAATATTTATTGATGTTTCATCCCTCATTTTATTCCATGAATAATTTGCGATAAATTATTATGTGCACTATTCGGTTCATGGAATTTCTAAGAATAAAATGACTTGATGTTATTTCATGTTTGTCATGAACATCTTCATAATGTTTATCTTATCTAGATATGTTAACTAGAAATATTGGAAATTCACTTCAAATCGAGAATTATTCCATACCTATACAGAAAATCTACATTGCGGATCTTTGATTGCGGTTATTTCATATTATCTCAAGTTCAAATTAGACCTAACTAAATCTGATCACCAAGTGAATATGTCAATATAATTCACACGATATTTCACCTCGAATATTTCATTTGTCAATAAAGTACTCGATGAAAATAATCCTAGAACACCAGATATATGGCACCTGATATGAAAAAAAAATTGCTCAATCGATCACTTTCGCAAATACCATTGATGTACTGATAAAAATATAGATTTCAAGGCTTTCAGGTGTACGATAGCGATTGGGAGGTGACAGTATTAAAGAGGGAATTTGATGCGAGGAAAATGCATCAATAGGGTAGTAAAATAGTGAAATGCTTCAAGCTCTGAGCCGAGGGGCAAACAACTCCTCAAAAGAGCGTACACCATATTTAAAATACTTGTAATTAAGGTATTTAAAAGCTATTTGTGATGACTAAAAATAATTAGCAAGTATTTAGAAGTATTTAATATACTTGAAAGAGTTGAAAATATTTAGAAGTCATGAGTAGATTTTCGAAATATTTAAGGGTAATAGTGGTAATACAGCAGTATTTGATAATAAATAGAGAAATTAACAAGTATTCAAATCTATTTCAACAACTTAAGAACTATTTAATGATATTTATTAAGGAATCAAAAGACCTCCTGGAATATAAATCAATATTGATTTTTCCTTATAATGAATAAGTAGCTGAATAATTCAAGATTCTGAGAATATTTGGTATAGCATATCATAGTGTTCCGTTTAAAAAAATCGACTTCTTCAAGTTTATTTAATAATCCAATATGCTTCAAAATTTATAGGATTTCAGTAGGTATCTACTGACCAGAAAAATTCGAGGAAAATTTTTGCATTTTTTAATGATGTTGTATTTGCTGTCGAAAATTGAAAATTAATTTATGTCGATAACAGAGAGATATATACTATAGCCGAGGCAAATATATTCAGAATATTTTGTGTAATCCGAAAATCCATTATTATAATGTAATAATGTGGTGTTTGTTTTGAAATTTCAAAGTTGGTTTAGTAACACTAGATCTGGCAACAGGATAGCAGTAAACATAATTTCAGACGCTTTCCTATGCCTTTCAAAATTCAAAATGACAGAAAGTATTAAAAATCAGCAATAATACTGGTGTAATAATATAATAATGATTTTTATGATTATTCTTCAGAAGTAAACAGCTTAAGTACAAAAAAAACGTTTTTTCTTGCGTGAACTGAGAAGTAAAAAATATCAGTCATGGAAGAATCATCACAAGCCGTCGGGACGCGGACGGGTAAAAATCCTAACCGACATCGGAGCCGATATATGATATTTCAACGTGCATCTGATATATTTAAAGGATTCAAAAATGTATTTAATGCACTGAAGATGTAATTGAAGCACTTAAAAAATATTTAAAATAATGAAAAAGTACTTAAAGGATTTAGAAAGTATTTGAAAGGTAATTGAGAAAATGAAGACGTACTCAAAGAGACTAAAAAAATAATGAACAGGTATTTGAAATAATTAAAAGTATTTAAGTACTTAAAAATTCAAGGTGTACACCATATTTAAAAGTTGTTTGCCCCTCGCTCTGAGCTCAATAACATGGATTTCAATTTATTCGAATTGTGAGAAAACAATGCATCATGCATCTCTCGTATTGGCAAAAAATTCAAGGACCATTTGAAGATTCCCCTTACCATATTCGACTAAAATAATGAATTGATTTAATTTTTCTTTTTCAGTATTTTGGTGAGACAGTTCTCGCATACATGGAGTTCCATTTGGACAGTGCAGAATATTGCCAAGCTCAACACAAATAAATCTCTAGTAGGGGGCAATTACTGATTGGATAAACCGTAGGAACTGACGGCATTGCAGTTAAAAATTGGATTTATCTTATCCGAAGCCAAACTAATAACGTCATTAATGCATTTTTGAGTTATCCCTCCATCTATTTACCACAAAAAATTTTGGTTAAATGTTCTATTTCAATTTGCTGAAGCATATCAAACTAGTGTAAATATAATCGAAACAAAAAACAATATACATTTGTTTTAAAAGACTGACTATTCATCACAAGTTTATTGATTTAGTTTTTGGGGATCCTTAAAAATTGTTCTTAAATCTCGTGTAATTCGAGTAAACTCGTGTGTTAACGGGGCATGAATCATACCCAAGGACTAGGAAACACTGCAGCCATGCGACAAAAGGATATCAGACCTGCTCCTGCAGAGATCGAATACAAAGGATTCAAATTTCTAATCACCGACAGGCCTTCCGACCAAAACATCCTCGCTTATATTCAGGTAAGTCCCATATATTTATTATTATGTAAAAAATGATGCATAATATAGAATCGCCGCAAGTTATAGGATAAAAAACTATTTTCAAAAAAATTAAACAAAATGAATGGTTTGGAAAACAATATAAACTGCTTGATGCTTGGATTTTTGTACATGGGGTTGTTATAAAGATGAAGTTTATTTATCCAATTTGGATAATGTGGAAATTTTTACGAGTAAAATCAACGAATGTCGCGAAAAAACCTTAAAAAATTCAATTGCAAATCCTGCAAAGTGGTGAACTTTGTACAATTCTTATAATTTATTTCTGTGAATTTTCATAATTTTATTTTCATATGTTACTGAAATGTTATTCATTGCTTTCTTTGTTTCACACATTTTATCCACAAGGAACAAATTTTCACTCTATAATCAACTTGTGATATACCATTGGATTGAGAAAAATGTTGAATCCTACAAGGCAATGAAAAACATACCATTCAATTGAAAAAATAAATTGTTCTAAAGGCTTCATTCAGTTTGTTATTGATATTAATTTATTGTATTTCTCAATGCATTTTTTTAAATCTCATTGAAAATGACAACCGAAGCATTCCTAAGTAACTCATATTTTTTTCATATTATCTATGTATCTATCATATCTGGGATGGTGCAGGTATTTCTCCAAAATAATATAGGTACTCGATAATACCTGTGATAATACTCTGGAATCATCTTTCCTACTCGTAGGTACTCGAAAAAAAAATAGTGTCTCGTTAAAATTTTTCCTCATTAAAATGTTGAATAATATATCGGCCTTCTCTCCTAAATAATTTTGAAAATGTCTCTTGAATAGTTGAATATTTTCCCAAATAGTATTCTGTAATATTTGTCAATATAACAATGACTATTTTGAGGAAGGTCAAGGCATTTCTTTTGTCATGATTTTTTGACCTGCTAGGATTTGGGTCTTGGGATACGGCGGTCAGAAGTACTCAGTAGCCAGTGGCGTGCTCTTATTACATTATTGGGAAAACTATGGAAAACGAACAAAATCTGTTGATTTATCCACCATGATATTTGATCAAGAAATATTACTTCCACAATACTAAACTAGGAATAGATAAGTACTCACTGATGCAGTGGTTCCTTTCTGATTTGAGTGGTCTTCTTTATTTCACGATGATGCATTCTCTGACGTGATGTTCTTCTAATCATTCTGTAGGAATTTGGTTTGTCATACCCGTTGAGGAAAATACAAGTGATTTCTTTGGAATTCATCTCCTGTTTCGTATGTCAAATCGGTTGTCGCTTCTGATGGCTAAAATTGCACAATAATTCAAAGGCGAAAAACATCTTCATTATTTGATTTGAAATATGTCTGCTTTTTTCTTATTTCTTCTGAATAGAAGTAGATTTATCATCCGTGACTTAATTTAGAGAGAAAGTAAATTACCAACAACAACTTGTTATTATCAAAGGTATCTCAATAAAATATTCTGAGAAACAATTTAATTGGTAGTCACGGATAGAATTGTTTTTTTCTTATCGAGTTTCAAAACGTTTTCACGGTACGGTATTTTTTAGTAATATTAAAATAATGGATTCCCAACGTTCCCTAAAGGAAATAAGACAGATGAACATAGAGGATACAAATGACGTTTGTTATATGATTGTTGTCGTTTCATCCTGATCCATACGGCAAGAATCGATATAAAAAGGAAATACTCGTGAGAAAGTAGGTCACATTCTGTGAAGGGGGGTTATAATATAAAAGGTTGTAGGTCGATCCCGCTGTATCGGACATCATCTAAACTGGGAAGATCCTGTCAATCCTTTTCTGAGAAATACAATCATCTGGGATACTCCGCAAAAGAAACACATTGATTGCATAATAATAGGAGAAGGCAAGCTGCAATAACTTTGTGTACTAGGGGTGTGTGATATTGGAAATACGATATCGATATCAATACCCATTTCAATATCGATATTGATCGATATATCGAAATATCGATATCATCAAAAGTTATGAATAAATAACGTGTAAATATCGAGTGTATTCACGACGTCGGTCGTATGTAAAATCATTCGAATGATTTCTCATGAACAAATCACATCCTCTCGAGAGGTCTCAATCGATATGTTTTCGATATATAAATATGTATCAATATATCGATATGTATCGATACATCGATATGTATCGATAAATATAGATATTCATCGATATCTATCGATAAATATCGTTATTTGATATATCGATACGTATCGATATATCGATATCTTCGCACACCCCTAGTTTGTACCATATTATAATGAATGAGTTTCCTCCAGATCTTCGAATTCAGGTTAGAAAGGCATAATGACGACTATGGGATCGTTAACTTGATGCCGTTGTCAGGAATAACTTAGGGAATAACCTAAACAGCATGGGGGCGAAGTCCATAAATCCTTGTGAACAAAATACCGAACATGTCATTTGTGATGGCTTCAGGCATTAATATTGATCCGACAGATTTCCTTGAGCTATACCCTATAGTGAGGTACTGGCATTCATAAAATAATCAAAACGTCTAGGGCACTCACAAAGGATCTATTGAAATGCGTGGAATACGTAATTAAAAAAATGAGCATTACATCCCATGGCTACAAGCACATGTTCAGTGGGAGATAATAAGGTGATAACTATAGAGTTAGTTATAGTATATAGATAATATAGTTTCTTGAAAATCAACCTGGTAGACGATTTCCAAGGTTCATTAACAAATTTTTGATGAAAACCTACGTATTTAAAATTGATGTTATATATACATGTTTAAATATATCATACAAATGAACATTCGGTAGATTTCTACAAGTAACATTTTTTTCCAGTTAGAAAATTCTAGGGCACTATTCGAAGTGCATGGTAACCTCTGCGGAACACAATCACAGCACTATTATTATAGAATAGAATTGTTGAAATTTATTCGAAAATATTCATTTCTATTACTCTAATCAAGGTTCTAGGCCCGCCACTGCTTCAAATGGAACCAACCCATTGATCGTTTTAGTGAATTTATATTAAAATCACTCGATAAAAAATTAATTTTCCATTGTATAAAGAAGTCGATCGTCGATAATTCGGTTGTTTTTTCATTCATTCTTCTGAATTCAAACAAATTGAATTTCAGTGTTCACAAAAAATGTACATCAACGAAGCACATTCAATTGGAGACAAATTCTGCATGTAATAGAATTCTAATTGAAGTTATGATTATAATGTCAGATTGTTTCCATCGAAATGTTATGTGCTCATTTATTATTTGAAAAGTCACGACATACATCCATTTATCTTGAATTATTCCTCAATTCGTGTTGCAAGATGTTTGGTAAAGAATGTAAAAAATGATGATGGAATAAGTTGATTGAGAAAAAATGTATTGATTTTTTGTGAGTCAATACTAGCGATAAACCTAAAATTAATCATCATAGTGATGAATTATCTGAAAGAATTTCTTTTCAACTAGTTATAGCAAGTTTTCTGTGTACAAACTGAAAACGAATAGATTTCATCGAAATATTCATGATGTTGATAAACCTAACCAATTATTATAATAAGGGATGTGTAATAAATACAATGAGTGGAGCTGAGATTGTTTTTCATGAATACTAACTCCGTTTAAAGCGGGACACGCTATATTTTTCAACAGATTTGGGAAAAACTCAATATGAAAGAGCATAAAGATATCCCAATCATAAAATGCCCTGCAGGGGCTAAACATGTTGCTATAGAGGTGAGTGTTAAAAGTGTTTTTAACCGCCAACTTAGTTGGACACTTGTCTGAGTTAGGAGGAGTAGACGGTATAATTTCAAACAGACATTTCAGGGACACCCTGTATTCGGGACCATATCAACTACAGTGAACACAAGTAGACTGTGGGGCTGGTAATCATCTGTTTTTGTGACTGCTCCCTTATTAGTTCGTAACGTTCCCGCACCAGCGAACTAATTCTGCTGAAGTGCTGATATTGACATTCCACCACACCCCTTATGAACCCTATGACCCTCGCCCACCCCTCTTCTCGTTCCAGTGTCTGGAAAATAGGCGAGTCACAACAGAAGTTTATTCGAGTTCAAATTCCAAATCAGGTATCAACAGGGTCGTCTAGACTCAAGCAAGTGGGGGCGAGATATGGGGATATCAATTTTTATGCTCCATTCAACCAATTTTATCGTGAGAGTATACAGGGTACCATGTTAAAATGTGCACAATGGGATATAGCGAAGTTTGGGTAGAGATGAATTTACTATATGGTATCTACCAGCCCACTTGTGTAAACTGTAGATCCCCTTTCTCATTAACGCGCAAGCTCTTCGATGACTTCGGCAACTAGTAGGTTGATGAGTTATGACTTTCAAATAATTTCAATCGTGGAGAAAATAATCTTGGAAAAATAAATAAAATGAAGTCTATTATAAATTTGGGATAGTAGCATAATGAAACGAAGCAGAAAACACAAGGTGATGAAAATTGACATTTCTTAGTATGATGTGTTCATCAATAACAGATGAATTGTTGAAATCAGACGTAAACTACAAAATAATGTAATCCAAGAATATACATACACCTATTATAACTCATATGAAACTCATATACTTTGAGTTATAAAAATTCTTCTCCCAAACTAGTTAAATCTTCTTAATAAAACTGACTGATGAGGCAATCTAGGTACACTTTCTATGTATACAAGATGAGTCACAATAAGCATATCATATATATATATATATATTTTCTTACGGACAACCCTGTATTTATATTTATAATATAGACTTCCTTAAAGGTTCCCTATATCTAACCCTTACTGTTTTCGAGATGATCTTTCAAGTATTGAACAAAATCGATATCAGCAAAGGATATTTCTGCTCAGTTGGTATGACTCAGTAACCTACAGGGTCTTCCAAATATTACATTTCACTTTCCGATCGATACCTACTTATATATCTCCCTGTATTTGATCATGTTTCAGATTGTTTAGAACTGTATTACTTAGCGTTGATTGATATATTTAGCCCTAACATATCAGTCGACGGTATTAATAGATTTCCCTATACCCACAGGGTGGTCCAGGTTATAGTAACAATAATTCACTATTCAATGGTCCATTGAAAAATAAATCGACATGCGTGAAACAACTTTTTTTTGTATTTCATAGTGAGGTTAGGCGAGAATTATGAATTATGATTCATCCGTCGATTCGACTACTGAATTCCCCATCTTATGGGTTTGAAAATTACGCGCATCTGTCGACTGTTTTCAGATAGTTTGGCAAATTTCAAAGATTTATTTCTGTCGAAATAGATTGCATGAACTCCCAATGGGAGTTTGTCGTAGCTTCATTTCATTATTGATTGATGGAGGCAAAGTTCAATACTATAAACATACATGAGATCACGAAAAATAAAATATATTGGTTTTAAGAGCTTGAAAATATAGATAACTCAATGTTAATAAAACGAAATTATTATTATAATTTCATTATTCGTGCAGGCCTTCACTTTTCCCTCGATAATTTGTAACAGGATCAAAATCACATATTCAAAGGTCCAGATGGATGATTGTTTTCACCTCGTTGAATAAACTATTATTATCCTGAAAGTATTAATTTATAACTTAGCTTAGTAACTCTGGAAGCCAATATTGATTTATAAGAAGAAATCTTTCTAACAACACTGGTTTTGATTTTAAATCGTATATGACATGCACTAAACGCCCCACATATTTGATTTCTCTATGATAACATTGACTTTTAGACCGCAGGGTTTCATCTCAGTTTAATTTCCATAGAACTCACATGTTGAAAAAAAATTAATAGGCATCTCTTGCCAAGAGCCTCACCGAGAATTGACCAAGGCGTGACGTTGACCTAGAACTCTCTAAAGACATAAATTTCGAGAGAAACAATCAAAAATGAACTCTCTAAAGACATACATTTCGAGAGAAACAATCAAAAATGAAATGTTTCGACCAGACGATCTCCATCATAGATAACTCTCCGGTATCCACAGAATATAGAATGTGAATGTAATCTTAATCTTCCATAGATATTCTGTAAACTTTGTCCATCCATAGTGACGACTGGTACAACGAACAGCGCTGTCATTCGTTTCGGGAACCGAACTAATATATCGATTAACTAGCTTGGCGGCAAATTTGAAATGTATGTAGGTTTCAAAATTCAAATTGAACTATTTATAGAGGAATGCAAAGCACAAAATTGATGAAGTAGAGAATTTTATTTTTCTACTTCATCATTGTGCTGTCTTTCTTCAAAATAGACTTGCTTAAATGTTCTGTCATTGAATAGATGTAAAAAAACAATGAGTACTACTATGATTCATCGAAACGGTTATTTTATATATTTCTCTTAAAATCATTTGACTGTGTTCGAAAATCCTTCCTATATTATATAATTGGATATTGAATTGTCTGGGTGTTCATATGGAATACAATTAAACTCCAATTATTCTTCACACAGTTGTTGTTTGGAAAATTAGTTTCAACACAATACACAATTTTTCAACTTGAAAATATCAATAGTTCTCAAACCGAGTCTTGAACAAATATAGAACGAAAACACAAATTGAAGCCGAACAAGATCAATGAATTGAAAACTGAACCTCAACAGACAAAAACAAAATGGACGATTTGTTATTTTAATTCATCTCTCGATGATGGAACGTAAAAATAATGCGCAAAACACCAATAATTGTCTTGACAAACTGACAATATCTATCAAATGCATGGCCACCCATCTTATCGGGAGTCAACCTGATCTCGTCCGCCATGACAGTTTCGAACATTCAACACTTATCACTTGAGAATTGAGTCATGATAGTGATTATGTTATAAAAATACTCAATATTTAAGACTGATTCAAGATTATTATTATTATTATATTTTCAAATGTGTTAAATTTGCAAGAATCAACCTTGAGTCCATTGAAACGATTGCATCAACACATACTTATAGTACAAGATTCGGAAAACAGCTGCTGCGGCTGCCAAATCATAAAACTTCTAAATACAAAAACTCCCCTGCTTACAATGCTTTGTCTCCCTACAACAAATTGCCGACTGAGATAAAAAATTCTCAAAGTGACAACATTTTTTGTAATAGAGTTGAATGTTTACTGATTGACAAGTGCTACTATACTTTGCAAGATTATATGAATGATACTTTCTGATTATTTATTGAATTTTATGTACTTCTTTTATAATTCTGTATGTAGAGCTGTGATGTTGAATTTTTATTATTTCTACTGTGACTGGTGTTTTCATCTGTACATTTTATCTATACTTTTTTTTTTAACTTTTCTTATATATTTAAATACCTATTTCCTGACCTACCATATGTACCTATTGTACCAAAGTGGTTAATAAATTATTATTATTATCTCATGTCATACATTAGATAAAAATAAAAAGAAGAACTGGACTGAACTGGAATATACAAAAAAAGAGCTATTATTTTTTCTTAATAAAGTTACCCTAAAAGAAATTGAATTCTATCGGTGAAGTTTTTTTTCTATGATCCCCATTCATGCATCCCCCTCACGAAAAAAAAAACATGCTCCCGTAGCTGATTTTTTTTCAAAGTTACCCTGAAAGAGATTCCATTCTAGCGGTGGATTTTTTTTATGATCCCTATTTCAACATTCGCTTCACTAAAAAAAAAAGAAAAAAAACATGTTCTCGTAGCTGTTTTCTTGTAATAAAGTTACCCTAAAAGAGATTTCACATTCTATCGGTGGAGTTTTTTCTATGATCCCCATTCAAGCATCCGCCTTACGAAAAAATGAAACAAAAAAAAACATGCTCTTGTAGCTGATTTTTTAAAAAGTTACCCAAAAAGCGATTCCATTCTGGCCCTGGAGTTTTTTCTATGATCCACATAAGCATCCGCCTCACGAAAAAAAAAAAAAGGAAAATATGCTCTCGTAGATGTTATCTTTTTTTATATAAAGTTACCCTAAAAGGTTTTTTTCTATGATCCTTATCTCGTAGCTGGTTTTTTTATCCCTAAAATAGATCTAATTCTATCGATGGAGTTTCAATCTAAGATGAGCATCCGCCTCACGAAAAAAAAAAAACCTTGCTCTCGCAGCTGTTTTTTTAATGTTACCCTAAAAGAGATTTTATTCTATTGATGGAGTTAATTCAAGCACCCGCATAATGAATAAAAAAAAACCTCGAATGGTTGCAGGAGCTGAAGAAACACCGCGTGTCGGCCGTGGTGAGGGTGTGCGAGCCGACGTACAAGGTGGACGAGCTGAACGGGCAGGGCATCGAAGTGTTCGACCTGGGCTACGACGACGGCACCTTCCCGCCCAACAAGATCGTCGAAGAGTGGTTCAAGGTGCTCAAGAAGCAGTTCAACGACAACCCCGACTGCTGCGTCGCCGTGCACTGCATCGCGGGCCTCGGCAGGGCGCCAGTCATGGTGGCACTCGCCATCATCGAGCTGGGCCTCAAGTACGAGGAGGCCGTTGAACTCATCAGAGAGTAAGTGCCGTCGCGAGCTGCGACGCGCCGGAAATAGGTGGAAATAGCGCGACAGGGGAGCACTGTTGCCAGTTTGCGGGAAATTTGATCGCCCGCGGGATTTTTGACGGGATAAAGCCTAGTTAACCAGTTGAGCGCCATGAGGTATAGTGCGGGTGCCACATATAGTTTTGTTCCTGGGGCAGTGTGGCATAAATAATGTGCCTCACCACGGACAGTTATATTTTCTGGTGTGGTATCATAGCACAGATTAGCATAGAGATGTCTCGCTGCTGTACAGCTTGAAGAATGTGGCCTGACGAACCATGCTATGATCTTGGCCCGTGGATCTTTTTTATTTTCGATTTTTTTTTTCATGTTTCAATTCAAAAGTAGAGGATGATCTTGTTTTGTTACTTTACTATGAATGAAGAATATGTTATGGTGATAAATTGTTGCATTTTCCATTCAAGAACATTACAAACAACGGGATATACTGCATATCATGTGATGGAAAGATTCACGCATTATGCCTAGAGGCTGAGACACAATTGAAGATATATAATTCTCAGGCACTAGATAAGACACCAGTGCACTTGACGATGTAATGCGAACTACTGAAATAAGAAAATAAGGAATGCGGTGAATCTCTTTCCCGTCTGAACACGTCTGAGCCTGCAAATTTTATGAGACACAAGTGACACAACATGTATGTCGCATGGCCCTAAACCCTATGATGATAATCACAGGCCACGCGGCACACAAGGTATGCCTCAGACAAATCGGCATATAAAAGAAAAACTAAATCGCTAATCGAAAAAATTCGCGAAGATACCTATGATAACATGCTCAATGATGTCAAAAACGATAAATGAAAAATTGGCCATTTGAGACCAGATTTTTTCCTTGTATGGCGGCGCTCAACTGGTTAATGTTGGAACGATTGCGATTATTTTTATGCGATTCCGCAAATTTGAGCGGACAATCGCTGAAAGTATAATACTCCAAGAGTTCTCCATCCCTCAAAGTCGTGAGTGGAAACAAAGGATAGAGAGAGTTTGTTTTGTTTCAGATATTTCCAACAAATACATAACTTCATTTACTTCACAAGTTTGTTGACTTTCAAAAAGAAATCTATAAGAAAGGCAAAAACAAAATTTAAACCAACAACATGGATTCAGAAACAGAAAATGCAGATTCTATTAACTTTAAAAACTTTTATAATATGTATGGTATTTCAGCCACATGGCTCCCGCTGCAATGAAGAGATTTTTGTGTAAATTTCAGATCCAAAATAACAAATACGGAAAAGTTTGTATAACTTGTACAACCTGATACATTCGTCCACATCAACAACTATCTTCTGTGAAGTAAACACCTCTTTGTAATTGTTAACACATGTTCTTACTATAACCCCATTTATTAGAATGACTTATTCTGCGGAAATCGCAATAAAGTTCGATTTTTGAACTTTCTCCCGCCATTTTAATAGCATTTTATTTGCGGAATTCGTTCCAACATAAACTAGGCTCAAGTCATTTTGCGGGAAATCATGAAGTTTCTTGCATTCAGTGAAATCATGTTTATATTTCATGGTGATATTAAATAAAATGTATATCTCGGTATTTATGCTCATGCGCAGAAATATTTATTTTTGCTTCCTTCACTTGTCCATCACGTCCATCGTCCATGATCAAATAAACATTGACGTTTCATGACCTTCATGACACGTGTCCAATTTTGTGTATCTATTGACAGCAAACGTTCTATTTATATGTGCGCTTGCGCAGATTGAGTTCTAGACATACGCTGCAGTAATACCGTTAGCGCATTACGTTATTTACGAGATATTACACCGCATATTAATCTATTCAAGGCCCGAGATTCCAAGACCGAAAGTTTATCAGTTTTCTGAAAGCTAAGTTCCGGACTTCGGAGGGCGTTAAGAAGGCTATGCATTCGCAAAGCAAATATTCGGCAGTTTCAATGAAGTTCTCGCAGTAGCGGTAACTATCATTTAATTTGTGCCAATTTTTTTGAGGTGATACCTCATAAGTCTTTGGTGTCCAGCTCGAGAAGCTGCTTAGCTTTCCTTGGCGATAAACTCACTGGCTTTCACTTGTCTGTCATGGTACATTCATTTCATCTGTTTTCCAGCGTCGGAACTCTTCTTTTAAGTGGGCCTTGAAGAGTCCACAGAAGGGTTTCGGGGCCGAGAAATTGTGTATTTGCCCTTTCTTTGGCAAGGCAGTCTACTTCCTGATTGCCTTCAACTCCCTTGTGACCTGGAACCCACATCAAAGTGACCTGGTCGTTCGCTGCCAGTTGTCTCAGGAAATGTTTGCAGCCCCAGGTTATTTCATCTCAAAGGGTTTCGAAAATATTTACAAAAAACTTCAATCTCGGGCTCACTTTTGAATGGCTATAACTATATTTTTTCTTATATTTGTTCCCAAAATCTGCAGCTTAAATCTTTCAATGTAATTTCGAGACACCCTGTATATGAGAAAAAACTGTTTGTGTACAAACTTCATCAATAGTTTGTATAACGGACCGATGATTTTGGTGCATTAAATTATGAACTTTGTGTTTTCGTAGGAAAAGGAGAGGTGCAATCAACGCCAAGCAGTTGGCGTTTCTGGAGAAATACCGTCCGAAATCCAGATTGAAATCCAAGAATGGGCACAAGAACTCTTGTTGTGTACAGTAATGTCTCTCTTGATAAATGTGTTCAATAAAAAATAAACAGGGCACCTAAATATTTAAATAATTTCGGTATAATATGTGTGGAATATACGTAACTGCTTGTTTTAACGAAAGAGTAAATTTTTTTGACGTGATGTTATATAGTCATGTTCTTGTGTTCAAGGCTTTGATTGGAACACTGCGGTTATCGATAATATAAATTACGTATATGTACATTACCGCATAGTTTTCATTTATTGATGAGGATAACTATTGAATGTATTTAATGTTGAAATATTGTCATCGTGTACCAACTTAATATTCAATTGAACTATTTTATCATTGTTATTTATTTGAAGATGCATAATTGATAAAATGTGTATCTCTTAATCAATTGACAAATACCAATTAGTAGTTTAGAAGATTTTTTCCTAGTTGATATATTTTTTCGTAAATGTATATTGTTTCCGAAGATTATTTCATTGTACTTCCATAATTATTTTCAATTGATTTTTCATCACATATAGTGCTTATAAAATTTAGAATTAAATTTCGCGGATGTTGATAAGTCACTTGATGTTCACATTTTATGTAGATTTCTGGAAAAATATATTTTATTATCATTTTGACTGTAACCTTATTTGAACGCATATTCACATTTCATCCCGTAATACAGTAATTTTAATTGAACTGAACGAATCCTGAATCTTTCGAAATGGGACACACAATTCAGCGCATTGTTGAAAACTTGGCGTTCAACCAATTCCAAATAAAAGGCAAGGACCGTTCGTGACAACTATTATAATTCCATTGCTCTACTGTTTGTCGTATCTAAAGTAATGGAGGAAGCAATCCTAAAAGGTGGTTTGCTGCAAAATGGCTTGTTATGCATGTAATCGTATAGAATTTCCAATAATGGCTCATGTAAAACTCTATAGGTTCCTCTGGGGTATGGGCATTGCCTCAGACCTGACTTACGATGGACCTCACTCACTTGGGGAAAACAAATTGGATGTGTGTGCTTGGCCAGATAGCCCAGGCAGCTGAGGCCATTCAAACAGAATAGAAGAAAAAGAGGAAGCAATCAACATCTCGCTCATCTAATGTCTGTAGACATTTGCCTACTTGATTTCATACCGTAGTAATATTTCCTGAAATTAACAGAGATGGCGACATTCCTTGTGTCGGTAAAACAGAAACTGTGCATATGTCATCTTTTTATCAGTTTCACCTGTTCTAGATGAAAAATCACTGAGAAGAGTCAAAATATCCATAATTATTCTAAATTCACTGAAAATATTGTGTTTTAATGTCGTTTCAATTCACGTCTGTTAGATGCGAACCACAGAAATACGTAAGCAGCAGAAATCTTATTCGATAATCGATCTTACCGCCATCTACATTCAAGTCGTGGAAATATTACTACCTTCTCAAATGGTCTACAACTTTTTCGCAGAAACAATTGAAGAGCTGTTTCACCATCCTATATCCACCTTGGTCACCAGATATCAACAGAATGCATATTATGCGATAATATACAATATAGGACAAAAATAAAATTGAACGAATTGTGCTACTGCCGGAAAAAGCATATGGTGTAGTGGCGAATCTAACAGTGACCCATCAACAGACGTAAGGGACCGCATTTACAAGAAATATATTCATTATGTAAACATTGATAAAGTTATCAGTGCACTGTAATCAAAAAAGAAGATTGGTTTGAACATAGTTAGCCAAACACGAGTCGAGATGACAAATGTAACGAGTGCTTATTGTAACTGGCTCTATCATCAGGCAGTTCATCAGGAGTGTCTTTTGGTTAATGAAACGCATGTTTTTAGTGAAGAGGAATTGAGGTCGTCAGATCGCAGTTTTACAAGAAATATATATTTTGTTGTTCCATATGTTGTATGAATATAATTTATACGCCGAAGCCTATCCAAATTCAGAGAAAATGAAATAGTATTCCGATTCTCTCAATATCACATATCTTTCAGAATTGAAATTTATTCTGAATAGGCTGTCCAATACACGAAGGCGTTCTTGTTAATGAGCCGCAAAAAAGACGTATTGCTTTCAATTGAAGGCAATGATGACATCTTAGACCATACACTATCGTTGCAAAAATCCAAATTCATGAGCGATTTACATTATATTTCGAAAATTACAGTTGATATGTATAACTTATAGTTGGACCGGTAAGGCCAAATTCGCCCGGGCAAGAGGAGCATTCACTCAATCTTCAATAAATTATAGATTTTTTTTTATGTAGAAAAAACCGCATCAACCTGCAAGGTTATTAGCGGCATAGGATACATATTCATACATATACTATAGAACTAAAATAGGTATTTCCATGGTATTATGTGTATCATTGTTTTTGACGACAAATCGATATATCTTGTAAAATATCGAATATCCGCAATATATATAGATGAATATCGGTTGGGTGTATTAAAAATCAATCAACGATACGGCGTAGTTCGAGTTCTGATGTCAAGATTCTGACATTAAATAGTTGTATGAAATGTATTCATATTGCATCACAAAATATTCCAGAAATGTTTCATTTGAAATAATAAAATTGTGTGTACTGGTCAAACCGGTTGATAAAATTGATAATTTTTAACAGTGTAGTTACTAAATTTGGAATATCTAACCACACTAACATTTAAATTACAGATACTTCCCATAGCTATGAAAGGTATTTTCTTACAAGTTTGCCTGATAAATTTTTTTTGTATTTTTAAATAACTGTTTCGTGACATAATTTTTTCAAAATTGCCCGCCGAACACGAGAAGTTGAACGGCACTGTACAACGTATTTTTGGTGTTTATTCCGATGCAGATTCCATATCAATATTTGTCAAAATGTATTGATACAAAAAATGTTCATGATGCGTACTTTTGCCGGTCACTGTATAATGCATAAGAGAACTGTAGGCGTAGTAATTCCATGATAATCAACTGAAGTTCGTCTTTCACAGGAATTCCAATAGGCAAACATTTGGGCATAATGAGATCACCCTTCTGTACCATTCTGTCCACCTACGCGAATTTTCATCAATTACGGATCTCAACCAACTCTATTATAGATATTAAAAACAGCAAAACCCTTGACATCATTTCCAACAACTGCAATTAAATGACGTCAGAATTATCAGGAATCCACCTACCGTATCTGTATAGATATTTAAAATTATAAGGTAATTTCCATTCGTTTTCAACATACTTAACGTACTTATTAGCACAGAAACATAATGTGTGAGTTAATTATTTATCACCTTCCTTAATATGAGGTGATTCATAAATATTGTGCAGACCTTCAAAAGGTCGGCCACTGATCTATAATCGTCGCGTTCCGATATTACTGAATTTACTGATGACAGTCAGCAATTTCGGAACGAATTCACGTTCAGTAACCTACTACCAGTATAATTTAGTAATTTTAGAACGATCTAAAGCACTGAACAGTACTACTGGTTGGGAATATCGGAACTCGACCAATGATGAATGAAGTCATCATGAAACACTTTCGAAGGTTGGTACTTTGTTGGTACAATCGAACTGTCAAATGAAAGTCAGAACTTCTGAACGATTTTGGATTTGGTGATACTAGCAATTAAAAACTCAATGTTTTTATTGGTACATTTCAAGTCTCAGAGTGTGTATCGCAAAAATCAAAATCGATCAACAGTAAACTGGGCTTTACGCTTGTCAGATTTTAAACATTTCAGTTGCATCATTATTACCAATCGAAGATGTTTCTGTTATTCATCGATATTGAATCAAAGACTTCAAATTAATTAAAAATATAAAAATCGTATATGAGTATGACACACGTTTCCTTGGAGCACTCCTCCGCTGCGCTCGACGTACTCCAAACAACGCGTGCGAAAAAATAGCGTCTTATAAAACTTGTACCTTAATATACTTTTTCCGAACAAAGCCCGAAAATGCTTTATTTCCGATATTTCAATATGAAACCTGAAACAACTAGGTATCTTGAAGTATCTAAGTTTATAAGTAGGTGATAGAAACTAGGTATATCAAAGACAACAGAGTAATATAGAGTTGTAGTTGTATCTTGATGTAGTAAGTTATTGGCTATGTCCGACTGAAATGAATTCAATTCAATAATCATCTAATTTGTATTTTTTATCGCAAAACCGTTCTAATTTTTTCACTTGACATATCATCATTAATTATGATACAACGTGCATTTGAATATTCCGTAAAAAGTTGATAATGGAGTGTGAGTAGGTACCACTTGGTACCACAATGCAGCAGCATAGATTAACAATTCTCAAGATTTCTGACATTTCACAGGGGACTAGTTTTTCTTCGCATCCCTAGATCAATAGAATTGGATCCCCACCAAAGTGGGCATCTAAAATAATAATACCCAGAGCAAACATCGGAAGGTTCGTCTAGAAAAAAAAACTGCCTATAGAAATCCATAATACAACCAACGCAGTGACGTAATTGAGTGAAATAGACAGTTGCCCCTATATAAACATAAGTCCGATATCTCGGATCATAGGTTGAAGCGGTTATATACAAGACTATACTATAGTTTTATTTAGTCAATTCCTTTTCACGGAAATATCGCTTCAAACAATAATCGTAACACGATGTGTGCTATTTTGCAGAATCTTTAAAACATCATTGGAATTGAAATATATTTTTCTGAATAAATTCAATAGAGAAGCTGGTGAACAAGCAGTTGTGAAAGACGAATTCATCCAAATTGTTCGTATTCACTTATGTAGAAACTTTATATATATTATTTCTCAAGTTTATATGCACGGGTAGGATTAAATTTCACATTGAAATTCATTAATATAGATATGAGAAAAATTGAATCCAATAAAAGTTCTATTGAACTAAGTCAATAATAAAAATGTAATTCTAGTTCACCTAAATGAAAAAACAAAATAAGATAATATTGATCTTTGCATCTTCGCATGATATATTCAATATTCGACGTTTCCGGTATATCGCATAAGGTCTATAATCAGCAATTGATCCTCGTATATCGCTTGACTTCTGCTTGCGGTTGCCTGCGGCGAAGTTTACAGAATTAAAAAAGGATTTTGCGAGAGTGACCCAACTTATGTTAGATTCTGTAAACTTTGCCCCTGATATCGATAGCCGTATGACCGGTATGACTGAAATAGTCTTCAGCCAGCATTATCACTATTATCAGGTGCATTTTGCTATAGATCTTATTGATACCAAAAAGGATATGGGTTTTCCTATAGAACATTCCAGATTTCGAGGTCTTCTTCTCATCGTTTTTATTTTTGTTTCATATATCTGTAATGTAATATATTATATTTTATGAATATATTATCGTAATTCTTATTTCATCTCTCCTTGTCACTTCTTCAATTTCCTTAATTAATCATATACATTTCTGTTGCTTGTATTCGGTTTCGATTTTATCTGTAATATGTTACGAATATATACCAATGCAAAATAATAATATTTGGAGAAATACGTTATTGTTTGCCCTCGTGCTTGCCTTACTTACTTTTGGAATGTTGGTGCATAAAAATTGTATCGCCTTTTCACCAGAATTCAAAACAAATGATTCATAATGATTGGCGTACCAAAAAAGTTAAGTTGATTGTATTACGAAGAACTATATGTACATCATCAACGTTGTATGAGATGTTTTATTTGCTCACTCTAAGTGCCGTTTCAGATGAGGCGTTGGACGCGCCCTAGTTCCTACTTCCTACGCTGGTTCTCTAATCTGTGGTATAGGCATATGTTAAATATAAAGCGGGATTCACACAGCCAAACTCGTTGCGTTTTGCTTTTTACGTTTCGGCTTCTGATTGGTGAAGCAGAGAATATTCAGCTTTTTGCGTTGTGAATTGAGAAACACGAAGTTTAAGGTTATGTGGTGGTCTGGTAGTGTTTTATTAAAATGTGAATAATCGAGATTATTTGGTTTCATTAGTGATTTCATCTACTGCATGAAAATACCCGTTTTTTCAATATTGGGACAGATTTTTCTTTATTATATAGGTATACAAGAAAAAGCTATTTTCGTCACTTCCAGTTTGCATAGATACCTATTATTCATTAATTTATGGAAAGTCAAGAAACAAATATTGGAAGTCTGTTTTTTCCATAGAAGTAAACGTTAAGCTAATTTGAATACAAAGCTAACAGATTTTGTTGTGAATGTGCTTTTGCGTCAGTTCGATTGCAGATTTTGCTTCACCAATCAGAAGGTGAAACGTAAAAATTTTGGTTGTGAATCCCGCTTAACCTTCCAGCGGCGTGTGAGCGAGCGCGAATTTTAGCGTCCGGGCCTTGCGCCTACAGTAAGCCACTGTACTTGAGCCTAGCGTTCTACGTCAGGCGTATGGGCATGGCGATGATATGTGCTATTCACATGCTACGACGCAGTCGCACGTTGGCAGGAATGCTGGAGAGCCGGATTTATTCAGACGCAGTTGGTAGTCGCACACTAGTGTCACTAATTATAAACCCAGTTTCATATGTGGCCTTCCACTGAAGATGTTAACTTATTTGCCGAAATACGCATTTGGGTTTTCCAATGTTTTCGTGATGTTTGGGTTATATTTTCGTTTGCTAGGTTACAATCACGCATGCAGAACCCAAATGGAGCTTCTCGGTATTAGTCTTATCGTAGCTTTTTCTTATATATATAATTTTTTATGTTCTGGTTCTCACGAAAAGGGATACCCTGTATAATGTTCAGAGAACATCGTGAGAACCAATGGAAAGAAGGTAGGAGTTGGTGTTCTTTTCAAATTTCTGGAGATGGTATGCCTCGGAGAACATCGCACCTCCCTAGGCAATGAGTTCCAAAGTCTCGATGTTCGTTGGATGAGCGAGTCTTTGGAAAGGGACGTTCTGCAGGTCTCTAAAGTGACCACGAAGGGGTGTAAAGACTGAACTTGACGGGTTAATCTCGAAGAGACTGCTAATGGAGGAACGATTGTTGATATTTCAGAAGAAAGTAGAGATAAATCGCCAACTTTTCTACGGTATTCCAGAGAAGTGAGCGAGTTTGTAAGCGAGGCATCACCGACGAGACGAATTGCCCTTTTTTTGGACAGAATCCAATAGTTTCAATGTTTAGGTGCCGCACTCTAAATATGGGAACAGTATTCCAGGACAGGTCGGATCTGTGCCTTATAGATCATAAGCAGCTGACTGGGAGTGAAATAGCTTTTGGCTCGAAACAGAAATCCAAGTTTTTGGGATGCACTTTTGGTAATGGACCTCACGTGATATTCCCAAGAAAGGTTATTGCTGATAGTAACGCCAAGCATCGAAATGGATGACTTCAATGGTATGGTTACTCCTGACTGAATTATGTTGGGCACAGTGAGATCGGCTTTTCTAGAGAAAAGACATGCTTGTGTTTTGTTTGCATTGAATTCTACCAGGTTATTAGATCCCCACTCAAGAATTGTTGCTAAGTCCATATTTATTTTGTTAACATTTCATCCTCGCTCATATCTGGTTTGACGGGCCGATATAGAAGCCCTGGAAGAGAAAGCGGTATAGAGGGTACTATATCATCCGCGAAGCTGTGTAAGGACATGAAGTTGCTTCCAACAAATCGTTGATGTGAAGTATAAATAGTGTTGGTGTTAAAATTGATCCCTGCGGAAAAACAGCATTTATGAGAGAGTATCAGATGAAACTCCATCGACCACTACATGGGGAGACCTGTTTGATTTTATTCGTTCTTCAACGAAAGTTCTTGACAATGACATTGTGAGTTTGATTTCGAGTATGGTTTCGCGGATACCAAACTGAATAGACAGTAATGGCAACAACGCCGAATGTGTAATGCGACGTGGTAATTCTGATACTGCCTCATGTGAACACAATTGCGACGTTTTCCAAAACGCACGGCGTAGGACGTAGGGCGCGTCTTACGCCTCATCTGAAACGACACTTATTGATACCAAAATATATTTAATTTCAATGTCTTGTATCTAATAATAATATATAGTTCGAGAGAATATGTGTGTTAGAAATTTGTTGAGTATCAAATTGGGATATATAAATAAAAACCAGAAAAAGCTAACTCAAAGTTTACACTTACCCAACCAATTCAAGGTCAATTGGTATTTACTTTTTTTTTTCAGTAAACATCAATTGATTTTTCAAAATAAAAATAGAAGAATAAATATTTGTCAGCGCAAGCAGCATTTCTTCGTACAGAATTAAAAATTATAGATTCGCCACTCGATATATCGATACATACATTTTCAATATATCTATTTTTACCCAGGCCTCCTCACGAGTTAACTATTTCGAACGGTTAGTTTCTTACTTCCTATAAAATATATGAAAGATGGTGGGTTTCTGTAGCTCCAGCACTCATCAGTATTATGTTGGATTGAGTCGTGTATTCACATTTGAGAATCGAGAATTAAAATAATTTCATTGCGCGAGGACAACCCAGGCTGCCGCTGACACCTCGGTTCAAAATGTGCTGTTCTGAAAAAACAAGGATTTAGAAAGATTTGGCAGCTGGCCAGAATTTAGATAAGCTCTCAGCTACAACATAGTTGCCCAGCAGGAATATCTGGTTGGTGTAAATGACGTCGTGCTCACTGTCTTAGTCCGATCCACGCCGTTTTTACTAGCTTCAGACTTTGTGGCCGACACCCGTGTATGTGTTAGTTCTTTTTTTTTTTTCGAAAATTACGTTTTTCGATGTTTGCATGTCAACCACCATGAGTGCTACGTAATGAAACAATGTGAGATGGGTTTTTGAATTTAGACCAACTCGTACCACCGTTTCGAAAAAACTGCGATAGCTGTACCACAATTTGTGAGTAATTGCGTTATATATGTACCTCTTCAGTCATTACAATTTTTCAGTTTTCAGTGCGGTATTCCATAAAAAAAATTGTGTTAATAGGCTGGTGCTATATATAGACATAACCCGAACGCAGGAATTTAAGGGGCTGTTGAAATATTTCCATCGCATATTCACTGGACACAAATTTGAGGCAATTACGATTGAAGAAATTAGTCCCATCATTCGTTTCGACACGTCTTTATTTTTCTCAAGTTTTCAGGAATTGCTCCGTTCATAAACATATTCATCGAGTTATATTTCAACTACGGTAAGTTTCTAAATTTAACTATGTAAATAAATATCAAATAGATTCTAGTTTTAATCAAGGTTATAACGTATTATATCATGAAATCATGTGAATAATTTTCTTCAACTGATTTTTTCAAATTGCCAACTCGAAAACAATAAATTAAAACTTCTGTTAGGAATCATAATCCTATCTCAATGATATAGAACAATAGGGTACAATATGGGAGTTCAGTATCAGATCTGATTGAAATTCCTTTAGGGGATCTAACATGGGACCAAAATATCATTCAACATATTTATCAATGATCGCCCTGATGTTATCACAAGTATGTATTTCCTTTTATTTTAATTGCTGGTAATGTGAAGATGTTCAGAACATCAATGTCTGATGCTGAGAGTTTACAGTTTGATTAAAATAACCTTTCAAGGTGCTGTAACTTGACTGAAAGCAAAGGAACTATCAGAGATGAATATTATCATTCACAAATATATTATATCGTATATTATAGATTATCTATTCTAACACAGAAGCACACACAAGACTGAATATCGGCCTGGTACGTATTTCTTCACAAAATTATCAATGTCAGTATTGATTATCCTCAAATTGTTGTCACTCTCTATAAATGGTAGAAGAAATAGAAATAGTGACAATTTCAAGGTTCCATTCTGCAGAACAAATCATGGTAAAAATGAATCCCTAAATATAACAATGAGATCAGCAAATAAAACACAACTTCAACTGTTCGGTTCGTTTGGCTGTAAAGTTGAAAATATGTTTGTTTCTTTATTATAATTGCAGTCATATGTGATGATACACTTCAGGTTTGCCCTGCAACATACCTGCATAGCACCATTATTCAAAAAATATGATATGCTCCTAAAAAACGTGTAATGTAGAATAAAATATATTTCAAAAACCTGTAGGTACTGTTGTGGTAGAATTATTCATACATCCTCTCTCTGTCTCTCACTGCATATTGCGCAATTTTCTGAAGTTGTCACTATTAAAGCAGGAAACAATTTTCAGCTAGCAAAAAAATATTATGTATCACTTATATCCACTGGCAAAGGGAGACCCACTGTGTCCTTTGGGGTTTCATCCACAAGTTAGATGGCCCACAAGATGCAAAAGGTGTTTCAGGTAAACACATTAGATTTTCATTGGGACTGGTTTACCTTGATATCGTTTATAGGGATTACAAGGAACACGGTGGAAAAAAAAGAGATAACGATTCGAGTTTACACAAAGATGCTTCGACTTCATCAACTCCCAGTTTATCCCTGAATTCCAGGTATGTGTGCAACTCAACTAGATAAATAATGTTTTGAATCACCATCTCACTGAATTGATGAATCATAAACAAGTAATTTGAAAATCTATCATATTTGTCTCTCGAATTTCCCCAGAATATAAGAAAAAAAAAACAGTTTTATTGAAATTCCATGTTACACCTAGATTAATTTTATTTAATGAAGGACCAGGGCGTTTGATTTGTAATAATTGCTTTTGTAAGGTTTATTCGTCGTATTTATATCCCATGATAGGCAATGTGGTTTCAGTGGTCTGCGAAGTGTGGTACAACAACAGGAGTAGTATACAGTGCGTTCCACTGAAAACTATCACTTTAGATCGTTATGTTTTGGAAAACATGCACAAACATGTCAAAAAGTATTTTGATGGATCGTTATCCACATTCATATTCATTGTAACTTCTGACGCCCCCAATATGCACTTTTCAAATGAACACTACGATGTTTCAAAGTAAATCCGAATATTCCTAGAATATGGCTCAGTTTGGTATTCAATTGTTTAATTGATCAAACATCATGTAATCATAACTCTCATATAGGGTGTTCCATATGAAGAAATTCTAGGAGTGGCTACATAAGGGTGAGTGTGGAAGCTATATTGAATATTTATCACATAAGGATGTCCTCATGTGAACGAGTTTTCCTCCTTAACTAGTATCGAATTACCGATATTTGTTTTCGAGCACTTCTCCGCACTTTACAGAGAAGGAGAAAGAAATAAGAGAAATTGGGTCTCAAGCACTAATCTGACAGCTGAAGAAGTTAATCTAGCCAACGACTACAACAGTCCTTCTTCGTGGACATCCACCAAAGATTTAGCAAACATGGAAGATGATACCCAGCCAATCACAACGGTCAATTTGCAACTGCCAAAAAGAAAAATAAAACCTCTAGACACAGGCCAAAGAACCGGTAGGGACCTTCGATACAGAATTTAGGAAGCGCCTACACAATGTTTCTTTCAGTTTCAGATAGTGTTTCCTTGTCGAAAACCAAACAGTCATCAGTATTCAACAAAACGGACAGCCTCGCTGTACGTGCAAAAAAACTCCAAAGTATTAGGGAATCAACGCTGGACAGAGGGAAACTCATAAAAATCAAAGAAGTAAAGACGATATCTGATGAACCCACTAACCACGATGTACAATTTCTCATTCAAGTAATATATGTTTTCTGTGTTGGACTTGGTTGGACCCCAGCACCTCTTACGAGGACCACTTGCAGCTGACGTCACATGGCGGAAATCAGCTGATGGGAAACATTCAAAGTCTTTCGAGTACTGCATATTGATTGCTGTAATTTCTCGTGTTATTTGATCAATTCAATAAACTTTGTCTTGCGAAATTGAAGCTTCTTCAGTCTCGGCTATAGACTCCACTCCCAGGATTTTGGACCAAAATTACTGTATCACAGCAATGCACAACATGTTTCGGTGTATATTAATATACAATGTACCTACATAATGAAACCTACACATGTACCTACATAATGAAATCGTTTTATTACAGCGTAACCTCAATACAATAAACAATAATTTACGTACAATAACTTATAGACTGATTTGTTCACTTGACAGAAGATATTAACTATAGAATTTGCAATCAAATTGCACATCGTCTCGTGAAAAATGGCTTTTTATCCCCCATCAGTTGTTTAATGGCCGCGGCATGACGTCACTGTACGTGGTCGATTCCCTATGCTGCTGCTGCTTCGTAATCTTTGCTTCATTAATGAGTCTCATGAGTCAGAACTACGTCACTCGCATTCAATTAAAACTTTTGATTTGATTTTAGAGAATATAATAGCAAATAACAATACCACTAGATATATATTATATCCGGAGTTTGGGTTGTCTGTTGAATTGAAGTTTTATTTTTAACATTCCGCCCATCACATTATCAAGTGATACGCCTATGTGAATAACGTTTGAAATTTTTTCAGCCGAGGGAACCAACGAGAAATAATGACTTCCTCTATCAACTTAATAACTTCGTTTGATCGTCGTAGATACAACATCTATACACAGAAAAATCTTACAATACGCAGTAAATGATACGAAATATGAATCTCACATCATCCCGCCAAATTATAGCTTTTGTTATACAATAAAATTACTTTTACAAATATATTAGATTTTTTCCTGAACTATTGGGTTCTTTTCAATATATTTTCCAACAGAAAATAAACGGTACATACATAGGATGGATCGAAGGAATACATATACAGGACATATATAGGAAAACCATACATACACAAGGTGTTTCTCAACAACATGCTAATATTCAAGGAAGTTATTCTTGGGTCCATTTCGCATGATAAACATTATGTCCTAAAAGTCCTGACTTTTAAAGTACAGGGTGCTACCCTCACCCGCGAATATCATATATTCAAGAAAAAAAAAATAAGCTGAATTTTCATACTTTTCTAATAAGGATCTAAAATAGTCAGTTGTATTTATAAAGGGCATCAGACCTTCAGTTAGCGTCATCGATATAATTTATTTCAGGGTATTTAAGAATAATTGTTAATCGGTAGGTATTAAATAACTTCAACCTACCAAACTATAACCAAACAATTTCTTGATTACATAAACATTCATTCATATTTTTAGGCCAAATACAGAGTAGGTACTGAAGTGAATCTCAAGTGAATGAATACCGAACTATCTTCCATTCGAAATGCAAAATCTATATTATAAAGCATATTTGGGGGTGCAAAGTACAAGTTCTTGTTTGTTCTAGGTGAAATCAAAACCTAATAAGGACTATTCAGACGAGGACAATGTCAGTCAAGCAGGTACAGAAACGACAGACACAACCTTAGTTGACCCTGACAATGAACTTAAAGACCAATTGGAAAGTCTCAAAAAAGAATTGGACATGACGAAAATAAAATGTGAGAGGCTGGAGAGAGATAAAAGTGATATTTTATTGAGAAGGTTGGCAGCTATGGAAACTTCAACGAGTAAAACTACAGCTTCTGAAGCACTAAAGCTGCAGCAGAAGTGCAATGAGCTTCAGCAGCAGTTGGAAGACTACAGAGATGAAAAAAAGAGCTTGACCTTGAAGGTTAGGGAACTGGAACACGATCTGGATCAAAGACCCACCCCGCAAGATGCCCAAAAAATTGTCGACGATCTGAAGTCCAAGTTGTTGGCAGCTGAAACTTTGTGTGAAGAATTGATGGACGAGAATGAAGACATAAAAAAAGAAATGAGAGACATGGAAGAACAAATGGATGAGCTCCAAGACAACTTCAGGTGCGGTAGTTTGGAAAGACACAAGTCTTGACAATGCTGATATATTTTTTCAGAGAGGACCAAGCTGTTGAATATACTTCAATCAAGAAAGATTTGGACCAGACAACGAAAAATTGTCGGATATTATCATTCAAGTTGAGGAAATCAGAAAGGAAATCAAATCAATTGGAATTTGAAAAAGCCGAGTTGGAAAAGAAACTGAAAGATGTAGGAACTTTGTTGAATTAGAAATGTCAAATTTTATATTCAAATATTCGTAGATTTCAGGCAGTGGTATAACGCTTAATCAAATAGAAAAGATAAAGCAGCTTCAGCAAGAGTTGAAAGTAGCGAATGAGGTTTCTTTAAGGCTGGAAAAGGAGTTAGATGAAGCAAAACTGAAAATTTCTGAAGCTGAGGACAGTAAAGGACTGAATAAGAAAAAAGCCCCACCTCTTGGATCTATCGGAAAAATTCCTTCAGCAGACGGAGTAAGTTCGTTGCGCCAATATTTTTTCGGCATCAAAATGAAAAAATATGTAATAATCTTTTCATGGAGTTTTGTATCTGAGCTTTTCGTGATTAACAAAAATGAGAATATCAAATTTCAATGAAAGTCAGAATTTTATCAGAACCTAAGAAACATTTTCATTACGTAGAAGAAGGTTTCAAGAGAATCTCTCACTCGAGGAGGTTCACAAGACGATCCGGTACAGCTGTTGAGAGATTTGCAAGATTCGTTAGAAAGAGAAGCTGACCTCAGAGAGCAATTGAAATTCGCCGAGGAAGAGGTTAAGTTTGTTTCGTATTATGTTTGCGGAGATATCGAAAAATTGAAATTCAAAAGTTTATTCTGAATTTTCAGGCACAAACATTACAGAAGAAAGTGTCAAGAATTGAGGATGATAACGAATCGTTGGTTCTCCAACTCAAGAAAATGGCTTCTCGTGCCAAAAGTATGTCAAAGAAAATCAGTATTCTTAGTTATAACATTAAGCCTTCAACATATATCATCCAGAAATCCAAATATGTTTTTATTACAATGAATTATTCAGCTATATTTCTCATATCTCAGCAATTCTCAACAATCAATCCTATCAGGAGTTTCGAATATCTGAAGCTTGAATTAGCGTCATAGCTATTGACAAACTTGATATATCTTTTGTAACCATAACTTTTTTTCTTTCATTCATTCATTTTTCACAAGGTTTGGAATATTACTTGAAACAAGTATATATATTTACAGCTCGCAAGCTAAGTCCAACAAATCAAAAACTTACCCCAGAACCTCCACAAGAGAAGGTTGATATATCCGAAGATGATGATGACCCTACAGAAATGAAGTTGCAACTAGAGCTCATTGAGCAGGAGGCATCGGTACTGAGACACAAAGTCGAGGAACTCGAAGGTGAGAACCACAAACTGAAAGCAAAGATCAAGGATATCCAAGACCGTAATACTACCAAGAGCAGCACGAAGAGGTCACTCCTGTCTAGTGATAAAAACAAAGAGAATACCTTATTAAATCAAAAACTGAAGGTGGGTGGATTAATTTTCATGATATCACGGAAGTTATAAGTTGGTGTTCTCGTATAGGTATTAGAAGATGAAACTAATGACATTAGAAAAAAACTTATAGAAAAGGAAAGAGACTGCGAAAGGTTACACGCCGAACTTAGCATCACCCAGAAGAGGTCCAAAGGAATGCAGAAAAGCAAGTATGTACTCGTCTGTACAATTTACTCAGTTATTGACTACTCCGCTTTAGATCCCTCGACTTGGATCAACAAACTTTAGATCTAAGGAGGCAACTCCAAGAGATAGACCAAGAGGCGTTAATATTGAGAAACAAGATTCAATGTCTAGAGACCGAAAACGAAAAACTAAATGTGGAAAATAAGAAACTGAACCTACTGAAAAGTACCAAAAATATGAAATCTGATAAAAATATCGATAGATACATAGATCAAATAGCTTCTCTGGAAGTTGAACTGAAGGAGAGGAATGATAAAATAAGAGAACTTGAGGAGCTCTTGGTTAGTCCAGGAAAATACACAGATGCAAAGGTAAATTACTCTGATTCACAATTTATTTGAATCAAACTACTTTCAATAATTTTCAGAGTGACTATAAGAGATTTAGTCAAAGGAGTCCGAAAAGAATCACTGCTCTTACATCACGAGACCAGATGAAGGCCATGGTGAGTGATTTGGAAAAAGAGATAGCGGAAATGCTACTCGTGATAAAGACGAATGACAATGCACAAATCAAATCAGAAGAAGAGTTCAACAACAAGGTCAAACAAAATATGAGAGACTTCGAAGAGCTGAACAAGAAATACAATTATGTTAAGAAAAAACTTGAAGAAGAAAAATCTAATTGTGACAAAGCTAGTAAGATGGCTCAAGAAGTGAAAAAAGAACTGACTATATTTGAAGAAGAATTCAAGAAGATTTCCAATGAAAACAGCACGTTGCAAGTAGAAATGGGCAAATTACGAAAGGAAAAGACGAAACTCATCAAAGACAAGAAAAATCTAGACGATGAAGTATCTACACTTAAATCCAATCTGAGTATGAAACTTTATTGTTTTACGTATAAAATAGAATTATAATATTCATACGTTTCCAGAGGCTTATACTTCAAATCAGAATGATATGGACGCTCTGACTCAGAAGGCTGATTCCTTAAAAATATCTTTGGAGAAAAAAGAAAAGGAAATTTTGAAATTGGAACTTGACTTGACTAAAATTTCTACTGAGGTTTGTTTTCCATTATTCTGCTGATTCATTTTTAGTGATCATTTTGTTATCCAGAACTCCGAAAAAGTAAGAAGAATATCAGAGTTAGAATCACAGTTGACTGCGTTTGAAAATAGATGTAACGAATGTGATAAAAAGTTGCAAGAACAAAATAAAACATTTGAAACTAAGGTGGGTCTAATATTCAACAAAAATATTTCGGAATAGGTATTAACTTATTTCTTACAGATCGATAGTGAAAGGCAAAAAATGAGAGTCCTAGAATCCGATCAAATTAAATGGGAAGAAGAGAAGAGAAGGCTCACTATGAAAATTAAAAGTTTAGAAAATTCAGTTGAACAAAAAGATAACTTTATTAAGCAATTGGTATGTTTACTGAATTATCACTTGATTCAATGTCGATTATACAATTTCATTTTAGGAAGTTAGTTTAGATAAAGAAAGAGAAATTGTATCGAAGACAAGTTCAAAAGCAAGTGAAATTGAAAGTAGAGAAATAAATAAATTGAAGGATGAACTGAGTAAGAGCAAAGTCCAGGTTTCAGAGATTCAAACCAAACTAGAAATAGCAAATGAAACTTGCAAAACTGCAGAAGACAAGTTTTTGAAGATCCAAAACGCGAACAAAACCACCAGAATAGAGAACGAGAAGAAGATAAAACAAATGGAAATAGATCTCCAGGTAAGTGGTTAAAATATTCTTTCATCAATGTGATAAATACCAATTGGTTGGTTATAGAACGAAAAGAAGAGACTTGACATCCTCCGGTTGAATAATGAAAAAGAGCAAAAAAATAGGGAACTAGAATTAACGGTGCTGAGAGATAAAATAAAGAAATTAGAACAAAATGGCACAGGCTCGCCAGATATAAAACAACTCCAAAAATCTATTTCCGAACTAGAAACTACAATCACGAATGAAAGACGCAAGTATGATGAATTGACCGCAAAATACGAAATGCTAGAAGAAGAACACGTAATAACCAAAGCAAAATTGATAATGGAAAGAGAAACAGTTGAATCGTAAGTTGAAATGAATATTTCTAGTACTAGCTCTTGTTATCACGTTTTTTTGTAGGCAGAATAAAACTCTGAGACGAGAATTAGAACAAATAGAAGTGGAGTTGAAAGCAGTTAGAGATACATATAACAAAAAAAATGACACGTGGATAAAAGAAAAACTTGAAATTGAAGCGAGATTGAAAGAAGTGTCAAAATCTTCAAATAACGGAAGTGACTCAGATAGACAGAGACTGAGAGCCCTATTAGAAGAAAGACAGTCTGAGTACGATCATATTAAAAAAGAATACGACAACTTCCGTGACCAAGTTGATTTCATGAGAAAAGAAAATGAAGATCTCAGAAGGAAGCTAGATGACTATGAAAAAGTCAATAAAATCCAAAGGAATATAAGCGCAGATTCTAATGCTATGGAAAAGGAAATGAAACATCTCCAAATGAAGTAAGATAGCAAACAAAGCAACCAATATAACTTTCAATATTACCAACGCTTTTCAGGGTTGATAAATTAGAGAGAAATAAAAAGTCTGATATGGCAGGACTGAAAATGAGATATGATAGTCAAATAAACGTAATGAATGGAGAGTTACAGTCCCTTCAAAACCAAGTGGTTAGGTTCAAACGAGAAAAAGATACCTACAAACACATGTTGGAAACTGCACAAAAAACTATTGGGGAGCTCAAGCAATCTCCTAGACTTGCTAAGGAAAACCCCAAAAATATTAACTATGACGAGGTAATAAAAACAAAGTTATTTCCACCAGCGAACTCAAAAACTACATCATTGATTCATTTTATATTTTGAATTTGTTCGAATTCCCATAAATATTTAGCTTATCTCGATTTTGAAATTAATTAGGGAACATTTTCAGTCAGTGTATACAGATTGTTAATAAGTGAAATATTAATATTTAAGCCAAATTACTTTACTTTTAAGTTTCATTTGCGTTATAATTAATGCAATTTCATGACAAGAAACACCGATATAATTAATAATACACATTAAACTCAAAATAATGATAATGGGAGATAGATATTATTTTTGAATCTTCAATTAATTGAACAATCACTAAGCAGCCACATATTATATCTGAGTGATTTGGGTTGAATATTAATATTTTGTGGCCAGGATTCTACAGTTGAAATATACCAAATGATTAATCAAACACACTGTATATAGTTTCTCGTATCTTATATAGTGAGAATGATTTAATAATTTTTTATTACCCTACCTTCTTCAGCTGGAAGAATCAAAATCTAAGATAGCCAACCTAGAACAGCAAATAAGCTGTATGGAAGACGAATTGTCGGAAGCCAGGCTAGAATGCTCAAGACTGAAGACGGAATTGGTATCTGAGAGATCATCATGGGAAGTCAAACTATCTGAGCTACATTCCAAAGTGAACGAATTAGAGGAAGAAAAGGTGCTGAATAGTGGTAGAACAAAAATAGTAGGTCTCAGAACCAGGATGGAACTGGCGTGGCAAAAAGAAAGGGAGGAGCAGCAGAGATTGCTTCAGGAAACAGCAACATTGGCTAGAGATTTAAGGCAAACTCTGTTTGAAGTCGAGAGAGAAAGAGATAAAGAAAGATTAGAAGCTAAACGAAAGTTGGACCAGTTGAAAAAAACTGCCGATGAGGAACAAGATGAAAACAAGAAGAAACTGACTGAGTTGCAATGCGATCTTCTCGAACTGAGAGATGCCCACGCTAAATTGAGAACTACAAATGAAAAACTGAGGAGAGAAAGAGAGAGATATGATAAAGAACGAGAAGAAAACAGACTGATGAACAACGGCAAGAAACGTATAGACCTAGAAGATGGCCGAAAAATAAACGCTTTGGTTGAGCAAATGGACACTCTCAAACAACTAGCCCCCGAACTTTTTTTTTCAAAAGATATCGAGGCCCCTTACACTCCAACACCACCAAGAAGAACAAAGTCTAAATCAAGGGAAACGTCTCCAGCTCTGGAAAGGAGAGACACCTCAATGGGACCAGAAGAGAAGCAGCAGCAAATACAGTACATAATGCAAAGGCTAGTCCATACCACTGAGGATCTGCGCAAATTCCAAAGATTGTCCGAAGACGAGATTGAAAGAGAGAGGTTAAGGCGAATGGGAGTGAGAAGGGCCACATCAACTGAAAATGATAATGGAGAATCAAGATATCGACCGCCATATCTCAGAAAACCTTCAATTCCATCGCATGGTAGTCTCAAGAGAAAAAGTATTTCTCTGGAACACACTATCCAGAGTGAACAAAACATATGGAGTAATGACAACAGTATGTCTAGCCTGAATTCCCTTGAACTACATTCGGATATCGAATATAGCAGGTCGCCATCTAGAGATATCAGTTTGGACAGTCGATTGTCTGCCGAGTCAACACAGAGTGAAATCGGAGAAAAAAAGAAAAAAAAAGGCATCATGGGAAAACTCAAGAAGTTGACGAAGTCCAGAAGTATTGATGACCAGGATCCCGGAACATTTTCTCCAACCCGAAATCTCTCATCAAAGGTACTCAGATAATAGTATTATTAGTAGTAGAATTAAAAAATATCAAACTGATATATATATATAAAGAGGAGAGAACACGTTTTGATTATTTTTACACACCAGTACGTACTAAACACATATACCTATGTGGGTAACAATACTCAATTTCTTCATTATATTCAGGTTAGAATGAATTCAGTAAAATATTTGTGAAGCAATTAAAAAAAAATCTCAGACACGTCGACCTTAATTTAATTTTGCGCAAATTTTGCCACATTTCCATTAAAAATACTTCGACGAATACGTTAGAAAACTATTTTTTATTATTTTTTTTCAATGTAACCCATAAAAATCTTTATCGTTCTGTAGTGGGAAAATGAAGCTTTTTCAATGGCGCTATCAAAAAAATGACGATTAAGTCATATAGCTATTTCTCTCCGAATCTCAATAGTTTCCAATATAAGGCAACCATCAAAAAAATCAAAATCAGTCAAATTGTGAATCTGGTTACCTTCAAGACTGAACCCGGGCCCGACTGAGTGGCCATACATATATACTTATGGTTCTGACCGCCCGCAAACCGACAGTATAGTCACCAGTAGTATAGTAGGCTTTCGAGTAGGCCTCTTGCAATAAATGAAAGATTATATATTATTTGCAACTGATACTGATGTAACATAACATGTGTTTCATTCTTTAGAGCAATTCTCAAGGAGAGAGAATAGACGATCCACGAGGCAGCAAGAAAGACTTGAAAGACAGGATATCAGGAATCTTCAAAAAATCTGGGTCTTCTTCTAGAAGTAATAGGTAGGTGAGATAGAGATAGATTCATCTCTATATTAGATTTTAGAAAGTGTGTACTATGTGTTATTTTGATATTTAAACCAAATTGATATTTGAACTATTTGATTTTCGATGGTACCCACCATATATAATAACAGTATTGCTTAATTTCATTTTTCAGCAATGAACTAATATCATTTCTCAATAAGTGTAATCATTCTCATGAGTGTAATAATCTCTGAAATTTATTTTCAGTTTGGAAAGAAAGTATGAAACAAGCTGTACTCAAAGACCATTGGTCAGGAATGGCAGCAATGGTCATTTGACTGCAAGTGTAAGTAGAATAAATAGCTGACAGCCTGTATATAATCAAGGACTGACAGTTGATTCTAGAAAAATACAAGTTTTAGTAATAATCGTGTGAATACATCAAACGTGTTCATTCACTTTCAGGATTCAGATAACTCTCATTCAAGGATGAAGAAAAGCTGATATAGGCATATATACCTACTTGTAAATATTATATATGATTAGGTGAATTGAATTGTAATATATTTTGCACATAAATGTACAAAAATGATATTTATATAAATGTTTAAAAATTAAAATGGTAATTTTGCACTTATCATGCGATCTATATTTTGATGGAAATTTTTGTTGGAACTTACGTATTTTGACCTGAAAAACACGAATTTCATAATATTATCGTGAACATATCTCTAGTTTTCGAGATAATCGATGCGAAAGTTCGAAATTTCACCTTCTTCAACTGATAACCATCTTTCTTTTTGACATGTATTGAAGAGAGAGGACACTTATCACTGACTCGTGTTGCTATAAGGCAGCTATGAATCCACCTTCATTCGCTCAAGATTCGCACTGAGGTTTTCAAAATGGCCGTTGTTTATGTAGCCTAGTTTAAGAAAAAATAGGAAAAATACGGAAAAATTACATATTTATGATGTTTTTCTTACACAAAAATAATAATTAACCATGGTAAATGCATGTAATATGTCCTGGGATCTAAGAAGATACAATACTTGCCCAAAAGTTGCCATACAAAGAAGGTGAAGTTGCGAACTTTGGCATCGATTATCTCGAAAACTAGAGATATGTTCACGATAATATTATGAAATTCGTGTTTTTCAGGTCAAAATACGTAAGTTCCAACAAAAATTTCCATCAAAATATAGATCGCATGATAAGTGCAAAATTACCATTAAAATATATTTATGTTTTATTTACAATTGGAATATTATTTTTTCTTACTGGCGATATTATTAATGATTCATTATTATAATCATTGATGTATGGAGCGATGTATATTAAGAGTGAATCACAACATACAATGTTTGATTCTATTTATGATTTTAATTCGGCCCTTACAATAGGTAAAAGGACTGGTTCATTTTGAAAAACAATTTACTACATACCCATACCCATGGTTACTGTAGCAGAGGTAGAGATGGTCAATCGTCAATATAAACAGGCATAATGAATAGATTTAGATAAATATTCAACTCACCAATATAACTACGCAGAAAAATAATTCACATATCCTGCCAGCTTTTCACAATTTCAGCAAAATTTTGAATCAACAGTCAACGGCAAAATACGAAACACAAACATAGAACTGACAGAAGACATAATACTCATCAAGGTCACAGACACGAAACATAAAACACTGAGTACTTTTTTTATTCTGTCCTGTATATTCAGTATATCCTACCAAAATAACGCTTGTATCCTATTTTAGGATTCTCAACCATCTCAGATGTTTGCTTACCATAATCAATATGAAATCAAGGATGGCATGAATTGATGTATCAAGAGATGTGGTTACAAAAAAATTATTATTGGACATGGGATTCCCAGAACTACGAACATTCAAATCGACCCGATGAGTAAACCGATGTCCTATGATCAGCGGTTAAAAATATATTTGGTGACCCAGAGAAGTTTCAGAACCCAAAATGTTTTTTCAAATAGAACACCATCAACCCTGTATTTTATTTCATATTTCAGTTACTTACCGGAAATGAGACTAAAGAATCTGTTTAAGGTCCAAGTCAGATGAGATCCAGGGGGATTGTTGTGTTATATTGAACACATTTCACATCTAGGATCCATTTACCCGCTGTGGTTTCAGGACTGGTTAGTGTGAGATCAAGTGCTACGTTTCTGATAGGGATTCAAAGAACTTAATCTGATGTCAATATAATTAGAATAGCCAAAGTTTGAGCTTTGTGCTAATTCGCATAAGTACACTGCAGTTTCCACTAATTGGAATTTGAAAAAAAACAATGCTCAAACTGAATTTACTACTTGTGTACATTTGCTAATCATGAACCATACTGTAGCTTTTGAATAATTCACAGTCATATCAAGTTTCAGATTATCAAGCTGGAGAGAATTCAAAATTGCGCAAAAATAAAGGAAGAATTGATGAAATAGGTTTATTGAATAATATGATGAATGTAAAACAATAGTACTAGTTATAAATCCTAGAGAATTATTCAATGACCTCAATAAATTAAATGATTTTAACTTTGATCCATAAGTAGGCAATCACTATGTGAACTAGATGAATCCTTCTGAACCGATTCAAATATAGGTGCTAAATCTAAAGAATTTTTTATCTGACTAACAAATTCATTGAGATGGGGATTTTTATCTGAAAAAGATCAAATTCAATTTAGCGTTCCTCAATGGGAAAATATATTATTACCTGCATCGGGTATATTCAATAAAGCAGCCACAGCTCTCATCGCAGATCTTTTCAATTCATCCTGTTTTTCATACTCTTGTTTAACAGAATTAGCTTTCACTTTCATTGTCAAAGTGGCCCGTAATGGTTCAACAAGTTTATCCAACACTGAAAAACACTCATAGTACTCATACCCGAGGTGCGTCACAAGAAGTTACTCACTTTGGAAAACAGCACCCGGACAAATTTGGGACAGCCTTGCTACCATCAAATAGGTGAGCATCTTAATATCATAGTGATCTTTTAAACCAGTTTCAACATGGTTAATGAACTCAAATATATCAACTTTATCAAGACACGAATCCAGAAGGGTATACATGCACTCATAAGCTGCTTTTCTGATATCCAAGCCGTCATCTACGGTGTGTTTGAAGGGACCCATCTCCACTTCACGAATCAGATCCCTCTGAATAATACAATATACATAGTGGATGATATGCTTAACCGAAACATGTTATATTTACCTTAATTATTGTTTCCCCATAAAGCTGTGGTAATGTGGTATCAAGCAAGTCTCTGATCAAAGACGGTTTGTTATGCGCGGCTGAATTGAAAGCAACCAATGCCACTCTTCGCACGTTTAAGTCGGGGTCTTGCAAGGTGTTCAAGAATTCGCCGATGCATTGCCTCAGTAATGGGTCAATTGAGGCTGGCTGAAAATTTAGTTTTCCAATTGATGCGCTATAGGTTTGTTTTGGTTCTTCTCAGAACCGTTCTGGAACTATACTACTCATGCGCATTCTCTTCAAATCGATCCCCTGAAGCTAATGCGCATGAGCAGAATCGTTCTAGGACGGTTCTAGAACGGTTCTGACGAAAACCAAAACAAAGCCTATATCTCGCAAACCATATTTCAGCTGCAAGTCTTGTTGGGATGTATTAACTTACCTGATCAGAGATAGTGAATTTCACAGCTGTAACAACTGTAGTCCTCATGAGTGGGGAAGGAGAATTCAGGGAGCGTTTGAGTTTCGGCAGCAAATTCGTTGGGTCGATTAGGGTTAGTTTGCCCAGACATTCTGCGAAAACATTTCTGGTACCTTCTTCGGTACATTCGCAGTGCCTATAAAGCTGTTGCCAAATAGCCGGAACAAATGGGAGGAGTTGTTGAATGCCTTCTGGTGTTTGAGAGAGACAAGTGATGACCTACAAAAAAGTTTTATTTTGTGAAACCCCACTTAAAAACATTGAAGGCAAAGAATTTCTTGGAAATGAAATAAGGAAACATACATATCTTGTTCTGCCTCATTATGATTTCATCTTGTTAGCATTGTGTGAACCAGAATGTTCAATCAACCAATTTTCAACACTGTATGATTAGAAGCGTTTAATTCTCATAATTTACATAGACTCAATAATTGAAATAATTATTCTTCCCTAATGCTTATTAGGATTTTTCATATGGTAGAAATTGTTCCACATATTTCTCATTCAAAACGGATTTAAGATAAAGAAATAATGGACAAAATTATAATCGAAATACGATTATGGAAGGCATTTTCTTCCGTCTTGATGATGAAAATGAGCCTCAAAATGTATCTTAACCGAGTTGAATCAATTCTTACGGTCCAAATGACCGTCGTTTCCTTTGACGATTTCCCGAATTACCATAATATATCAAAGATTTTCAACTACGTATCAATATTGGCTCTAACAGACTTCTATGAAGGACCTCGGTCGGTAGCCTTTTGGGTATCCAATAAAGATCGTTAATTATTATTATTTATAATAATCACTGTGATTCATAATATCACAGAATAGGTCTATTTTCAGCTCTCAGAAGAAATTAATCAAATCACCGGTAACTTTGTATAAGTTTCAGAAAAAGGCTAGTTAACTATTCTACTATTGCTATTTTTGTGTTGTACAAAGCATGCATGATACTGATTTTTTGTGAAGTTCACATATATTATCAATAATGTTATGAAATCCATCAAGTAGAATATGTAACAATATATTTATTGGCCAACATTCCCCATACATAACAAGAACGAAAAAATTTAATATCCAACACCAATCAACTGGTTCAGCGATACCCTGAAATAAAAACATGGTTTTGGTAAAAATAACCTAACACAACATAAGTTCCCAAAAAATTCTGAAAAAAAAACAAGAGAAAGGGTAGCAACTGAACACAAAACTCACTTCCTTGAGAGAATGCAGCAGCAGATACTGTCTTTTAGGCTGATCCTGGCTTTCATTCAAAATAAATGGCAGGTACTCCTGTAAATTTCCAATACAAATGCTACCGAGTGCATAGCTTGCTGCAGACTTGACCTCCTCTGACACGGCAGAAAACGAGTTCAAGATAACTTGCTTCAAATTAGTTATAGGAGTCAAATCACTGGAATAAAAATCATTATCAATATAACTCTACAATAAGGCACGCTACTTGAATACTTACATTTCTCTTCCTATTTCTCCAACAACAAGGAGAGCGAAAATTTGTTGTGAATCCATTGAAGAAGACTGTATTTCATTTATAAACTGGGGTATGACTGGAAGGGCATGTGAATGACATGTTACAGTTATCGCAGCAACACATTTTGCCAAGGAATAGAAAGCTTGTTTGTGTAACGTTGCTGTTTGTCCCGTGGCAAGGTTTGATACAGGCATGAGTAGTAGTCTTAACAATGAATCATAGTTCAATCCTGGCAGATTGCACTTTACCAAAGACTTGAAAAAATCTAACATCGAATGCAAGGCAGTTCCTGAAAAAAAAGATGTAGTCAGTTGAAAAATATGAGCGGGCAATGAACACACAGTGTACCTAATGTGTAGGAAAAATATAAACAGGAAATCAAGCAAAGGATGGGGAATACGGGAACTGGAAATACTAGAGTTTCAATTCTCTAAGTCTCATGATCAGGAAAATTGCTGTATCATCATAAACCGGCATATCTAGAAAGCAAGGGAATTCAGAAATATTCAACACATAGTTTTTATTTTTCACTCTCGCCATTATTTATTCTTTACATCACCCATTTGAAATCTGTTGGGTCTCCTGATCATGTTCTCAATGATAATTGCGAGTGTGAAATTCAAACAGACCACCCTGTACAAAATCTTACCCTGTAGTAATGGCGACTTGACTAGCACAAGAATTTGAGGCATAATAGTGTTGTTCAAATTTTTCAGTGCCTTTGGATGGTGAGTAGCTACAGACTTCAGAATAATGAGAGTCCACTGAGCAATATGTAGATCAGCTTCATCTAACAGGGGTGGTATTTCAATAATCACTGGTTGAAGCAGAGCATCATTCAAATTTTTGTGGTAATTTTTTATCAAACAATCTATTAATTGAAGGGTGCTCAGCTTGAGAGCACGCTGATTTTTTCTGAGGAACAGTCCCAAAATTGGCATTGCTTCTGGTAAAATTGGCAGCTGGATACCTTAAAGATGGAAAAAAATATTGATGAACAATAATTGGGTAACAATATTATTGACTTACTGAGTGGTGATCCAGCTATTTTTGTGAGAGCCTTGACAGTTGTCAGTCTAGTTATCTCATTTTTCAATCTATCTAAGAACAAAGGTAAACAGTATGGCAGTTCCCTTTTGAGGTGATCCCCCAAATTGCAAATGACTTGTCCCATTGTGGAAATAGCTTTCTCTTTCACCTCCTGATCAATATCAGCTGTTCTCAACCTCACTAGGGTACAGCTATAAATATCTTTGGTAAATGGTGTGAAATCAAATCCTGAACTGACATTTAGTGGTCTTATAACTTTAACCAGTTCTTGAAGAACATTTAGAGCCTCTGCTGTTATTTTGTAGAAATTATCACCAACAGCATTGATAACTGGGGGTAAGAGGATGCTTATGTGTTGGTGGAACACCTGAGGCTGATGGCTGGTGAGTAAGCAAAAAATAAATGATAATGCATCTATTTTCATGTTGCTGCTGGCATTCTTTTCACTGAGTGAGTACAAAATGCCTGGAATCAACTCCCCAATATGGGTGCTCAAAGCTCCAGGTAAAACAGAGCATACTTCTTTCAGCAATTGGAAGCAATCCTGTCTGGTTTTCATACTCTTCTCGCGCATTTGACCTTGCACACCTTTAACTAGTAGTTCAATTTGCTGTTGTAGTAGGGACATGGGAGTTTCTTCTTCATCATCCATGACCATAGCATTAGGGTCAATATTTGTATTGACAGTGGAGCGTGTCTGTTTCAGCAAAGCAATATAGGCATGAAAAATATCAGATTTAACATTTTCTTCGCGCTCTGAAAATAGTAGTTGATTGGTGATATCATGAAATATTGATGAATAGCATGAAATTTGCATCCAATTGAATTTTAAATGTCAACTCACCCTTGAATCTGGAGATGAGTGCAGGTGACAAAACTTTGTAAAATTCTGGGAGTAACTCATGCCTTGTTGATATGATAGCTTCAAGACACTTGGCAGCTGATCTCCTTACTTTCCAGCTCATATCATCATCATCACTGTACTCATCATTCTCTTCATCTTCTTCCTCATCATCATATAAGTCATTTTGATCATTGCCACTTTCATCTTCATCATAATTATAATTTGGATCATAAATCATATATTTCAAACAGAGGTCGGTTATCTAAAATAAGAAATTGTAGTTATTCACAAGTCTCACATAATAATATTGATGCAGACCGCAGGTATATTTTTTGTAATCTCCTTGGGACATCTATTGATGAAGCTCTCAAAAGCTTGCAAACAAAATTCTCTCAATTCATCATCATCAACTTCACTACATTGCAAAATGAGAGGAATGAATTTATCAATGTTTTCTCCAAACTTATGACCAGACTGTCGGCTGAAATGAAATAAATTTAGATATACATTTATATTCTCAGAAATATTACTCACCAAACAGCTGCAATGCACTGAACATTGGTACGAATCTGTGAATTATTTTTATCTGAGCACAAACCATCATACAAATGGTCAATGAGCTTGCTATAAAGGGTATTATTACATGAGAGTACCAAGTTACTACAAGCCCCAATCGTACGCTTTCTCACTGCTTGACGTTGAGAGCATAACTGAGGAAGAAGTGCTGATAAAATAGAGCTGTGAAAAGATTGAAGAACAGGGCCAAATCTCAACAGAAGATCTGTTATGATGTCTAAAGCTTCTAATTGAACAGATACATCCTCTTGCTAAAAATAACCTCTTATTTATCAAGTCAATGTTCACAAAATTATTCACTCACCCTCTCTATTGCAGTGGTTAGACGACCAGTGATTCTTTTGCAAATATTGCCAGATAACCCTCCAGGAGCTTGTGGAAGCTCAGCTATAACTGTTTTCAAACCAATGCTAGAAATATCTCTGAGCTGTTCTTTATCTGAAACCATATTTGTACAAAGAGATTCAACAATAGTTTCCACTTGATATTCTTTAACTTTGTTTACAAGTGGTCCTAAGCTGTAAAAAATTAATGAAGTAAGATAACTACAATATAAGAATAAGACAATTTACCATTTAACTGCAAGATTTTGGACTTCACCATTCTTGTCTTCAAGTAACTTGAGTAACATTCTCACTACCTTTCTCTCAGAGTCATCATCAAGTTTGATACTATCTTTCTGCAATTCGGTCATTAAATCATTAGTAGCCATAAATCGGAAGTCTTTATCTGAAGAGGTCATCTGCAACTCATCCAGAAACGTAAATATTTTACAAATATTCATCTTGAATTATTTTTTGATGACAATGTCAACGTTTAACTTTTGTTTCAAACTACCTACCTTCTCCAATAAATTTGCAATTTGATATGATACGCTCGCCATAGTTACAAATATCAAGAGTTCGTTCCCAAAATTGACTCAAATTTATTCACAGGACTCAAGTACAAAAAAATAACTGGAAAATAATTATTTATGTACACTTCATTCTTGGTATCTTAGGTTAGCAGTGTTAGCACACCAGTTATTCCTATAAAAAAGATCCGTTTTCAGAGCTCATTATCGACCACAGTGTTTATTTCTTTTGGACATTCGGATTCGGAAAATGTTGAGATACCTGAAATCCTATTGGTGCACTATAATAATTTTCAATTTTTCAATGGATTATGCCAAATATGCTGTCACTTGTCATTCGCTGCATGCTTGCCATGCATTGGTCAGTGGGTGCATTGGAAAGCCTGGTTCATGCTTATACGATTTTGATGGTTAGACGGAACGATAATTGTAACTAACTTGTATTCGATTATATCGTGATGACGTTCATTACATTGATATTCCTACTCTAACAATACTATTGATTTATGCATTCTATGGTATCACGATATCATGAATCATGATAACATAAAGAAATCCGCAAAAAATTCAAATATTTAAACTTGATTGCGTTATTTCTTTTCAGCGGCCATTTTATTCGCATACATTTTCCGATACCGATATTCGTATTAAGCATGAACCAGGATTAATTAATTCCCATGCTTGCAATTAGTCCTGTCGAATGACGTCACCTGTTCAATTCACCTGTTCATTGGTCGAGAGTTCTCAGCGTTCTTACGGCGCGTTCACATGCTGGCTTTCGCGTTTTGGCTTATGGCGTATTGTGATTCCATTGGCCGATCTTTGGGAGCGCACATCAAGGTCATCTGCCAGAAAGTCGATTACGTTCCGACTTTCGCCTGAAAGCTCAGATTTCTGGTTAAAATCACCATAATCATTATACATTATTCAAATTATTGCGTAGGAATGTTTTATTCAAGTTTTCCGCGATAGGCGAAAGCTGGCATGTGAACGCGCCGTCAGTCGAGAGGACGCGCACGCGTGCACCGGAAGTTGATAATGGCGCTAAAGAAACTTGAATGACGTTACAATTTCGATTATATAATATATACATAGCTTTTGAAATTTAAATATAATTTGAAAAATAAAACGGTGTGTCTATGACTCGATGAGTTCTGCGATTCCGATTTGTCATGTACGATCATTTTGTTTCTTGAAATCTCTGAGAAATTGTGTAATACTTTCTCACATAATGAATCAATCGGCAGCTGAGCTTTGTGGACTTTTTGTATTCGGCATTTGTCTGGGAATTTCGGAACTTTGCGTAGGAATGTTTTATTCAAGTTTCCCGCGATAGGCGAAAGCTGGCATATGAACGCGCTTTTATGGTTAGATGACATGACTCGAGCTGTATGCCATTAATGTAGTTTTGTTTTTGCCCCATAGAACTCATGAACACTGAAGCAAGTCTTCAGTAAAAAATCAGTCCAGTAAGAAAAGAAGAATTGGTTATCTTATGTTACAGATTGGGAAGGAAAGGTGAATGAAATGAAATTCTGAAAACTTGATATTTGTATCGATTTAATAATCAAATCATCGAGTTCCATTGCTGTGGAGTGCCTAATAGATATCGAAGGTTACTTATATTAATATGTAGTGATGTCGATTATTAATAGTACAACCCACTTTTGTTTATCTTCATTCATGCAATTTGTATTATATCAAAACGAAATCGAAAATGTTTGTTGTAATACATAAAATTTGTTTATTTATAGTTTAACCCAATTCTTGGACAAGCAATGAATTCTGATATTCTTTGTTCATAGGCTCCATGAACTTCAACTATAAACAATTAATTCACAAAATATTATTTCTTTGAATTTGCTTGCACATTGGATTCATCAGGAGAAGATACAATACCTACAATGAGAATATTATTATTCATTTTGAGATAGTCCTCAATTTAATTTGTAATGATAAGTATTGGTGAAACATTCAAAGATTGCTTATTCAATTTTCCTTAAAACATGAATCTTTCCTTTGTTGAAACTTGAATGTGTTTTGTCCAATATTTAACATGTATTTGATTTTTATTTTCTTTCAGATCATGGGGACTTGGCACTTGGAAGTTGCAAAAATGGCAATTTATGTAACATTTCCTGTAGCTTTATTCTACTATTTCAATCAACCAGAATACTTTGAAGAGTGGGTTGTTAAAAAGAAAAGAGAGATGTATCCTCCTGAATCCAAGGAAAAAAGAGAAGAATTTGAAAAGGCAATAAAATTGATAAAACAAAAACAAGAACTTGCACTTGTCTCTGCTTTGGAAAATAAAGAAAATTAAAAATATTTTAGTGTTTTTAACTTGAAAATATACATTGCAAAACAAATAATGCACACACCTAAGTTTATCCTCAAACTATCATGATTTTTTTTGAACATAATATACATAATATTCCGAATGAAACCAAGATGACAACAAAAAATAAATATCTTAATTTAGAATCTCATGGAATTGCCGGTAATACCATTCCTCCAATTCTTGTCTCATCTGCAAAATGAATTTGCTGGAGATTGGAATTTGTCTCATCTAGGAAGTCAATGAATTCCTAAAAATAAAACTGATGAATGTTCAATTGATTTCACTAGATACTTTGGTGGGAATCTCTGAAACCGTTACCCTTATTCATGTATTATATCAACTTGTGATCATTCCAGAAACCATTATTCAATTAGCATAAGAAATACCTATACTGGGGAAATGCATAAAAAACATTAATGATCTACTAGTTCTTTTATTTAAATAGTAGATACCTAATAAGCTAACAATCACAGACCTTTTCAACATGGCATTTTTGCCCGTTTCCAGTTCATCTGTCCTAGCACCACAAAGTTAGTATTGAATAAATCTGCCTATTTAGCAAACAGTTTATGATATATTGAGAAAAAAAACTGGCATGTTAACTCATACAGTGAATGAGGCATGAGAAAATAATTTTAACAGCTATTAACATTTTCATTATGTACATGATGAAATGATCCACCCTGTATGTTTATATAAATTAAAATGTATTTGGGGTAACAGAACACTAAAAATCTTAGTTAATCATAATGGCTGACTGATAAAAATTAATTGTTAACTATTATCCAGTTTCATACAGAGAAAATGTTGATACTCATGGTAATAACTGAGGTGTTTTTGTTCAGTATCCATAAATTAATGATTCTTAAAATACTCGAAAACTGGGACGTGATTCTGAATGACAAATAGTATGAAAATGTCCAAGTTACTTTTGAGTTCAAACCATATCGGTTCTTCGGAAAAATAAGTTTTTCTTCAAGTTCTGATCACCAAAAAATCTTGACCTTCCTGTTGGTAACTAAACTTTGGCAAGAAAGGATAATCAATTCCATGAAACTGTCCATTTCATCAAAAAACCGAAAAAAGAGGAACTTATAGTGAATAACAAGCAAATTTGATAAAAGGGATCAGTTTGATGAACTCGCTGGTTGCGAAGAAAAAAACTATGAATTCTTTGTCTAACATTATTTCAACATAATGAATCAACTGTCCCATTTTCGGTTCATTATTCAGAAAACCCTTATGCATATAATTAGTTATTATAGCAACGTACCCCAGTTATTTCTAGTCGTTAATGTGATCATCCATATCCCCACTTATTCGAATACAAGCTTCGAGAGGTGTACAGGTTGTCCCAAATTCGCTGGTCATCATGGGGAACTCAGATATAAACGGTCGGTTGAATCAGGAAAAAGTTGTGTATTTATATGCGCAACAACATGCCGCAAATTATTGCAAAGTTTTTTTGTTTTTGAGATATTTTTAAAAAGCCAAATGATTGATTCTTGATTTTTATTTTCTATTGTCTTTATTTCATTATATACGAAAAAAGAAAGACACTTTCCCAAAGCTGTTTTTCATGCTCTATAACCTGAATTCTATGGTATTTACCCCAATTGCAGTTTCGAAGAATACAAAAAGTTGATGGCACCCACGAATGACGAAACATTTTATTACAAATTTTATACTGCCAAGGTATAGATCATGATAAACCGATTTCTGAAAATACCTCAAAAACCAAAGAACTTTACAACTATATATTTGCGGCATATTGTTGCGCATATAAATTACACATCTTTTTCTTAATTTAACCGACCATTACTTCTTACCGTTACCGTATTCCTCATGTTGATCAGCGAAGTTGGGACACCTTGCACATGTAGGAATAGTAGATTCTTTTAATATTATAAATAATTTAATAACAGACCATTTTTTGTGGTGCATTTACTGTAACATTGAAAAGCAACAGTCGCGATAGGATATCAAGATTACTTTCACAGTCCATACGAGTATTCAACTGATTGGTACCAAAATAATTGAAAATTACGCACAGTGCATGTGAAATTGATCGATTTTAGTCTCCTCCATGATTGAAAAAACATCTCATGAAACATGTGCATACGAATCTAGAATATACTAGGGCTTTCAGAAAAGGAAGTAACTAATGCAACATTAAACTTAACCTAACAGTAAGAAGAATAATATCAATAACATTAGATAATATAAATTTTCCCAAGATATATATGTCTCATATACCAAGTTAAAATTTGACATATTTCCATATTAGAACACCTTTTATCGGAGTACATTGACAATTATGACACATATTCAAAATTTTTCCGAAAATCCTCAGATCCTTATTGTTCACCTAATTAGGGATCGGACTGTGTAGATAGATATTACATTCATTCATTCTTCAAAATATGAAATAATGGCTTATTCTCCTAAGAATATCAATTATACAAGACATGCAAGTAAAATATCATATATTGTTTGAAGGACTGTATTACGTTAGTTTAAATTATCAATAACAATAAATAATAATAATGCATTTAATTGTATTATCTGAAAGACGACTGTCGTAAAATCCGAATCACGAATAGCCAATTAAAGAAATGTTTCCAGTATTAATGAGACCAAAAATCTGATATTGGTCGATCAAAAACATAACCTTATCAGTAATCAACATGCGCCATGAATTTGTTACATGATTCACGCAGACGTTCATTAGAACGAGATCATGTTGAAAGTAAATAAACACAGGTTGAAGCAAAATTTTTTATAATTATGTGGAAAGCCGCTGACAAATCGTTCCTAATGTCGATTTTCAATCCAGTAATAAAAAACACTGGGTTATGCTGTTTTCTCAAGTTTTTCAAAGCACTTTCAAAAAACGGGTTTGAATTTCTCGATATAATAGATTGTTTCGCTCGATAATAAAAAATACATGGAGTTGAGTAGGAATTGAAAATGCTCGACTAATACATTCAATTTTACCAGTACGTGCAAATTGAAGAAATATATACTTGTTCGAAAATCGTCTAAATGATTATAATAATTTACATTCATCAAAAACTATCCGAAGTAATTATATAAATACATATCTACCCTTTACTGGATATATCGTAACATAAGAGAACAATGAAGACATAAGGATGTTCGGATAAGTGGCAACATATACTTCAAAAGGGAAAGGAAACACTGGCTTATGGATGTTTCGAATAGAGATTATATTAAATAACCCAAGTTGAAAGCCAGAGCCGAAAAATATGCTATAAATCGACATTTATCTATACCATTTCCATTCAGCTGTGGGGAATTTCATAAATGATATTGCCTGCCATCTATAATCAAGGCGATATACTTATAGGATTTGGAGAAGATACAGTGAGTCAGCGCTAAAGAATCCCAGTATGAGGACATCTGAAATAACATACCATACTGATCATGATGAATAATTATTTACATAATCAAAGGAAAATCAAATTGTACATAATTTCACGTTTTCGAATTACAGTTGGAAAACAGAATCTTAGTGACAAACCGTAAAATAAAGTGAGCAGAATTTACCATTCACATATCGTTCGAAAAAGATATGGATTTCAAAGTTCAATATTTGGCAATGAAATTTAAAGAGCTTCCAGTACTCGGGTTGGTGTAATAATTAATCAATGAAATTTCGTATACATCACGAACTGAGACGAAAGATCATTTGAATCATTGAAACAGTTTAACTGAAGTCTTTTTCCATAAATGATCTTCTAGTTAGCGACCATCCAATAAACTTTTAGTCCTTAATCTTCCAAGGAATTTAACAAAATGGATAGTGCAAGTCTCAAAATTTTGAGTACAAATCCACTGTTACAAATTGTCAATCTGACAAACTGTCAAATGTTCAAGTAGAGCTTTGGAGACTGTGGATTAAGAATATACAACAAATGAAAACTCAATGTTTTGGTTTTTCAATTGTATTTCCACTGAAGATGGCAACTTAGTTGCCGCAATACGAGTTTTTCTCGAATAGTTTGTGGTTTTTAGGTTATATATTTCCATTTGTTGTATGTCAAATGTTCATTTATTTTCCAATGAGTTTCCACGAGCAATGAGGAATCGAGGCAATAATATTAATTTTTAAGCAACCATTGGATTTGTGTAGGAATATCCGAAATATCGGTCCAAAAAAATTTGGATGACCAATGTCATATGTCTATTGTTGAATAATTCAATTAGATATATTCTTATATTCGAAAATTGAGCAATGGTACTGCCTGGTAACGCCTCAAGTAAACTAAAATCGATACAAAATTTACATGATAAAATGAAGATGAATTTGGATTGTTTAATGCTTTTATGAGTTTTGACTCAACGAAATTAATATACTTGTGATACAAATTAATCAGTTCATAACTTTGAAAAATCAACAAATCAAGGATAAAAGTTCTGAGAACTTTTCAAGTCCATCAATTTCATAATAAAAATAGAACTGTCATAACCAGCACTAATAATGATTCAACAAATTTCATATAATCACAGCGATGAAACAAGTTTAGAATTCAATTCTTATCATGAATGAAAGGAAGTTCAAAAAAATTGTGGATAAAGATCAATAAATACCTATATTATAATGAAAAGGCATTGCTCAGGGGGTTCTCAAGAAGTATATACAAAAAAATTTCTACAAAACTGAACAAAACCAATACTATCAGTAATTGATTTTTCATATTCATTGTTCTCGGTCGGTGTAACGAAAAACTTCAAAGTAGAATCTAATGAAGTAATCAAAATATCTTGGGTATACTTGGATCAGTATATGCAAAGACTAATCAAAGAACAGCTCATAATCTGACCAATCCGATTCGTCGGAATCTGTAAAAAAAGATACTAGATCCTCCAAATCATCTGCCAGAGACTGCCATGGAAAGTCCCGCTCATCAAGAAAGTCCCACAACATCACCTGCTGCAAAAAAAATATAGCCCTGTTACTCGAACTCCATATTATTCTATTACAAAAAAGTCTAATGCAAACAACACTTAAAAGCTGAACCTTCCAAATTACTGTTAATGATACTCCCAACACCTATATAATATTAGACATACTATACAATACAAACACATCAACCAAGGAACACCACCAGTACCAACAAAATCCAAGAATCTAGCAATGAAATTACAGAATCCTTAAATTTTTCTCAACAACATGCCTCCATGGATATTTTCGGAATTTCGACTGAAAAATATCAGCAACATCTTAACTTATTTTTAGTAACCAAATGGTTGAAAAATATATCAGTATCTAATATGTCATTATTTTTGGAGAATAATACTTAGGGATATAGTCTGCTTTTGTATGTCGAATCCCGTATGTACCTTCAGGTATATTTGCAGAGATTCAATGAAGAATATAAACAAATGAATTCATTCAAAAAACAATCTATATTTTTTCACATTCAAAAAATGTTTTGCTCGACAGAATAGTAATTTACGTAACAAGTCCGGAAAATACTGTTTTTTTTGGATGAGTGGACAAAATTCTAGGACGAGCGTAGCGAGTCCTGGAAGTCTGCGAGTCCAAAAAAACTGTTTTCGGGCGTGTTGCGTACACAACTTTTTCGGCAACCGTGTAGAATAACAAATCAAAGAAACACATTTCTTTCAAAAATTGAAATGTTAGCTAATTTTATGTCAGATAGCTGTCAGTCGTTATTTTGCTGCTATGGTAATGATCAACTGCATTTATCAAAACCATACTACCAAGATTTTCATATTTTCAATGACAACAACGATGTGATTCTTCCCGGCCTAGTCCGGGAAGTACGTACTTTCCGGACGGTTGCCGAAAAAATCTAATTTCGAGTAGCCAATCCACCTTTGAATACATTGTTAGTAGAAATGTCTTCAAAAAATATTCAAAATACTAATGCATACATATCAGAAGCAAAAGCTCAGATCAACACAAAAGACATTCAACAAGCATTATGTAATAAAAAATAAGATGACGAGTTTACCTGCAAGACATCTATATCATTATCAACATTTCTGGGTCGTCTCTGTCTCAGCGGTGGCCCAACATCACATTTACTTCCATCTGGAAAGGCGTGCAAATAGAAGCACTTGTTACCAAATGGGCATTTGCCTTGCCCCTTTTTAAAGTATTTACAGTCTTTTCTAGATAAAGCATTCTTATAATCATCGATCAATTTGTCTTTGTCTTCTTTAGTATCTACCCAGTACATGCTTGGACAAACAAAATCGGAAGTAACTCTACACTCTGGACAAGCCCTGAAAAATATCAATCATCAATTTAACCACACACCAATACGATATTCAACTATGTTTCAACATACTCCTGAAGATTCTAAAAAACTACTACTACTATATACTTTGAAATATTTGAAATATGATCTAAGATGATATATATTAAATAATATTTGCTAACCTTATAATTTTATTTTCAAACTGTCGTGCTTGTCGCCATTTCCGAATACAGCTCAAACAAAAACAATGATTACAGTTTGGCAAAATGCCAAATCTTTGTTCACCATTAGCCTTTTCCATGATAATCTCAAAACAGACACCACAAGTCTTCTCTTTAGATCGTGCAATAGCGAAGGACAATTCCATGTTCTTTTCATGTTGTTTCAAACATTCCTGAAACGAAATTTATAATATCAGTAACTCATTGTTGATATTTCATTCGAGGCTCACTTGACGGTGCTTTTTTCTTTGTTCCTCGTTGAAGGGGTGTAAAATAAGCCGTTCGCACATATCACACATTTCCCCATGTAAATATGTACAGTCAGTCAAATTTCTACAAATACCATCCTTATTCACATAAGGACAAAGCTTTCTGTTTGCATTCTTTTCGGCAATCGCCTCTGGGCTGAGTGCCTCTGCATAACTTCGGGTCCTTGTTGTGTTTTTTGGCACAAACTCCGGGGCATTCACCCAAGATTCATTCATGCTACTACTAGTCAATGATGGGGAAGCACAAGCACCTTCCTCTTCCTCTGATTCTGACTTAATGTCACTTTCTTCATGGCTGAAATAATGAAATGTATCAACCAGAATGGACATAGCAATGAAGGCCTTTATCGTCACCTGATTTCCCATGACTATACTTACCAGGAATTTATATCCTTTTCAATGTCATTTTCGTCCTTCATTTCTGTAATGTTTTTTATGGGATTCGTATTTATTGTATCAGCAGTTCGGGAAGTTGAGGGAGAATTAGTACTACAAAAAAGTTCAGGAGATGAATGCCAGATAGTCATTGTAAGGATTTTGAAAGATTCATTTGTCCATAGCAGTGTTACAAATTCAGGGTGAAAATAATCAGAACTGAGATGTATTGTTTTCTAATTGATGAGATGAAGGGAGACAATATAAAACATCCAATCTATTTGAACAAAAAGGCACATTGCAAAAAGTCAATTCAATCAAAGTTTAGAGAATATTTCTGCACAAAAGATGGCTGGAAGGAGAGTCTTGAATTATTACATCAAATTTTCCATCTAGTTTGTCTTCAATTTGCACATATCCTCATATACCTACAGGGTGTCCCCTCTCAATTGGAAAAAACTTCTGGGGCATATTGAGGAACCATAGACAAGCAGTTTGAGATAAGAGACTGATGTCCGGAAGTGCATGGTTTTCAAAATACAGGGTGTCAAAGTTTTTTTCAAAAAACTTTTTTTTATTAATATTTCATAGACACGTTAACCGATTCTCTTGAAATTTGCTAGTGATGTAAGCTTTAATAAGACGCTCAGTTAGCACTAATTAAATGTTAATTATGACTTCCAGTGGCGCCCCGGGGGACAGTGTCACGAATAAAAATGACAAAAAATGTACGCTGCTGACTTTTTTAAAAATTTTATATATTTTTTAGAAAGCTCAGTTAAAAATACAACTTTTTGTCACTTGATATTTTTTCGTATCTCTCTCCGTTTTCGAGAAAAAAATTTTATTAAAAACTTTATTGAAAGGTTCATTATTATTAGAAAGAAAAACAAGGAGGCTTTTTTACAAATAATTTATTATTAATTAGTGGAGCAAATGCTCAAAGTGTCCACCATGCATTTCGATGCATTTTCTGCACCTGTCGAGCCAGGATTCGCGCACCCGAGCAAACACGCCTGGATTGTTCGCGATAAATTCCGCTGCCACCACAACTCTAGCAACTAGGTCCTCCATGGTCGGCACAGGAGTTGCATAGATCAACCGTTCCATTTCGCCCCAAAGAAAAAAGTCCAGGGGGGCCAAGTCCGGCGACCTTGCTGGCCAAGGGACGGGACCACCTCTACCAATCCACCTGTTGTTGTAGGTTTGGTCGAGGTAACCTCTCACGGTGCGCGCAAAATGCGCTGGACAACCATCGTATTGGAACCAGGCCTCTCTACGCAACTGGAGGGGTACATCTTCCAGCAGCTCGGGCAGAATATCTCGCAAAAAAACTAGATAGTTATTCCCGTTGAGGTGATCAGGTAGAACGTACGGCCCAATCAAATGGTCGCCAAGAATACCTGCCCAAACATTAACACCAAACTTCTGCTGATATCCTCTGATGTGCGTAGCATGGGGATTTTGTTCGCTCCACTCGTGGTTATTACGAGGATTGAATGTCCCCTCGCGCGAAAATCCTTTTTCATCGCTCGTGAAGATTATACTTAAAAAATCAGCGTTTTCATCCGCTTGACGGAGCAACCACTCGCAGAACTCGAGCCGCCGAGGAGCGTCGTCAGGCAGTAGATGCTGCACCTTTTGCAGTTTAAATGGATAGAGATCGTGGATTTTCAATACTCGATGGACAGTATTTTTGCTGCAATCAAGTTGCGACGCAATCAGACGAGTGCTAGTGTTGGGCTCATTCTGAATGCATGCCATGACTTCATCCTCAACGGCATCTCTGATCGGAAACTGCCTTGCAAATTCTCGAATAGGCTGCAAAGATAACAAAGCCTCTTAGATTGGCTGTAAAACAGAAACGCGCAAGAAAAAAAACACAGAAAGTTGCCATTTCTGCAATACTTACCACGAATGAGCCGGTCTCCCGTAGATTTTGATGAATTTTGATAAAAATCTTATGGTTTGGCAATTCACGATTTGGGAACCGCTGCCCGTACAACCGTTGTGCTAACAAAGAATTACCCCGCGCTTCCCCATACAAGAGATGCATATCTGCAAGCTCGGCTAATTCAAACCGATTCATTTTTGCAATTAGTGTAACGTTTGAAGATAATTAAGTACTTAGAAACTGACACTTTTACTAAAGTTTGACATGTTTATGTGTTACCATGACAACATTGTTTTGTTTTAGATTTTCAGATAATGAACCTTTCAATAAAGTTTTTAACAAAAAAAATTTTCTCGAAAACGGAGAGAGATACGAAAAAATATCAAGTGACAAAAATGTTGTATTTTTAACTGAGCTTTCTAAAAAATATATAAAATTTTCAAAAAAAGTCAGCAGCGTACATTTTTTGTCATTTTTATTCGTGACACTGTCCCCCGGGGCGCCACTGGAAGTCATAATTAACATTTAATTAGTGCTAACTGAGCGTCTTATTAAAGCTTACATCACTAGCAAATTTCAAGAAAATCGGTTAACGTGTCTTTGAAATATTAATAAAAAAAAGTTTTTTGAAAAAAACTTTGACACCCTGTATTTTGAAAACCATGCACTTCCGGACATCAGTCTCTTATCTCAAACTGCTTGTCTATGGTTCCTCAATATGCCCCAGAAGTTTTTTCCAATTGAGAGGGGACACCCTGTATAGCAGAACTACCATATCTCAAATTATGGTAAATTGAGATTTTTCATAAAATTGTACTTTCAGCATTATTATTATATAATTTGTTTGCAATGTTTGATTCAGTTAGTTAGTCTTCCTAACTCATACAAGACATACTAGGATTGCTTTGCAACTAAGTTGGCGGTTAAAAACACTTTTAAAGCACTTTCAAAACATACCTAGAAAAAGGTATATACTATTTTTTATGAAAACTATAACAACTTCGACAATAGATTAGAATGAGAGTATTTAGCCTTGAATATACTTCCATAAACTTCATCTTTTATGTTTGATTATGCTAGTGTAAGGGCAAGTGTAAGGGCAAGCTGAACTTTCATTAGGAATCAAAAATTATCAACCAATTAACTTGCAAGATAGATTTGTTAGAATTTCACATTTGCTTCAGATACATTAGCATTTCACCATTTGACCATTTCCTACAAAAACTAGTGAATTTCACCAAACACATAGGAGTATTTGGAAACACATTCAGCATATTCACTATTGTTTTTGATTCTATGTTTTTTTCATCAATGTTAAAAAAAACAGCTGCAATTTCATTTATACAAGGTTGTCTGAAACAATTGCAAAATTTTCATTAAAGTTCTTCCTATGTATGTAATGTATGTAAGTCAAAAATTCCCAGGGGAATATGTTGGATACACCTATTTATGTACCTGTGATAATTAGTAATTGTATTTGTTAGTAGTTTTCAGTACTGAATATTATCAGTGCTAAAAATAAAAAATATTCATTTCAGCTGATGTATCATCAGTATTTGCGAATATTTTTGGAGTATTCACAAATGTAACTATATATATACTCTGACAATAACAAGTTATGTTATTATATTCAATGATATTCATGTATACATTGTTCAAATATGTAAAATAAACTATATCCCTCACTATACCCTCATATATTTTAAAAGAGATTATTCTAGTTAAGTAATCAAGGTATTTTAAGTACTCAAACACTGGCTGTGAACTAACCTCTAAACAGGGCTGTGACTAACCTGATACTGGTATTACTGTAGATACTAGAATATACCTAATATTAAAATGCTTATTCAGAGTATTTGCCCAGCTCAGTAACACATCAGAATTCTATGCTGCAAATAATAGGTTAAGAAGTATGCTTTCCTCTTATAACCTACAGACAGTATTTCATCATCTTGAACCATTCTTCTAATGTTCAAGTCCTTCTGCTCTGTATCTAATTTTGTTTTGGTTGAATATGAATGATGTAAATACATGAGGATATGTCCACATGCATTCTTCAACAGTTAAATATTGTATGATTTTGTTTGCTGAAATGACTTGATATTGGCTCTTTGCTTTGGGCTGGTTTCATAAAATATGTGGATGTTTATATTCAGAACATTTTCCTTGATATCAGATGATTAGTATTGTACTGAATAGAGTGAATACCTATAAGATTTGAGTGTGATATCATGGATTTATTTTCATATTTTAGCAGAAACCAATGATAACCCAAAATAAATATTGCTTCATTATTTTCATGATACGGAAATTATTGTGAATTTGAACACAGTTTGACATTCAAAAGTGAAATTGATTTGGAAAATAAGTACTAGGAACTTACTTTGTAGAATTTCTAGTTGTGCAAGCAGATTTATCAAAATCATTTCTTGAAGAATTAGGCATTTCAGTTATGTTTTCGTGACGATAATGACAGTTTTGCTGATGAATGCAATTACCTCTCAGGTAAAAACGACAAATTCTTTGATTAGTACGCAGTCTACCAAGGAAGAAATCATGGCCAACAAGATGTGCAACTTTTTCAACTTCAAAGCGAGCCTTATGAGGATATGAGCATCTATCTCCAAGAGGACAATCTCTCGTGTCAAAATAACTACAATAAAAGAAAATTTTCAATAGTCATATAACATCTTCACCCCACTCACTTATTACAACATTGGTGCTATTGTTTCAATTAGAAGAGGATTCATAAATAGGGATATCAAGATTGGAATAGATCGCTCTACATAAAAATGTAAATAATATAATATGTACCCATTCAAATTGTCACAGGCAGATCTCTAACAGCCAAAACTTTTTGATACATGCAGTCTGAACCAAAGAAAAAAAAAAGCATATTGGAAGGTTTAATAGGGTTATTGGTGATGCATTTGTTTTGAATACTTACTGGATGCAGTATCTCTGCAGAAGAGCATTTCTTGCAATGTCCGCCATGTTGACGGACAAATGTTACTTGTTTTGTCACTTTTGTCTTCCAAAGGAAATGAATGACATTTCACAGTGACCTTTCACAGTTGAATCCTCAGTACTAAACTTGAAAGAAAATCCAAGATGAATGAGACCTTCTGTTTGTCAACAAAAATCCAAGAACTTTTCCTGACAAAAGTTGCATCTGCCCCCATATATCATATATATCGAACCAATTTCGAATTTCGACTCATCTCAGTCATCTCAATTCTCATTTCTCAACACCATCTCGAGCATGATTCCAAATGATTCTTTCTGTGATTCTATAACTCGACACTCGTTCCATAGTTCCGTCATGCTCTATGCAAAGGCGATTAGGCGATGACACCTTAGGCACATGTTTCATGTTTTTCGCATAGAGGATTCACAGGACACAGACGAAGGCAAGAGCACAGAGCACACTGCACAGGTTGAGACGAGACACAGGCACAAACCCAGGACCACTGAACTAAGGTCACAGCCCACCAGTAGCTCACCTCACAGCAATGATTCAATGAATAATCATAGGATGATCACTGAACTCAAACAAGAAATGGAACGATAATGCAATTCAGCAGTTTTACGCTAAATTGAATTCGCGCATACCACGTGATCAAATAGCAAAATTGAATGTGGAACATGCGCAGAAACCTTTTGCACAGGACCGGCACTACCAAAGATGACAAACTCAATAACACAGCTTTTTAAACAACAGATAATTCAACAAGAACACAAAAACACAATATGAAGCCGAAAACTGCTTGCTGTAGATCGAAATGGACAAGATTCGAGAACAAAGAGCAATCAAATACAATGTAAACAAACCTTATAGGCTGACAAGTGGGCTGACGCCAACTCTTGGTTCTGTGGCTGAAATATGTAATTTCAGACATACGTTCACATAACACATCAAAAACGTAATCTCAGACGTGCCCAGCTAACCCTGGCACATATTGCGCATGTGCTCGATTCAAGGTTTATGATTAGCCTGTTGGCCGTAAATAATCCTCGCGCATCCTGCTATATTGTCGTTCCATTTCTTGTTTGAGAGTTTGAGTTCAGTGAGGATGATAGGACATCGCCACAGAACAGACTATAGCTATCTGTTCTGTGACATCGCGAAAATCACGGAGTGGGCGGCCTCTGGTGTCAAATTTTCTAAGTCTTCCGAGGGTGATCAACAAAACAATTTAGCATTGTATAGCATAGGCTTTCGAATTTTTTTTAATGAAATTGAATTGTTTTGTATAGTTTTCGGACTTGTTTCGTGCTTATCAGCTAGTTACTAATATTATTGAAACATGCAGCAAGTTCAAAAGGTCGTAAAGACGAAATCGACAAAGATTTGTTCAGTATTTCAGCGTTCCTCCTACCGTACAGACATCGTTCCTTTGGCACAAAATCCTGAATTTCCTTTCAGGATTGTGTGAAAAATGGATGATCACGTTGAAAATAGGGAAACTTATCACCACAAACATTTACGTTTGTAGTAAGCACTTCCTATAGAACTAGATTTCTCAAGTGAATGGGAAGGTATGTCTTTCAGGTTAAATCAAACAAATAAGATCTGGTTTAACTGTAGTTGTGTCTCTTGTTGTTTTAAAGAAAACCTTGATTTTACTTTAGGACCATCAAGGAGAATTAAACCAAGAGATAGGCTCAAAAAGAATGCAATTCCTTCAATAAACATCTGGAAGTCATCACATGCAAACTTCTAGAGTGATTGCAATGTAGGCTGAATGAAATCAAATCTTTATTCAAAATGTAATAAGCTGTGAATTGAATGAAGTATCAATTGAAATAAATGAATTTGAATGACTGGTAGACCACAAGGTCTCAAACTTTTTAAGTTATTCTTGGAACATACCTACTCATCTATATATTATATAATTATTTTTATTATATGAATTATCATTTTATTGTTAACATGAAAATAATAACTTGTGTTGCCTATTTAAGATAGGTAGGTATCTCAATATAAGCACACCTATACTTACTTCTCTCAGAGAATAAAGTTAATTGACTACAATTCTTTGTTTTTATTTTGCTAATCATCTATTTTTGGGTTAGGATGAAATTATTACAGGTTTACAGATAAATTCACATTTCCACTGCTAATTTTTCCATGGAACTATTTTAATTCCATATTAGAGCTACCCTAGAGCTGAAGTTTGTGAACAGGAGTTCATTTATATTGTGTTCGAGTATGTGTTTGACATCTATCCCACAAAGTATGTGACCAGCTTTGAATAATGCTTTTCGCTATTTTAAGGGTTTCTTCTTATCTCCAATATACTCTAGATACTTATTTCAATCTTGGCCATTCTTGAAATAAAGAGAAATCATTGAAATACGAATACCTTAGTGGCCCCATTGATTTTGCAGAGGTGGTTTGAAAAGCCTATAAAAACATTATAAATCCACGAAACTCACATAAAATACCTGTTATGAATTCTATAAACGATAATCTATCAACAGCGCCCCTTTTGGATATTCAGGATTATTTATTTCTTCCCTAACATTCTTCTTCTTCTGTTTGGTAATTGGTTTATAATTGACATATTACCAAATTACCATGAAAATATATACCAAATGTTTGTTGATTACCCTCATGTCAAATTTTTGACATTTCTCGAGCGCCATCTGTTGGTTCGTGATTTTCGCGAAGAAGGAGATCACTGAACTGAAGTTATCTTCCAAACACAAGGAGAAGCATGTAACGGCGCGTTCACATGCCAGCTTTCGCCTATCGCGGAAAACTTAAATAAAACATTCCTACGCAATAATTTGAATAATGTATAATGATTATAGTGATTTTAACCAGAAAAGTGAAGACCATAAGCCATAAGCCAAAACGCGAAAAGCCAGCATGTGAACTCGCAAGGGAACTCTACTGATCATGGAAATTTAAGCACCTTTTCCGTGTCACATGTCGAAATAATGTCAATATCCAAAAGTTGCTTGGTCAAGTTTGATATAATTTATTATTATTTATGATATAAAAAAGTTGAGGTCATTCCATTATTCATTACAAAAGCACACAAAAGCTTGTGATACAATCGCAAATTAAATATTCCTGATTTTTTTATATTGGATCATTGAAAGGTAAGGCAAGCAGTTGTATAATCAATTTGAAAACACTACAATGATATTCTTCTGGTATGTTTATCATATTTTTAGAAATTGATTAATGTATATGCTATGCCTTTGGTGAAAACTTCAAAATCAGCCAAAGATAAAACAAATAAAGATATAGTCACTATGGGTGATTTTGGAAATGATGCAAAATCTTACCTGCAAAGGATTCTGGGAGACATCAGTAAAACTTCTGCATCAAAACAAATTGTTTTAGGAGCATCTTCTGGATGGTGAGTGTGTTCAGCTTGTATGTTCTCTCGTTGTATATTCAACATTTTAGGGCAACAGGATTCTTGGCAATGAGAGTTGGAAAAACTGCAGCTCTTGCTTTGGGAGGTGGAATTATTTTACTTCAAATTGCCAATGAAAAGGGATATATCAAAATAAATTGGGATAAAGTCAATAGAAATTTAGATAAAGTCACAGAAAAAGTAGAAGAGAAAATTTCTGGCCAAGGACCAACATGGATGGATAAGGTAATTTTGCATTGAACTTTTTAATGCTGGTCTTATATTTCTGTTTTATATATTTTTTACTATATTGAGTGCACAAAGTAACCTCCTGTGTTAATTTCTGATTTGAACAAAGTCAGATTTGAAAAGTAAAGTATGTCTGCATTGTTGAATTTTCAGATTTTTATTTTTGAATTATTCAGAAGTTAATTTGGAGACATCATTATTTTTGATTATGTTTACAGTAAACTTAATTTTAGGTACTACTATTTGCACAAAATAATACTCCTTTCACTTCTGGCTTTGTTGGTGGCTTTTTGATTGGCTTAGCATCTCACTGAAGGAAATCATGATAACTATTCCACTGAAGTAATAGACATACCTAGGTTTCAAGAAATATTTCATTCATTCACAATTACCATTATATAAATAAATGTTTTCACTTGTGAAATGGATATTTTATTTTCTTCATTTTCACAGGCAGAAAAATATGTTGATAGAAAACTTGTTGAAGCAGAAGATGGTATCAAGAAAGGTCAGATAAAAGCTAAGAAATGGTATTTGGGCCTCATGGGAAATGATTGTCAACTAAAAGAAGTTCATATTTTTATAGTTTCCTTTGTTGCTGGGGTAGCAATTGGCATTGGAACCTCTTGAATTGGTTTCAAAATTCAACTCAAAAAATAATGTAGAGAATGTTTATAACATTTACATAACAACTTTTTTTGTATCCTATTTAAACTTTGATAACTCCAAAGTAACACCTGTATGTTAAGTATTCTGAAATAATTTAAGAAATATGTAGTATCTAAACCTTTTGCTATATGAGTTGAATTCTTGTATTTATTTTATGTTGTTCAACTTCTCAGTAAGAGCATTGAATTAGTCACTAAAGTGAACTGTACTTTATATACCATGTGAGATTAGTATTGAATTAAATTGATGATAATTTATACATCTAATTGATTTCAAACCTGAGGATATTTAAATTTTTAGGAGAACACACATATCACCCGAGTGATGGAGGTGATGTCCTATGTGATATCAGCTGTTCGGCCGTGAAGTGAATGATGTAATACCTCAAAAGTATTTTTTTTTCGTTCATTGGGCGTTTCAGCTGATTAGGTGAATATCTACATAGCAATACTATGAGCTTTATTTGCCAGAAAGCTTTCTCTCAATAAACATATGAGAAATGATTTAAAACAGGATAATGTATAATGAGGACGCAAAATTATGAATGTTTGCTATATGATGCGATTAATGAAAAATCTAGCCAGACCAGATAAGCAAGAAACCGAGATACAGATAGTGCCGATAGTGGCGAAAAAATTAAAAAACTTCAGGAAAGATCAAGGATCGAAAACATATTTTAGTGTTAGTCATATGTTCTATGCACCTCTGTGGTTCTGTGAGCTTGAACGCCGTGACGTAAGAAATTAATTTTTCTTTGACGTAAGTGACGGTCAAGTCAAGTGACGCAGTGACGGTGAAAGAAGTTTTTGCCCGGTTTAAGCATGGCGGCAAGCGTTCATTTGTTATGTGACTTTTTGTGTTGTTAAAAGATGTAACCTTTTGTAAAGAGTTAACTCCGTAGTTGAAAAAGTATGTAGTTCGACTATCTCCTGAAGCCATTGTTGTAAGATGTAAACGACGTCATCTATAGAACCACAAAGTCCTAAAAACAAAAAAGCAAGAGGGTTCCTTGATACAAGTGATGGCGTCGGACGACAGTCACAACAAGGGAAGTAACGAGGAGGAAAATGACATTTTTTATGGAAAAGAATCATGTTACGACTCATTACCAAACAGCTCTACGTGCCCTTTATGTTTATCAACATATACCAGATGCACTTGTAATGTGTCTAGTAATACATTCGGAAATAGTATCTTCAGCAGCACTGAGGGTATGATATCGAATTTGTAAACAAAATAGAATATGATATACTAAACATCTCCAAGATTCTCTAATATAACTTGATATGCTCATTTTAGGCACTTCAACAGATGGCAATTTTGAACCTGTGAAAAATGGTCACAACACTCCAATATATGATGAGAAGACACTTGAAGACTTGGAGATAATGTGCAAATCCTCTGATGATTTCTTCTTAGACATTCAAAAAACAACTCCAGAATATGACTCTAAATCTTTCACTCATAATGAAAGTATGGGTGAAAAGTCTGACTTGAATGGACAGGGCAAAATGGAATCTGAGATAAAAACAAACTGCAATGGTGATAAATTAGAAGTTCACTCAGATCTAACAGAAGTTGTCAATGAAAGTGATGGTAGTGAAACTAAATTAGGATGTATTAAAAGGACAGGTTATAACTGCGATGTTAAGTTCAGCATAGTATCAGACACTGTGGATTCAAAAGATATATCTTCTGGTGATAGATATAATTTGAATGACCCTGAACCCCACAATGATTTGCAACCTGAAAACACATCAATACATTTTGATTTTCCTGCAGATAATTCAATATCAACTTTCTGCTCTAAATCTGGCTGTGATTCTACTTGTAATATAGGTGCTGTGAAGAGTCAAATTGATAGTCATAATGATTCTACTGAAAATCCAGAATTGTCACCAGAGTGTGGTCTTCAGAGTATAAATAATAACAGTATAACAACATCCAGTGTAGAAACATTTTCCAATAAAGATAACAATAATAAGAAACTGAAGAAAGAAGTTTGTTCTCAATTAGTGGAAAAGTTGGATTATAATCTGTTGAGAGGTAAAAAGGGTATTGAGCTATTGACAGCCATAGAAGAACAGTCTAATTTCAAATTAAGGTATCTAGAACAACATACATCAAGTTTCACAGAATTAGGAACAACTAGTTCTGAGGGAACATGTTCTCCTAGAAAAGGTAGAACTAGATCAGTTGATGTAGTGGCACAACCAAGTAAGGGTGTAAAGCGTGCCCATTCTGCAGACCCAAATGATGCAGAATCATCAAAGATTCCCAAAATAGACTTTAAGCTTTATAGAAAGGACCTAAAACCCATATTGACATCATCCTCCTCTAATAAGAGTCATAAATATAAAGATGACAAAAGGCATAGTAGACATGATTCCAAAGGTAAAAGTAATTCAAAAAAATCATACTCTGGTAGCTCCATGAAGGATAGACATTCACACCGTAGTGAAGTCAAACCAAGGCTTCTGACCAATGGAAATTATAGTTATCCACCTGAAAATGTAAGTATTCCAAATAATCCATCTATTGAATCTAAAGATGAAACTTTCAGTATTTTTGCTGTCATTAATGTGATGATTAGGTTCTATGCTCTAGATAAAATTCTAGAAGAAAAATTGTTGATTCATGTTCAAAAATTATTGCATAATTTAAAATTACTAATTTTCAACTGATTTTTCTTCTGAAAACAATGAATTCAGTTTGGGTTATAATTATATTTTGAACATTATTATCAATAATTGGTAAATTGAGATTTATTCACTATCTTGATATCAAGACTAATTACAGGGAAAACACAGCTAGGCAACCAGAAGGTTGAAAAAACCAAATTGAAATTTCAAATAATTTGTATACCAACATTACATTGGCTTATTCCTCCACCATTTCGTTAGTTTTCAACATCTTATCTGGTGTCTAACCTAAATGATCATATTGGTGTTAATAGATGTATTCAATGTACTGAAAATTCATATAGGTAGCCAATGAAGCATATGAAAACTGATTGATATTCAGTAAAATATGTACAGTTTCTTTCAAATGGAATAATAAGTCTTTTTATTCCAGAAATCATACAAATACCGGAAGTATTTTCACATAGAAACTCATACCAATGGGGGTGCAAAAATTCTGAGAATGTATAATGATGAAATTAAACACTTGAGTTCAAATGAAATAAAAGATTTAGCCAAAGAATTTTTCAAACTAGCATTCCATGAAGATAAAGAAGGTCATGCTACATATGTACTAGCAGTTGTGCATGGTTCTGCTGCATATTTGCCAGATATTCTTACATATATGGCAGATAATTATCCTTCTCTCACTGTTAAGAATGGTTTGCTAAGTAAAAGTTCTGACATTGAAACTACAACCATGGCAGCTTATAATGAAAATGTTTGCAAAACTTATGAAGCTGGTACTGTGAGATATGGGCCTTTACATCAGATAAGCATAGTTGGAACTGCCCATGAAGAAGTTGGTGGCTATTTTCCTGATATATTAGAGATGCTTGAAGAAAATCAATTCCTACATTTGGTAAGTTTCACTCGGTAACGGCTATTCAAGGATACCTTGGTGGGTGCTATGTGCAATGTTTGCATAACTTTACAAGAAATAAAGCTAGTGTGGATTTTTTTACCCATGTTCCAGAGCTTTGAAGTATACTGTTTTTGAGAACCCTATGCATAGACTTGAATTTGGAGATACAAGATTGTAGTGTCAACAACATTCTGAATATGAATTATTATTTTGGAACAGCATTGAAGAGAGAAAACATATTATACCACTGAGTTTTTTGAAAATACTGATTGAGGATCGTATTTGACTTGATATGTAAATCCATATTTTAATTAGTGGTAAAACTGAAATCAAACTTATACATAACCAAAATCGACCGCGATTTTTGTTGTTATGTATTACATAAAACGGAATATGAAATTTTATTGCCCTATGTTTTTACTTTTTCTATTCTAATATGCTGCCTTTTCTATTTTCCCATCATCTCTTTCATCAACGTTTTCAAGTGCATACCATAAAAGACGTCTGAGATTGATGAAACAGTTTCTGTGCGGCTAGGAGGGTCGAAAGTTTTTTTTTTGTAATAAGCATGTTAGATATTTCAAATTATATCGTAAATGGATACTGTGGAGCTGTGTGAGCAGTCTTGAGTTACTAGCAAATTTGCTATCCTCATTCATTAAGTTCTCCACTTAGGTGATATAGCAACTATTTTTTTCCCAGACAATGCCTTGGGGTGCACTTTCAATTTGTGATCAAATGAAACCAAGCGAAAGCAATGACGGACCGATCATTTGGTGTAGACCTGGGGAACAATTAGTTCCGACTGCTGATTTGAAAACTCCAAACAAAAGAAAACGGTAATGAATTCTGACAACCTCGTAACTAATCTCAAGAATTCACAGAACTATCATTCTAGAACTGGCATAAATGAGTTGAGAAATCTTCAGTATCTCCCGAGAATGTCAGAGGCTAGAGAGCATCTTTTTGAAGATAGAACTAAAGCCCATGCTGATCACGTTGGGGCTGGCCTTGACAGAAAGACTACAGCTGCAGTTGGCATATTGAAAGCAATACATGGAGGGAGAAAAGAAGCGCCTATCAATAGGATAACAAAAGATGTAGTGGCATTCTCAGCCAAGCACTTTGATGTTCTAGCAGAGAAGTTACAACTGGATCTTCACGAACCTCCTATATCACAGGTATAAATATTTTAGTACGAGTTTTAGTACAACAAATGAACACACAATAAATTTGTCGTAGTGTGTTCAATGGATTGAAGATGCAAAACTAAACCAACTGAGGCGAGAGGGTATTGAGTATGCAAGAGTCAATTTATATGATAACGATATTTATTTTTTACCAAGGAATATCATTCACCAATTTCGTACTGTAACTGGCGTTACCAGTATTGGTAAGTACTTGAAAATTTTAAACATGGATTTGGTAAATGATCTTTTTCATCACTTTGTCTACGGATGAAAAGAATTGATGATGAGCTTATAACTTTTGAAACATTAAAATTCAATTATTTTCTCTGATAATACACACAGGAAGTTTGTGTTCACCAAGGATACAAAATTTATCGTAATAGTACGTGATGAATTTACTCAAAAACTAAACAAGATTGCTGGGAAATTTCGAGATTTTATCTTAAAAAAACCCCTCTTGGTCTAACCATCCGCATGTTAACCTAATTGGCTAAGGCTATACTTGTCAGTTCCTGCATGTTACATTCATATTAGTTTCCCCTAGAAAATAACTCGATGAGAATGCAGATGTACATTTATCCTTCATGAATGTTTATTCATTTCATATATTTAAATTGATTCATAAGATCTAAGGGTGAATATATGAGCCCCTTTCGTTTGTATGCAAAGTGTAGCACTCTCCTACACCTCGTGTATTTTGCACCGCTTTTGAACATTCGTTTCGCGAGGAGTAGAATGAATAACATTATATTAACTGCACTGAAAATCAGCTGGTGTAGATTACACGACACCGAAAAGCAGACGAAAGAACCCATGGTGTTCAGCAGAACTTACGTAATTTAAATATATTTTTTCCTGCTCCAACCTCCAACAATAGGGTCATAAACCTCTAAAGCTTTAGCAGAATTGATTGTCGTTTTCCGATACCTCACTAAACTACTACCGATATGGCATCAAAATTAAATCGGAATATTCTTTTATGCTCGAGAAAATCGAAATCAAAAATAATCATTTGACAGCACCATATTTCTGCTGACGTCACCTGGTAGATCGGGATGGTATCGTAAAAATATCGAAAATAATAGGGAAGAAGAATTTTTTGACATAAGTGATGGCAGATAAGTCAGATGACAATGTCAATTTTTAATTCAAATTTTTTTCGATTACGAAACTAATTCAAAATATTCAAAAGAGCGCATTGATTGTTTATCATCTATATAACGCAAATCAGGTATTTTATATGAATTAAAAATATTCCTATAGGATTTTCTATACCACCTCTGCGAAGTCAATGAGACGATTGAACAGACGAGTGAAAGACACTATAAAATTGACATAAAAATGAAGAATTAATTCAATTAATAACTTTATTGTCTGGGAAAAGTAGGTAAGTGTAGTGGTGCATCTGACAATATATTTAATAAACAACACAAGTTGATATTATTATTAAATATTCACAATATAATGTAAAGAAGTAATCTCATATAAACTCACATCATAGATAGAGTACGTACTTACTAAGAATAACTGAGGATTTAGGAAAATGCATTTATTTTTTACAGAAGTGTTTTTTTAATAAGAATTCTTATATTCATGACAATGATTTGGTTTCTTAGCTTATACCTATTACTAAAATACTTTGTGCTCACACTTCAGGTTCTCATGATGTTCATGTACAAAGATTCAAAGAATAAGGATAAGAATTTTAACTTAGATCAAAATTATCTTCACGACAGCAATTACTTGCAGATGTAGCTGATGATATGTGTTGACCTACTGCAAAACACCAAGTTTGTCTCATATCTCATATTAACACTTGGAGTAGGAACAAATATGTATTTCGAGAATCCACATTCGTGTTGCTACATATGAAGCACAAGTCTTTGAATGCTTAAATTATCTGAAAATAGTGGTCAGTGAAGAGTATAATGAACGCTGAACAATGAAATAAAACTCAATAGTAACTTATCTTGAATCATCCGAATATATTTTCGCAGGAAGAATTAAAATCGCCCAGTAATTTTTTACCGCCATCTGTCAAAGATGACAGAGATTGTCAATTCTTCTTCCACTTCGATTAATGGAACAACCTAAACCAATCTACCAGGTGACGTCACATTTTTAGAGAAGGATGGAGAATTTTCGATTTTTGAATGCCGATTTTGGAAAAACCCTTGAAAAAAAAATTTCAAAAAAATATCGACGCATTCTCTGGAGGCCCGCGTTTCACATATATAATTTTTGAAAAAAAGTGTACAACCCTATTCCGAAATTCCAGGAGTAAAATTACGTATATTGACATTTTCAAACTTCAAAAAAAAATGCGGTTAGCGCAACGTGATCCTTTCAGCTGACGTCATCGTATGATCTTTCTGTCACACAGCATGAGCATAAGATCCGCGCTGACGTCACGTACGGAATCACAGGCGGGTTGAGCTATCCTCTACAGTTGAACATTCTTATGGGTATTATGCAAGACACTGGAAGAAGTACCTGAATCCTCGAATATCTTCTGCTAACAAAAAAAGGAACGTACTTTTTTCAGTGTACAGACAATATTATAGCCTTTCCAACTAGGTTTCCTTGAGATCGACGATGTTGTAAGTAAAGTTATCGTATTCTTATTACATTAATCTTTCAGCTTGGCATGTGCGATTAAAGCAATATTACAACTTTGAGGAAACTAGCTCCCTGGATAAAAAAATTGCTCAGTCTAGCAAATCTTCTGAGAAAATTTCCGATAAACCCCACCGAAAAACACCTCTCAAGTCTTCTAATCACAATGAGGATAATCCCCCTTTGAAAATGAAATTTAAACTAGATTTTAACAAGTATGCTGCCCCAGAAAACATAAAGGTTGAGAAGGATAAATATCGTGAAAAGGACAATGCTAAGGATAGAGGGAAAAGCAAATCCAAACATAAAGATAAACATAAAGAAAAATCCAGAAATGATAAGGATCGACATAGCCACCATCACAAAGATAAGCACAGAGATAAAGACAAGGACAAAGGCAAAAGTAGGCATCACAACTCCCATAGACATGACCGAGATAGGAACAAAGACGACGATAAAAAACAAATTTCTGTGCATAAAGAAAAACATCGCCACAGTGCCAAGTCGAATCATTCAAGTACTGATAGCGGTAATACGAAGACCTCCGTCAGCAATAGTACTTCCTCTCCAATGCCTTTATCTACCAATTCTTCGTCTGAGTTCAATTCATCATCGATCGTATCGATGGAGTCGCCAGCTAAAAATGTGGCGAGTGATACATCGAACAAATCACCTGTGAAACGACTAACGGAAGTGAGTTCTTCACCGGTTAAAAAAAATAGACCTATCAAGGTCAAAATACAGAAAGTTTCGAAACCACCGTCTACAGATTTCCTTGGTGATATCCTGAAGGATATGAATAAATGTGATCCACACATTTAATATTAGGCAACAGGTCGAGTGAGAAGTATAACTGAATATTTCTGATATTCATTCTGATACTTCTTGTTTGAACTGTTTGAATTCATTTACTATGTACATAAGGTATATATATGTATGTTGATTGGGGTTTATGAAAAAAACCTAACCTATATTTTCTGCACTGAATTTAATAACTTGAATTTGTCTAATTCTGGGAAACGTATCTTTTTTAATATGTATAACGTTCAACATATTTTTTAATCTGTTCAATGATCTTGTACATGGTCACTAGTCGGCTTCAGAGACAGTTTGAAAAAATGCCTTAGGAATGATGGGTATTGAATTTTGTAATTTGACAAACCTCAACCGATCTATTGAACACAATGTCAACAAAAAAAACATGGATTATCGACGTGATGAATTAAAATACATAGTGGTTAATCAATGTATATGTGATGAATTCACAGATGAACTGCAAATTATATTCATCAATTGATACAGGTAATGAATGGATTGCTTACAGTTATTGTTCCAATTCCGCTGTTCTCATCGATACCTAGCTATTCATTTTTCATACATAGTGTCTGATTTTGCATGTGGAATTCATGGAAGATTTTGTTTATATTATGATCCAAGATTCAATGAGTGATGAGTGTTTAGTTCTTTGGAAATCATATATTTTTTACGATGCTACCAACACCAACGCATTTTTTTTCAGTTTTATTCTTTAATGAACTCTAAAATAAATATCATATTCGACTTACATTAGAATTATAATCAACTTATATTCCATTGAGTTTCTCAGAACCAATCCAGTTCCGACTCCATTGATAAACGTCGAATTCTAGTAAACCTGTATTTTTGAGGAAGAATAATCATTGAAATATTTTTTTTTTTAACTTTATTGCCTCTTAAAAAAATACATTTTATGGCAAGAGTATGAAAATTGTATATAATTTATAAAAATAAGAATCTGTTTCCGAACTTTTGGCTATTTTCAAATAAGCTCTGAATTTCGAATAGCAGTTCATAATCATTTATTATTTTCACCAACTTCAAGTTCAGTTATAATCCATCAAATCTGCTGAATTTCGGCAAGATTTTTAAACGTAATATATTGCAGCTAAATTTTTCATAAGTACTACTGAAGTGTTATGTATATCTATATACTATGTAGAATCTGTAGAGAATATATCAAATTACATATATATATATATATTTATATTTATTGTTTCGTTTCATATTGTAAAATGTGTACTATAAAATTGTATATAAACTTTTATGCAAAAATTAATATTTTATTACATTTTACAGTCATGCTTGTATACTTTTAGATATATATCTGTGTATTGCCATTATCAGATTCCACAATTGCAATGTCGTGTAAAGTTTTCATTGGTTGAAATAGAGCTACAATATTATAATGAATATACAAAAATGATTTCACTGATTATATCTTTCTTTGACATATGCACAATTATGATCGATAAGAAATTATGAGAAATAATAATGTAGTGAATAAATACTGTCTAAAATTGTATATTCAGTACTGAACTTAATGGATGCAATCAGCGTAAAAAACTTCATATTTGTAAATTGTAATATTCATTTTCACGTCCATCCGGTTTTCATCTTATGAACCAATATTCAGAAACAAGTCATAATGTTTTCAAATTTCAGTTGAAATACAGAACGTTTTTGGCGAACAATGATAAGTTATGAACCTTATACGAATTATAAATTGTTTATTTCATTTATCTTTTTGTACATAATGGAAAAACATCAAAAATTAGAAACTACTTAATTAATTTCCTTCCTAATAATCAGTGGATTCGCAAATTTTAGGGCGGTCAGTTACTTAATGCTGTTAGGTACAAAAATTCATTTTTTATTGTTGATCTTCAGCCAGGTCTTAGTCATTTAATATTTTCTAAACAACAATTTGAAGAGGAATTATATGTATATAAATGTACAGGTAGAATGTGTTGTACAGTTTTTTACTTAGTCAAGACCTTTATGCGTTGTTGTAAACAGACTATATGACAATGTTGAAAGTATTCTTAGTAATATGTTATATAAATGGTTTTTTAAAGTATCACGCATTCATACATGGTGTTCTGAAAGTATATTATCAAATAATGTCAATCAGACGAAAAGTTGTTACTAATATAGATCGCAGATCCGCATTCGGTATTGGTTGGTATCTCGAATTTTTGTTGTGTTTAGTATTTGATCGGAAACATTGTTATTTTCAAATTGCTTGTCTTTAAAAACCAGTTTCAATGCAATCTATGTTCATATAAACCTTACGGGACACCCCGTATATACTCTTATTTTCGGTAAAGAAGTTCCATTTTATGGATATTAGCAGATTTTTATCGATTCGGTATTTCATAAAACTACCACCAGAAATTAAAAAACTTGTAATTTTTTTTAGGATTTTGAAAAATGATGTGGAATAAATAATTGCATTTTTCGCGATACCGAAAAATCTTTATTGAAAATATTTTATTTACGAATGCATGAAGTTATAGTTACGGTTAACGAAATATTGGACAACCGAACTCATTTTTATTCATAAATCGTGTGGATACATTGTCATTTCGGAGTTGCGAAGATAATATAATATTCGTATGTGTGGTAGATTCTCTGCATTCAATACCTTTGATTGTTGAGTGTTTTTTTATTGAAATAAATTATCTCATTACCATTCACTAAATTTTACATTGGCTTATCATCCATCAAAATTCATGTCTGGTTTTCATATCCACATATTTTTATGGATATTATATCATTGGCTGCCACCGTATGTTCTTGCCTGGATATTTGCGAACTAGCTCAACATCTCCATTATGTAGTTGCGCAATGATGTAGTGTCTGTAATGACAGTCAATCCTATGTATAGTGTCATTGTAGTTTTATGATAAATTGTATTATATTTATTTATTATTTAGAAAATTATAACATAAGTGACATCACCTTTTCGGAGTTCATTGATTAAATATGAAGAAACCAGAATACTTATATTTTGTAAATCTAATTTTTTCTGGAAAATTCTATCCAAAGATGTCTAGTATTCATGCAATGTGATAATTGTTTTCAAAATGTTTCTATATCACGATATTAATAAAAACAGAATTGATGCCAATACTATAAAGGTTTATGTCATAAGATGAAGTTGACCACATACATATATTTTAATTCTGAATCACATTTTCACATTCCACCGTTTTTTAGGTAGCTGCAGAATTTATCCTAAATTAATTTTCGTAGAGGTATGCTGCTCTTTATATTAACATTTTATTGACAAACAACAAAATAACTACGATTTTTGGTTCTGTAAATATGTTGATACAATTGTATAATTGCTGGAATTTTATGTGAAATATTAGTTTTATTTCAATAAACCATCGAATCAATTATGGCTTCTTTATCAAGGAACTGCAACAATTACATAACAAAACAGAATACATTCAGATACGGATTGATGAACAGTGAGATTTTTGAGTAGTAACTTAGCACACAGAGTTATATTGTATGCAGAAAAGTACTATTTCAAAGAGTATATAACCTATACTTTGTGACTATTTAGTACGACTAGGAAAGCTCTGCGGGCTAATGCAAAAAAAAGTCGAAATTTCGAGATAAGTCGAAATTTCGACTTACTAAGACGAAATTTCGACTTTTTTTTCGCATTGGCCCTCCAGAGCCATCGTAATTTTGCGCACGCTCGTAGAAAAAAATATTTTTTACAAAGTCGGATTTTTATTAATGTTCTAAAAGAGCAAGAGTCGCACGACTCGAATTCATTTCCCAGTCATAAGTAAGGCACTGAAGAGGTTATAAGTTTTGATGGCAGTGGACACCCATTATAACATGTTTACGAAGCCACTAGAAAAGAGAAGAGCTGATTCTTTGAATTTGGTTATGTTATTCTGTCAATTCTGTGTTGTGCTAGTGGTGTTTATTTTTTTTGATAATTTGTAATGGACCCATCAGAGAATAAATAATGTCAGAAGTTTTCACTTCTATAATCTTGAACGATTGATTTTATGTAAATACCACGAATTTCCTCCAGTAGCCGCCCGGAAGGGGTGTTTTTGAAGTGACAAGTCAACTCAACAGTATTTTTCAGGAAATATAATTATCAAGAATTCATCATATAACATTTCAGTATGTTGATTGATATTACCAAAGAATTCAAAAAGTACTTCAGACATTGTCATAGCCTGAAACGCATTATACAAGAAACCGAGAGCTCTTTTGAAGAGATCAACAATTCATTGCAGTTAGTTGGTAAGTATCATGAATCTTGGCTAGTATAAAGAAATACCCTGAAAAATATTCATAAAAGCTTGAACTGGTGCTATAAATAAACCTTTCCACATGAAATGGGCAAATTAAGTATCAATACCTGGAATACCTATTTAGATGAGGATATTTCAGGTTACATTGAACAACTTCATTTTATACTCATGTTATCACATCCTACTTACAAACCAAGGTGTTGGTGTTTCTTTCAGATGGAATTAAGGAAGATTTACTAAAGACTGGTATCAATAACTTGAGACCAAAACTTGAACAAAGTCCTACAATACTTGTTTTTGGGCAAAACTGTAGTGCAAAAGCATCATTTGTTAATACATTTCTGGGGCAGAATATTCTTCCTTCTTTCAGCTCAAGGTGGAGATGTGTAAGTGAACATTATTTTTTATAAAACAAATTGTCTCACATCCTTGTGAAAATTCTCAAGATTTCATAGTATGGATAGTTATTATAATCACCAATAATCAAATGTGCACAAGTGATGTGACAGTAGATTAACTGAATCTTCTGATAACAAAATTTTCACAATTGGCACATGTGTATACAGGTTGTTACTCAAAAGTATGTACCAAATTAAACGGAAGGGTATACCCTCGGGTATACCTTTTCCTTGAACAATTTCAGATAAAAAATTTCTTATAAACATGTGTCCTTACATTTTTCAAGGTCAATATAAAAAAACTTCGAAAGAGAAAATAGTCTATCCAATTAAAAATATCAAACATAGTTTGAAATTGAATGTTCTTGGGGCTAAAGGAGTTCCTTATTAGTACAAGTAACGTGGAAGTACAACAAAATCGACAAAAGGACTTTTTGTTCTGATTTTGGGATGGTCTTGATTTTTTGAAATGTATAAATGAAATATATCAAAATCCAACACCATTATTTGATAGTTTCGGTAGTATTAGAAAACAACTAAAACAATCATGAAAATTGACAAGATATGAGCGGAAAGCAAATTTAATTGAAATTGTCGAAAATTGGTTTTGTCATTTTGAAAATAACATAAATACACAATAATTATGATATCTTAACGTTGAAGAATTTGATTTGCAGACCCTGTATATTGATATCAAATATGATTCAAAATTCCTAGTGGAAAATCTCTGTTTCTAATTGAAATTCATAAATAGTTTATTAATTGAAATTTATATTGTTTCAATACTTAAAAAGACTGAATATGTCAAAAACGGTATAGTTGAGTGGAGATGGTTAGATAGATTGGTGAATTCACTTATTCATATCCTGAGCCTGGTCCCAAAAGTCTTGATTCCGCCTACTTCGATAGAACGTGTCTAACGTAACATTGCTTGGGTAAATCTCGCTAAGTTTAGCCGCGTTTTTAACCAAATGCACAGGTTTCTGCAGGTGTCAATACAAAAGTATAAATATTCGATTCTGAGCTGCATCTAATTGAAAAGTGTCTTTACCGCCAACTCAGTTGCAAAGCAACCCTCGTAAGTCTAGTAGCAATTTCCATTGGTCATGAACTAGCCGAGTTTTTATGCACTCAGTATGTTTCTGTCTCTCTTTCAGAAATTTAATGAAAAGAGGAAGGTATACACTGAGTGCGCACTGGTTATACCAATGGAAATTGCTATAGGACTTGTATGAGTCCATGGAGCTATTTTCCAATGAGTTTGATGCGAATATGTATCAAATATAATCGTAAGATATTTTTTTCACATATCTTTCGAGAGTAGCGCCTCTATTTCTTTATATTAGAACCCCACGTAATGAGCTGAAATTCAATTGTTTCAAATCAATGATTTTTCTGCTAACACAATTGAAGAGTAGCGCCACCAGGTCTTATTTTCATCATTAGTTGAATCAGTGATTAAATAAAAGCAGCCAATGTACGTTGTAATGCTTTATTTGAAAATTTTAACATGCTTCATGAATGATCAGGAGATCCATCAGGACCAATTGGGAAGGTGACCATTTGGATACGACATCTGATGGTATTTGAACTATAATCAACGGTAATTTAAGAATATTGAAATATAATGTAAACAAATATTGATGTGTTTTATTCGTCGGAGGTGAAAACAGTTGAAATACCCCTACCGTTCAACACGGCCATATTACCTATTTTGATTGGTTGATCTCCACGTTTATCTAGATTCTAGAGTCATCTTGTGAATTAGTAATACACAAGGATAACATAAGGACAATATGTCCCTATGTTTTCAACGTTATGTTCTCTTTCCCCCCCCCCCCTTCCCGAAATTTTTATCTGGCGGCACCCATGACGATATTCTGAACTTATATCACAAGAATGAATATACACAGGTGTGCCATTTGACATACAAGTAAGGATAGAAAAATAAGCGTGTCTAGAATGAATATGAAAATGTTTGATTATCTCTCTTCAAGGACTAGACCTATAAGCTAAGCAAGCTCATCGTGACATGATATTGTATGAACATAAACTCACATTTTCTAGAAGGATAGACATGATTGAGGGGACCTATTACAATGATAGGTAGGTAATATAACTATCTAGTGATACTAGATCAATGCAAATAAGGGATTCTGTGTCTAGAGTTTTCACCTGTAACGTTTTTTTAGTTTGAATTTGATATAAAGTATATAATAAATACAATAGTACCTACTCTACCACTCATTCTTCAGTATAACGGAAGTAATCCGATAAACTTCGTCTATAAGAATCGAAGTGACTGTACATGTTATAACAACGTATTATTGCTAGACATTTCGTGTTAAATAAGACATGTAAATGAAATTTTCATCTCAGAACGACCCCAGTTGTTGATAAAGAACACATGTTTCCATAATTAATGAATATTCAATTTATATCATTCAATTTCTTATACGAAACAAACTGAAATAGGTACCTACATTTGAGATTATATTTTTAAAATTAATTGCACCGAGGTGAGTTAGCACCTATGTGTTTGATAATACGAACCATCATATAAGTTTCAATATAAATAAGAGAACAATCAAGATTGAAGAAGGTATTCCAGGCGTAATTATATATATTTCTGTGACTTCCTTCGAAGGTGACATTTGTTTACGGACATACGAAAAATATCCACCTTACTCTGGGCCACGAAATCGAAATAGTAGAGAGGCTCCAGGCCCACGAAAAATCATGGATGACAATACCCGATGCCGATTTACAAAGAGGAGATAACGAGTGTCTCTTGGAATATTGTCCCTCTATCGAAGTGGAATTGCCTCACATCGTTCTCAAAGAGAACGTAAAACTCATGGTTCCACCTGATTGTCCATTAGAGCAACTGACTGAAGTCTTGGATAAATATGTGGATAATGTCCTTCCAATCGTTGTGTATACTACGTCTGAAGAGGTTCTGGGTGATTCGGTAATATTTTAGTTCGCAATATAAATTGTTCCTGCATTCAATGATTCCTACTTATAGAATATCCAGGAAATTAGAAAACTCAAAGATATATACAAAGTTCCCTTTTTGGTTTTCTCTGCCTGGAATGGGGAAGCAAAAACGTGTAGCACCGAATCTCTCACAGAATCCGAACAACACTCGTTAGAACCAAAAAACGACCACGAGTTCATAAATTTACAGAATTTACGTGATCAACTGATGAGACTAGGTGAGTGAGAGCGAGCATATGGTCCAAAACTATCACAGGGATAGTATTGATTAATATAGTTGTTATTTTTCAGGGATAATAAGTGATACTAAAAATATAAAGACTGTTAATAGAGGAGAAAGAAAATCTCATTGTTTGGAATGTTCATTAGATACTTTGATAGACGATAAGAATGTGAATGAGAATTTTTTATCTTATGTAAGAAATGTTTTGAAATATACAATACTGAGACTAGCAGCCAAACTAAGTGAGGTATATATATTCGCCTAGAACATAGATTGTTAATCAAAAAACAAATTATGGATTGCAGATACACAATAAATGTTTGAGACAGTTTATACTTAGCGCCTTCGATATGGCACGTGAAATACAAATAACACCAAAACGGATTGAGTATGCTCAGAAGGTTGAATTGCAACTATATGAGACTTTAATGAACATTGCCTGCGAGCAACAGGAAGAAATAGCTGTGATAATTCAAAGGACACTTTTGGATATGAAATCCAATGTAGCTGAAGTCTTGGAAGGTTATAATGAAAGTATATTTTTTGGGCCCAGTAATTTTGTACAATTTTTAACGAATATTTTTTAGGCGGAACTATGAATCGTACATCCAAAACAGTTACAATGGAAATTCAGCAACTAGTGTTAAGTAGACTGAACACATCTGTCGCAACCCAAATTGTCCAATCTGTGGGTTGCTTGCATGAGAGTTTCACTGGTACATTACAACGCTGCCTTGAAAATCTAGAAAAAAATTGTCACGATCTTGAGGGGAGCGTATCAGCTTCAGATGCTGTGAGGCAGATAGTCAGTGCAGCATACAACATCGATCTGAATTCGTCTTCTTCATTTTCGATTGTTCATACTTTTATGGATCGCTTAAAAACTTTATTATCCACGTTTGCACTCCCTTGGTCTTCAGGTGGTCAAGTCCAGTGTCATTTTCAGTGGCAGTTGCAAGTTGCTACGAACATGATTGACAAACTTAGTGCTTTCAAACTTGCCAAAACCATATCTGTGCAGGTACGATTTGTGAGATCTTGGGGACTATTTACTTCTTGTAGAATTTTTTAGTTTAAGGAACATATAAAATCTTCTCATGATTCTTTTCAATCAGCTATTCGTTTATTGGAACATCAACTGTCAGGACAACTTGAACAAACTGAAGAACAAAGGATAGCTATTCGCAAAAGGCATGCTCCAAGATTTGCTAGACTGACATTGGAAAGTACCTCACTTTGCGACCTTATCAGGTATGGAATGCCCAAACAGATTAAAGAAATAGGCAGAGGCCAGTATGGTGTCGTATCATCATGTGAACCTTGGGCTGGGATAAACCCGTGTGCTTTCAAGTCTGTGGTACCACCAGATGATAGACACTGGAACGATTTGGCCATGGAATTTTTTTATACAAGGTTCGTCTTCTTATGAGTTCTTGTGGAACATGGAAGTTCTGCTTTGACGCCCTCAATAAGAACCTGTTTTTTTTTCAGAACGATTCCCGAACATTCGCGAATAGTAAAGCTTCGAGGGTCTGTAATAGACTATTCCTACGGAGGAGGTATCACACCGGCAGTACTACTGATCATGGAAAGGATGACAAGAGATTTGTATTGTGGTCTGAGATGTGGACTCTCCTGGCAAGTCAGATTACGAATAGCCATTGATGTCATAGAAGGTATTCGGTACCTGCATTCTCAAGGTTTAGTTCATCGGGACATCAAGTTGAAAAATGTTTTGGTGAGCGGTTGATATATTTTGGTGTTCAATCTCCTTATTTTCACTTGACATAATTTTCAGTTGGATGTAAGAGACAGAGCTAAACTAACAGACTTTGGCTTTTGCATACCAGAAGCCATGATGTCCGGCAGTATTGTAGGTACTCCAGTTCATATGGCACCCGAATTATTGAGTGGTCGATACGACTCGAAAGTTGATGTATATGCGTTCGGCATTCTATTTTGGTATATCTGCGCTGGACAAGTGAGGCTACCGACTCATTTCGATCAATTTCAGAATAAAGAGCAGTTGTGGAATAGTGTCAGAAGGGGTGAGTAAAAAAACTATGAATGTACGAGACGAGACTTGAAGAAGGTTATTATTTTAGGGATGAGGCCAGAATGTTTGCCCAATTTTGAGGATGCTTGTTGGAAGCTCATGAAACAATGTTGGGCTGCTGATCCTTCTCAAAGGCCTTTGTTAGGTCATGTGCAACCACAGCTTGAAGAAATTTATGATAGCGTTAAGAACAAAACTTCTGAAAACTTAAGCAGTTCTGTCCATACTCCTACTTAATATCTTCATTTATTATGAGCTTGAAAATTAAACATATTTTTTATATCCAAGATACTCCAAGGCTGCAGCCAGGTTATTTTTATATTTTTATTTATTTGTTGTGTTTTGCTCTTGTCTCAAGGATTCAAGAAGTTGTGATGAAACTTTTTATTATTCATTTTTATCAATATAACTCGAGGTAGTCAAATTATTTGTAGTAATTATTGTAATGAGAGAGCTTTAACTTTGCTAGTATGCTTGTACAAATCTGAGATATGTTAGTTGTTTTTTATTAAAATACTTTTATGATATATTTCGGATACTCTCATTCGTTTTCGGATTTAATAAGTACATATTTTTGTTTATAAATGGCCTTTGTTTTATTTAATTCAATCATCATTCAATCCAATCAAACACTAGTGGTAATGAATAACACAGTATCGCTCACTTGATTTGTATGTGACTTTCAGTAAAAAAAATCAATAAACTAATTTAACGGTGGAAAATTCAATAATTATGTTGCCAAATCATTCTCATTGGTCTAAGACAATCTTTCTAATGTTCGCTGAACACTGAAGTATACCTACCTACCTGTCGCTTTTTGAAACTTCATAATTAAATTGGAAACGCCACTTTTCTCGCATCGCTTTCCGTCTTTCGTCGAATGAAAACATTTACCATCTGTTTAAAATTATTGTCATTTCCACCGCAAAAATAGCTCGCAACCTGTTTATTAGGACTCATGAAGGGCGCCACATAAGGCCCAACAGCAAGGCTATACGCAGCACACGTGGCATATAATGTGACGTGATAAAGTAACAAACCCCGTGGAACATCCTAGCCATATCAACCACTATAAATTCTCGATCACAACTTAAAAACCTTAAACCGATGATATCAAAATATATTTTGGAGGGTTCGAAGCGTAAGGGCCCCGAAACGGATTTGTCGGAAATATTCCGCGAATACGACACGTGCAGGTCGGGTGGCGGATATTAGATAAGGCTTAACCGCACTCAGATGCGTGTTTGTACGTGTGGAGAAGTATGAGCATCACGCGCATATGTTAATTTCTGCGTAATTGACTGCGTCTCTCGATCGTATTTTGGATTAACTCTATTCCTCAATTCGGCTTATTACAGCAAATGCAAGTATGAACTTTGAGTTTCATTCATGAATTTTCCGAATTCATTGCGGAAACTATCTAAATTAATTTTTCAAATAGTGGGTTTTAAATTTTGAACTGCTTTGTTTCTAGTTCACAAATTGGCAACAGCGCCTAGTAGGCTAGAAGAACATCAACTACTATTTGGCCACACTTTCATTATGTACACTTGATGTCAATGCATAATTCAGGAATCAAACTGCTAATAAAAAAAATAATCAGTCAAAACATGAATTTCAGTCCAACAGAAACACCAATCCATCCACAAGTTAAATATAAACATAACCTCCAAACCTGACAGAAATAAGCAGAATGGCACCTAACCCACAGAATCTTATTGGTAGTATAAGTTTTGTGTTATAACCTGATCAAAATATAACTATCTTTATTCACCTAATCAACGTAATGGATTTGTTGTCCTTTATTATTTATGAAATCTGCAGTCGATGTTGCCAAATGGTGAAATAGGAACAAGGTGCTTAAAATTTTAAATCCCCATATCGAGTTTTTTTTTGAGCACTTGAAATTTTTTTTTTCATTATCTTCCGAAGGAGAATTCTGATTGATCGGATTCAGTGTGTTTGTTTTTGAAGGCCTTGGTTTTTTTTCGGAAATTCTCATTCTATCCAGGTACCTACAAAGGTTATCCACATCTGATTTGGGCTAAGCTATTTCGTTCTGAAGGGTGAAGCCGAAAAAAACCATCAGAGTACAATTTGGTGTGAATAAGTGTGTGTTACATTATTCGATACGGAGTGCTGAATGGAGTCATTGTATTATTAGTCATTATCACGTCTCCTATGAAAACTGATGACAGCTCTGTCAATTCAGTTTGACCAAATTTTAATAATAATACTAGAAGTTTCTGGCGCGAGTCTCGTAGTTGTCTTGAATTGGCATGGAATTAAATGATCGGAGTAATGATTATTTGACGTGTTGTCTATTCGTCGATATACCTACCTATACGAACCCCGGTTGTTAGACGCGAGGTAGCCGCCAGGCCCTTCTGTATTTTCCATATGAGAGGGTTGAGAAGAACTATATCAGCTGATATTGGATTCCGAACCACAACTTGGAATAAAGAATTGTGTCAGAATTTCAAATGGTATCGGCTCATTTTCGACATCGATAGATCCCTGGTTGAATTCCAGAGGATAAACCTCACCTTGGTTTCGGACAGGTGTAGGGGTATTGTAATATAATATTTTGTCAATATATTTTATCGTTCAGAAAAACTTGAATGAATCGTTGAGTTCGATATCAGGTACCAACAAATATCCGTTTAAGTGGCCACCTGTTTTTAATATTTATATAGGTCGCTAGGTTGTCTCGGCTCGAAATATAAACAAATTTTATGTTCTCCGGCGATATTCCCTTTCTGTAAGTACCAAGTCATATCTATACTTAAGGATGAGTTTTTTTGTAATAATATTTTCTGATACAAGGTTCGAATTGGATGAATTCGGTATGGCAATTTTGTCAACAATGGTTGTAATGATATACGTTAGGCAAAATCGACATGAACCACGACTTAATTAGCGGGGATGGGAGGTTCCAACATTCTTCTCATGGAAAGTTACTATAAAATCTCGGAAACTATAGAGTCAGAATTCATAGCAGATCCAAGATCCGACAGTCCAGCTCTCGACTCCAGACAATGTTCCTCAGTTCGTAATCTCAGTGCCGCCCTCGTAAAGTGTGTTACAAGTGAACGTGAATTTGCAGAACAGTGAAAGATGGATTTCCATCAGACAGTCCGGTTTTCGTGCAGTAAATAATAGTCATCTTGTTGTGCCGGTATTCAGTTCAATTCTCGTAATTTGTTTAGTTCAGGAAATCATCTGAAAAGCTACTATGATTGTGATCAACCATCAAACATGTAAGAAATCCTATTTATATTTGCCAACTCTGCCTGTCTAATTATTGATTCGAATGATAAATAGATATTTGTACTCTGAGATAATTGTATTTGTCTACACCCACTATTCTTTCTCCTGCTTAAATATTCACGAACCCAGTTAAAGTTATATTTTTACGACCCTGTATAGGCCAACTTGAATAAAGCTGGGTTGCATAACAGTATACCTATCCCAACAACAGTTCGTTCGAGCAAGGTTCTCCGAAGAATCAAAAGAAACGTAGGAACCAGACAAGAAGTTCCTAGTGAAGAAGAGGAGAAACTTCACTGAGACAAGTGACCTGCATCGACTATAGCTTACTTGTAGCGAATGCTCTGGTATAGGTAAGGAAGATTAGGTACCCAAAATGAAGGCAATCAAAGTTTCCTGGAAAGAAGGAGACTAAGACCTAGTTCGTTAATGGTGAGAAAACTTCCCGCACAAAGAAAACACTATCATTATCTTCAAGGATCATACGCAGAAGCAGTGATTGGCTCTTTCGTCTGGTTATTCCTTGCAGGATTAGTATAGGTACGGTTGCTTGTAGTGGTCGTTGGTCGAGGAATTGTTAAACATGCGAAGTAGAATCTGGTTTTACTCAAAATAATACTTTATGTACTACATGTAGACCTACTCTATATCGATATTTATTCTTTGTAATTCTGAGGGGAAAGAGAACCCATCTCCTTTTTCATTTGAATGATATAATAGCAAGGAACGCATATTCCTCATCCTTGAACTGCGCTCGCTATAATACCTACCCTCGAAGTAGAAATATGAAAATCTCGAAACGACAAGCACATGTGTCGACACTATTAAATTAAATTTCTTTCCTTTGTGAAAAGAATGGCTCTAATTTCTCAAATTCGAATTATCTACTTTACATTCATTTTAAACTTAGAGTGCGCGTGGAAAAGTTTGAACGTTTTTAATATTTAATTTCGTTTGATTTACGATTGTGCCCATGTTCAGATCCGGATCATTGGCGTTCGGGAGAACATTACGGGGTTTATTACGATAAGTTATTCAATTCACTCTAGAGTTTGAATCAGAACGAAAAATTCGCTCTGCTGATTATACTCAACTTTTCATGGCAGTGCAAAGAATATTCGAACAAGCGAAATATTTATCATGGATGGTAGCTTATTGATTCTTTGCAAACATAATGATTCTGAAACCTGTTAATATCGATTGAATTACTACTAACTATTTATGACTTCAAATCATTCCATAGATATCCTTGCCATGCGTACACTCTCATTTTTTAAATCACAATTTAAACACAAACAGATCGACTTGGTAAATTGTGATTTTCCTCACGATAAATTCTCCAATCACAGGCCAATTTCCGTCATACGAGTTGATATAACGATAAGTAATTCATTCTTTAAATTGAAATAATTTGAAGAACCAATTTGCTGCAGGTATCTATATACTGGCCGTATTTTTTATATCGTATCACTCTGGCATCTCGAGGACAGTAAATATAATATAACACAAAGTTGGTTAAGTTAGATAAAAATTGTATATATATATATAAATATTTTATCTATTTCGGAAACCCAACAGAAATTACAATTAATTTCCAATAAAAGGGTTACACTAAACTACATGCTAATGCTAACATCCAATTAGAAAAAATAAAATATAATCATTGAGATATCAATATAATAATAAACTAAATAACAGTATAAACAAGAGACTTATGTCTTAGCTTATTTAGTTAAACAATTTTTCCGTACACATGGTAAGGATAAGTGAAATATACCTACTTCCAGAAAATCGTCATTGTATGTTTTTAATAGTCTATCTATTGGAGAATTTAAACAATAGTTCGTTTTGAGCAAACTACTGAAGATTTTTTCACAAAACTTATACCAACTGAAAGATAGTTTTTCACTCGTTCTATATGCAACTTTTCACAATTTTCTGGGTTATATATACCACTATTTATATAAGTTATTACTTTATCAAATATTCACGACGTTAACAGTCCAGTGAACGGGTCTAGAATATTGCTGAACACTGAAATGATTTCGAATTTTGGGAATGTAAATGTCTCATGGTTGTGGTTTTGGTTACATTTCCCGTGTTTTTGGGGACGGCAATGAATGTGTTGGAGGAATGGAAACATGTGGAGTTTCGTAGGAAAGGGGAACGGTCATATGGCGACAAGAGCCAACTTTTACGCTAATGCGAATGTGATTGAACAACCTTGCCATGAATTTTCTTGCAAGAAAATCGCTTTTTCATGTTATCTGGTGGATTCCATATATATAGATGGATCGAGATTCAGATGGGATATAAATACCTTACACACTAACTATGAACTAAGAACTACTCTACCATGGTAATTGAACATCATATCACACGAATCTCGGGTGAATTCATTGATATGAGCAGATCCCCGTATAATCCTTGACGCAACGTTCTGGATATGTGGTTTGTAGGGTCCATTGAATTGGATGAAACATTGAGATAAGTCAAACATTAACCATTTTTAGGAATGGAAAATGATTGGAAAATGTATCATGTCTTACCTATTCCTACAATATTACAAATTGAACAAAGTAAATATACAGTGTCACACATAAAGTTCGCGACATATGGAAAAATAATCAAACTGGAAAAAAATCTATTAAAAAAAGGAATACGAGTGTAACAAGAATGAAGAGAAATTCGTTTATTCGATTACTAACATATTGACGTCCATACATTGAAAATCCACATCAGTTTAACAATGAAAGAAAAAACTAGATAAACTTTGCAACAACAAAGACGAATTTTTGGAGATGCATTTTTATATTTTCTGGTAACATGCCAATGTGGGTATTTCCTGGGCAAGATATGATATTGAAGTCTCATATTCATCAAAATTATGGAATTTGAATCTTGAAATTGTTAAAAAGATTCGAAAAATTAAAAAAAATGGAAAAAAGTCGTATTTTACTCATTTTTCAAGCACAAACTAACTGCGAAGTCAAATTTTCTTTATATCTTTTAATAAAAAAACATCCATATGTCGCGAACTTTATGTGTGACACTGTATATACAATATAATCAACGAAAATCTTAAATGTTAAATATACCTACACCTTCATTACACTTCGTGAATCAACAACACAACTATAATACACGTACCTACGCAAGAAAATATCTTCTTAGAGTCAGTGAGAACAAATATAGGCATCAAAAACCCCATAACACATCATTGCATTGAAACCTATAACTCCTTACCAAAAGTCATAACTGATAGTGCGAACATACATTTTTTCAACATACACACCACATGATTACACCTAGTGACAAGAAAAAGTCGTGTTTTCATAATCAATAACCTCCCGAAAAATGTCTGTTCCACAAATATTTGATTAATTTTGACCCAGATTAAACAAAAATGTACCTACAATGTTTCTCAGTAGGGGTAGAGGAATAAAAATTGTATTACTTTTTTTAATCTGATGGTTCAAAATTGATATGTACAGCAAGAATTCTGTGTTCACTGGATACGTGTCTTGTCATTCAAATCTAAGAAAGGGCCATGAACAGAGTCAGCATAGTTGAAATTGGATAATACTATAGGATATATAGGATATAGATTTTAATAATAACTTTTTTGTTGCCAAATATCATAACTCAAGATTTTGAGGGATTCAGCCTCAAATCATTACATATTTATATTTCATGAAGATGGTCAAGTTCCGTGTTTTCCAGCTCTGCCCGATTGTAGTCTTCGGCTTTGAATGAATATACCAATTGCGTGTCGTCGGCAAAAGTATGACAGTTACCATAAGTCAGTGATTTGATTATATCAGTAGTGTTATATCTATCTTTATTTCTTTGATTATTTTAGAATTAAAATATTGATAGATAGGTTTTCTTTTATATTATATTTTATTATGACATCACTCCAGTAACCTTTAACATTTGTTATATAAATACAAAGGGATGTATAGTGATGAATGATTCAATATTAGTTAATTCATTTCTAACATTCTCCCCCCGCAAAATTATCAAACACCATAGCGATCAGGTGGCTTCACCAAACGACCACTTCTTGTAGTAATTTTTCTTTTCTTCTCTTCGTCTTCACCTTCATTTCTCCGGTTTCCTTCCTGAATCACCTCAATGTCTTCCGTTTTCTTCATTATTGATTGATCAGTCTGATCTCTTGTTAATCTCGTTGAATCTTCGATTTCCATGGTGTACAAACGTTGAAATGGTCGTAAAAGTTCACCAGTTCTTGTCTTTACTTTCGCTACTCTAGAAACTCCATCTCTTCCGGGATAAACTTGTATTATCCTCCCCATTTTCCAATCTGTCCGCTTGATATTTTCTTCACCAATCAGAACTATCTCTCCAACTTCCAATTCACGTGGCTTTCGTCGACCAGAGTTGACCAGTTCTGCAAAATATTCCTTTTTGAATCGTGTCTTTAGTCCGTCCCTTAGTTCTTGTATATATCTTCGTCGTCTGATCAAGCTGCTTCTATCTATTTCATCCAATTCAGGTATGTCACTGTTGGTTATGTCGCTAATGAACATTGAAGGAGTTAACGGGCTCAAATAACTTTCATCATCTGATGAATAAGTTAAGGGTCTACTGTTTATAACCGCTTCACAGTCACACAAAAGGGTAAGTAATTCTTCGTAGGTGACTAACGCTTTTCCTAAATTTCTTCTGAGTAAATCCTTGACAATTCGAACCATACGTTCCCACCATCCTCCCCACCAGGCAGCTGTTGGTGCATTGAAAATCCATTTTATTTTATGTACAGAGGAATATGCTAAAACCCTGTCCCAGTCGATTTTCTTAAATAGATTAAATGCGCCGACAAAATTATACTACCGTTGTCTGAGTAAATAGTGGCAACTCTTCCTCTTCGAGCTGAAAATCTTCTCAATGCTGAAAGGAATGCTTCAGTTGAAAGAGAATCTACTAATTCTAAGTGTATCGCTCTATAAACTGCGCATGTGAATAAAACAATCCATGATTTCGTTTTATCTTTGAGATATAGAGGTCCAGCTAAATCTATACCTACCACATTGAAAGCTATACCACATGTTATTCTGTTTTTTGGTAAAGGTGCAAAATGTGTCTCTATAGGTTTACTGGTATATCTTTTACATACTGCCTTTTAATATCCAGAATTTCTCCCTTAGAATACTCAACAATGTTTGAACTCCTGTATGACAATTAAGTACATGATATTCTTCTATGAGTCTATTCACCAAAACATGCTTACTAGGAAGTAGAATAGGATATTTGAAATTTTCTTCGAAGTCTCCCAGAATTAGTCTTGACCTTATTCTCCATAACTTATTTTCGTCTTGAAATATCTCCAATTTTATGGAACTAACATTATTACCGAAAACTTCTGCTTGTACCATTCTCAGTAATCTTATTTCTGCTTCATTGACTTCATCATATGTGATTTCCCCCGATTTTCTTGAATTCCTTTGCCTAGAGTTGAATCCAAATCTCAACATCCATGCGATCATCCTTACAATTTTTGAGTATTTCGAGAAGTATTGAAAATTTTCAGTCGTTATAATTGTTCCGTATGTAAGAATTTGTGTTGTTTTCATTTTTTCTGAATACACTTCTTCTGGACAAATGATTTCATTATGAGGCCATTCTTCTCGATTTTTATAATAATGTTATATCTATCTTTATTTCTTTGATTATTTTAGAATTAAAATATTGATAGATAGGTTTTCTTTTATATTATATTTTATTATGACATCACTCCAGTAACCTTTAACATTTGTTATATAAATACAAAGGGATGTATAGTGATGAATGATTCAATATTAGTTAATTCATTTCTAACAGTAGTGTAGATGAGGAACAGTAAGGGGCCGATAACTGAACCTTGTGGTACACCCGCACGAATCGAAGCTCTATTTGATAATAGACGGAATCCAGTCTATAATGTGTAGAAGTCGAGATTTGATCTTACAGACACTATAAATTTTGGTTATTGCAGCTAGAATTTCAATTTGTGGTTGATCGTGTCAAACGATATCGAGTGATTCAAAAGCAGTAGCATCGCCACTTCACCTTTATCAAGTGCTTTAGTTATTCTATTGGTAACGTCTACTAATGCTGAAGAAGTACTTCACGAAAACCAAATTGATTGTACATAATCTTCTCCATGATTTTCGATAAGGTGCATATGTTTATATAATTAAGGTGAAAATTGTAAATGTATTATGTATTTTTTTGATACTGTCTCCGTCACCAGCACAGTTGCTGATTTTGATAATTCAATACAATGTAATGCAAACTAATTTAAATTCTAAAATTGTACATAAATTGCTATCGCACAAACTCATTACATATGAATGAAAAAACTTGAGAATATGATGAATGTTTTATCAAATGTTTGGTTCACGGTGCTAATTTTGTTAATTTCTCCCTCTTCATAGAAGTGGTTCGGATTCCACTATAAGCTGTAGATCTCGAAAGGCTCAAGTTCAGAATTTTAGGGAGTTGGTTTGACGAGACCCGTTCAACAGAAGATTTTGATGTAAGTAGATTTAGGGTCAATCGATTTGGAATACTAGTCAGTAAAATATTGGCAACACTGTCGTTTTTTGATCTGTGAAACAGTAGACACAGGGGGATTGAAATTTTTGAACTCGCACATTCATTCACAGATAGCATAAATATGAGTTGTTATAGATTTATGTTGGATATTCAAAGAGGCTATTTCTATTGAAAATGTTTCGACTATGACGAACACTGGTACAAGGAAACTGCGTTACGTCCCAGATGCGTTACCACTGACGATTTCTGGGACGAATGCATTTGAGTTGAGAATCGAATTCAATCCCCTATCATAACCACAATAAGTGAACTGCTACATGATATCGTTTCATCAAATTCTGAAGTTTCTGAGTAGCAGTATTCGTCATGGTGTTGTATGTTTAGTTTGTGTAGGGGATTTTTGAATCTTTATGACGATTATAGTATAGGGACCAACAACTGACGAATACTGATTTTTCATTAATCCATATATGGATACCAATGGATTGGCTGTAGAAAGATAGTGCTGAGAGCGAAGTCACATCAGCAAATTCAGGTTATAATGTTTAGTTCGCATCAGTCACCACGAGAAGTTTTGTTAGAACCTAAAATAATGCATGACTTCTCGACAACTTTATAAAAATCTTCATTTTGGCCGTCTATACCTACTCCTACTATATGAATTCGGAGACGCAAATCAACAGTAGATACTTCTCGGAAAACGAAAAGAACAAACTCAAAAGAATTAAAAAACTAATTGAAAGAAAAAATGTTATTATATCAGGCGATGAGGAAAGAAAGAGAAAGGAAAATTGTTCAGTTGATTCATTGATTGATCACAAGATATAGATGGTACTGCAAAATCTGATGTTGAGATGAGTTCGAACACGATATGATAATTCATCATCAACAAATTGACGGATATTCAGACACTTTCATGACGAATACTGGTGTAGGATCAAATTTGATGTGACGGATACTGGGCCAAATATTACTTTCTCATTATTTTATTAATAATCTCAGAGCTGATCATTATGATATAACACTAGGTCTATTTTTATCATCAAATAGAATACTGGAACATTCTCCTCTGATAATCGAATATGTGAATTGCTTTGTTGCCTTTATCAACCAGAAATCTCGACCTAATATTCTAATCAGATCTTTTATATCCTCCTAAATGGCAATTTTATTAAATTCCGGGCAAACCCCTGCTCATATATTTATTTCGAAGCCAGAAAGCCATAATCTCGAAGTCATTTCTCAAAGCACACCTTTCGTATAGTACTCTACAAAAATACCCCAATCTACATATGGCGCGACTATAAAGTTTTATTTGATTTAATAGTCATAGAGGTGAAGCTGTTCCGACCAACCCTCTTTGTGTGGTGTACAAAATTTCTTATTCAAGTACATATTTTTTATGTTATAGTCGCTGTTCGAATGTTGGTTCGGAATAAAAATGATGCTTACATGACTCTAGATTCCATTGAAGACAATACGAACCGAGATAAGAACAGAATGGTTTTTGCATGTACTTATACAGGGTTTTCCAGAGATTTTAGGCTATTAAAGTTTATTGATTATTTATTTGTTGATTAACATCATAAACTCTAAAACGGAGCACCATATTTCTCCCAAAGGAAAAAAGCCCTCAATATTGAACTCAATATAAGAAGACACATATTTTATCAATGATAATAGGACGAAGCAGAAAAAATCAGAAAAAAATTGTACGTGACGAAACTGCTAAGCTGTCATTTGGGAATTAAGAAAAAAATACTAGCCAATTATATATTGCTCTTTCTTATCTAGAGTGATAACTTCCGCTATTTTCAAATCATCTTTTTTTTATGTTCTGGTTCTCACGAAAAGGGATATCCTGTAATGTTCAGAGAACATCGTGAGAACCAAGGGAAAGAAGGTAGGAGTTGGTGTTTTTCTTAAATTTATGGGGATGGTATGCCTCGGGGAACACCTCCCTATAGGCATTAAGTTCCAAAGTCTATCGATGTTCGTTGGATGAACGAGTCTCTGGAAAGGGACGTTCTGCAAGTCTCTAAAGTGACCACGAAGGGGTGTGAAGACTGAACTTGACGGGTTAATCTTGAAGAGACTGCTAATAGAGAAACGATTGTTGATATTTCAGGAGAGCATCGCCCATAAAAATATCTATAAAATAGAGATAAATCGCAAACTTTTCTACGGTGTTCCAGAGAAGTGAGCGAGGCATCATCGACAAGACGAATTGCCCTTCTTTGGACAGAATATGTTTAGGTGCCGCACTCCAAACATGGGAACAGTATTACAGGACAGGTCGGATCTGTGCCTTATAGATCATAAGCAGCTGACTGGGAGTGTAATGGCTCGAAACAGAAATCCAAGTTTTTGGGATGCACTTTTGGTAATGGACCTCACGTGATATTCCCAAGAAAGGTTATTGCTGATAGTAACGCCAAGCATCGAAATGGATGACTTCAATGGTATGGTTACTCCTGACTGAATTATTTTGGGCACAGTGAGATCGGCTTTTCTAGAGAAAAGACATGCTTGTGTTTTGTTTGCATTGAATTCTACCAGGTTATTAGATCCCCACTCGAGAATCGTTGCTAAGTCCATATTTATTTTGTTAACATTTCTTCCTCGTTCATTTCTGGTTCTGGAGACATTCCAGTAGACTCAAATTAATCATTTCGGCTGAAGGATCAATAATAAATTATTCACTGAGTTTTTTTATACTTATCATGGATAGCAACCCATCAGTACCACATGAGAATTTTGGTTGCATTTAATTCAGAATATTAAAAATCTGTCTACCGACTGGGCGCCAAACTTATTTATACATGTCCATCTCCATCAGCGTTGTTTGTTTCTTTTGGTTGGCTGAAGGATTCGCAAAAATATTCTGCTTCGTCCAATAGGCTTGTAAAAGGACAACAAATATGTTGCAGAACCAGTTTTCAGTGTTTGCTTTCTTCGCAGATTTCGATGGCTTCAAATCACAAATAAATTATTGAAATCCAATCACAGGGTGCAAATTTTTCTCGGTGTAGCCGCCGGTATTTTGAGGTTAAATCTAGAAGCACGTATGAGGACCGGACTGGAAACAGTTGAATCTGAGTGGGATATGGGGAGAATTTACGACAGAGGCAGCCGCCACTATACAGTCGTATCCTGCCATTCCTACCTGAACGAGGCAGTGAAATATCTGGAAGAAACACGTTCTCCATGTTGAATGTCTATATCGGACCACTAGGACACATTTATTATTATCAGAAATCACGGAAATATTTTATTTGTTCCAACCGCCTGCTTCATTTCAGATTTGCTTTTTATTACCTACACCTTGGGTATTTCACTGGAGTTTCAGGTTTTCTTTATGGGAGTAGTTACTTCACCATACTCGTACAAGGCATAGAATTTTACTATTTGTTTCATCAGCAGAAAGACCTCGGATGAACAAAAAACTCTTTGAACACCTATCGACGGAAATATTTCAACGACCTTGAAATCAGAATTGATGAAAATTTAAAATATCTTGAAGATGACGTCAGGTTTTGGAGGATTTTCTTGGACGAATATCTCTCAACTAAGTTGACTATTATGTTGGGTTTATAGATTCAACTAAACTAAAAATTAAATTAACAACTAAGAATTAAGAATGTTGAATACACGAGAACGTCTATTAGGGTTTATACATTAACATCTGTCACTTAAATTAATAATTAAGAATTAAGAAGTTCGCTAACTTTCCAGTTAACAATAAGGAATTATTGAATGTTGTGGACAGAACGCACAAAACGATCAGAATGCCATCATTTGTCGGTTTTACATTTTTGGCGAGCCATGGTAGTATTGACACTATAATTGTTTTTAATGGTGTTATGGGTTTCGGCTTCAGGTATTTTTTCTGTTCTTTTGCTCATTTCATTGATAATATCATATAGTTGAACACTTTGATATGTCATCGAGCTTTGAATCATGAAACATTCAACATCTGATTCTTAATTATCAATTGTATATTGTATTGTATATAAAACCTTCCTAATTGTTAATTCCTTATTATTAATTGTTAATTTTCAGATGTTAGTTTTTTTGAATCTATAAATCCAGCATTAAGAAACACTTTTCAAACATATATCATTATACCTACTGAGGTACAGGGCCCATCTGATAAATCTTGTGAAAAAATTATCTCCTAAAATTTGTTATAACATGCCATATTGTTCATATTCATAATGGTTTACTCAGTTTGATGATAAGTCCTAAACATGTTCCTGAAATATTGATTAAATTGTTGTGGACACGACTCAGTCTTATTCTTCTTCATTGGATTAAAGTACCTATATGGTTTATTTGAAATTTGTTTTCAATTGAATTCTAGGAAGCTTTTTCAAACTTTCTTGTTAAAATAATTATTCTCAGTTATGTTTTTGCTGATGAAGTATGCTATCATCTTCTGTCTCCTTGTGGGTTTCATCTCCTTTCGATATCTTGAAAATGATGAATATTTCATGGAATCGTCAAAGTACACTTCTGTACACTTCTTTCACTGTTAAATCATTCAATATTCGTGGAATGAAAATAAATCATGGCATACCAAAGACGAACGGCCTCGCAGCAATATCAAATTTAAAAGTAATCTGAATAGTTAGCATCATCGAGATAGTTTCAGTCAATTAGGTTGACATGGTGGAAATCATTCTTTATATGCGTAGGGGTCGCGAGTATCATCTATTCATCTATACCTCCACCCCAATGCTAAAAGCCTTTTGGATATTACATGTTAAAATGGGGGTAAGTAATTCGATTTGCGTGGCGTCTCTCGCCATCCTGCTGTATAAACTGCTCCACAATCGAAACAAAATTTCGGAAATTGACAACAACTACAAGATTTCTTGATGTTGCCAGAAAATCTGTAGGACGGCATCCATAAATTTTATCAGTTGTGCAATCAACAAATGGTTTTGGAGGCTCTTACCCCCTCCTCCTATTCCTAAAACAACTATGTAATAATATATACTTACTTAACGCTTAGTAGCTACACTCATGAAAAGCTATATCTTATTTGTTATAAGTTCTTGGATTTCCTTATTTCAAGAAATTGTGTTACCTATTTGGGCGGTACAACGGCTAGAAAATTATATTATCTTCCTACGAAAACTTACCCTTACCGAGCCATGACGATTTCACACTTAATTTTGGCATAACTCATGAAAATATACCTACTCAGGACTTGACATCGAACACACATTGACTAGTTGCGACTTGATTTTCAGATATGTGCTTAATTTTTCCCAACAATTCAGTAGTAAATATATCTTTGTTTCAGAATTTGTGTCCTGTCAGTTTTTATGTGAAAATGGAAATCTTATCAAGTTGAGTATAGGAATTACTATATAGATTCGTTTAGCCATGTCTAGACTTCACTTATTCACCCTTTGTTTGTTGATTATACTTATAAAGACAAATTATTATTATTATTACATCATAGTTATATGTACTTACTTTAGATACCAATAATATCAAAACTCGTTGATACTTTCTAATTGGTATTCATCATAAGTACAAATTATGACTGAGCAAATTATTCTTTGCCCCAAGTTGAGTTTTCTCCACTAGACTTCAAAGTGAAATACGCTAAGATTGAACCAGTCGATTGGTGAGTAGTTTATTTCCGCTAAGAGCACGCTTCTTGCTGTCGACAAAACTGCAGAAGTTATCCAGTGACGCATTATAGAACATTTAATTAACTTGAAAACAGACATGGATGATGTATACAGAATAAATTGCCATTCACTGAGCACATCATTTGATTAAGATGTGTCAGTAGTCTTTATACGAAATAAATAGAAATATCTGGTACTTAGGAAATATCCCATCAATTTATGCAATGTCATTGATAAAGAGGCTTCTCAGTGCAAAAACAATGATTCAAATACTTACGTCGACTCAAGGTTCAGATACAACCTATAATATACTCGCGTTATCATCAAAATTATAATTTTGTTATTTCAGATATGTCTTCAACATCAGTTTTCGAGATATTAATCGTTGAAATTCGCGTTATTTTTATAAAGTTAGACAGATTTACGTGACCCATAAGGAAGCAATTATAAATTTATAGAATTTCAAAAGGAAAAAAATGAACACTAGTTCCACCATGATATAAATGAACTTTCACCTCGAAGAGTAATTCGAAGATAGTTCATAATATAGTGAATAACCAAAGACTACAGAAATAACCCTGCACATATTTCAAGATCTGAGCAGCTCATATATTTACGAAAAATAGAAGGATGGGTATAATTTGAATTAAAAGCCAAATTTCACTGAACGTACAAATTTTTTGAAGGAGTTGCAGTACCTATGCAAATATAAATTCTGAACTAACATCGGTTGGTTAGAAATCCGAAATCTCGAACATAATTCTTGGTGGACTGAACACAAGACAAATTTATTAGTGGAAAATGCAATAAGGTAGAAGTGTTAATTTCTAGAAGATAGAAAATAGACTAGACGTGTTGAAAGTTCCAGAAACAAATGGGCACTTAGACAGTCGACCGCAAACAGTGGTGCCAATGAGAAATAGATACTCGTATATTACGGAATGTTAGATGGGGGCAGAAAAGTCCATATGAAGCGAAATTCTCAGTGGCTTGGATATCGGGGTGGCTCCACCTTCCCAATTCCATTGCTATACTAGCTCAATAATTCCATTATACTTGACCATTCCTCAGATATTAGGTTCTTCTAATAGAAAATAGGACAAACCTCGGGACAACCTCAAAACAAGTCCTTCAGAACTAAAAAAAAATGTGACATCTTACGAAAGAGGTCAGGTCACTCAACAGACCAGATCTCAAAATAATCGATCATATATTCTGGACCACTAATTTTTATATCGTTGAAGGATATAGGTTCACAATTTTCAAATTCTCAACAAAAACAACAAAGAAATTCCCCTGATTGATCCCTGAATTTCTGATCCGCATTTGAATTTCCAAGTCCAATTTCAATTTAAGGAACTCAGGAATACACAAAACATGTAGACATATTTGATTCTTATTGAATATATACACATATATTCTGATTGAAGGTTAATTGAATTGCGCCAATGTGTTTTTGACTCAATCCCATTCCAAACAGCATTTCCGAAGACTGGATGACCTGATTATTTTCAGCTGCTAAATAATAGTTTTTTGTAATAAAAAAATGAGGTAGGTACTGCAAAACTATTATGAGACCCATCAGTATACCGCTATAGCTTTGTATACGCTGGTAGCTTTGTAGCTAGAAGTTTGGTGTTTTTTCTGCTAGTCAAAAAATCTGTCACGCCATCACTGGAAATGCTCCAGTGCAAATGTAATGTACGAGGTGGTCAAATGAAGAAAATACGACATTTTCAGGGCTAAGCACGGAACTGGAGACGGTAAATTCGAATTATCTTGTTTGCATATTCCGAGTTTTTAATGTTTGTTGAGCAGATTGAACTGATGGTGAAATTTGTTTTGTAAGTTCATCTATGTACAGGGTCACGAATCTCTTAGCTCTTCATGCGGTGGTAGAGAAAGTTTTTTATGTGAATGTAGTGAATTTTGTTCCTCATTTTCTAACTCTATGTTCAAATGAAGCGGACGAAAAATAACATAATTATTCGAGTGTGTTCGTCCCAATCTTAAAAATCGGTTGATCTCTACGAAGTTTCCTGTTGGTCAGACATACTCTCTGGTATAGGTAGAATAGATAGAGCAACAGGTAAATTGGAGTCACTTCTAAGACGCTAATTATTGAAACAATTACTGGAAAACGATACTTGAATAGAATCATCCTGCATGACAGCTAGGCGTCCATTGAAAAACACGAATAACTATCAAGCTTTCTGTTCCACAAGAACATGTCTTGGCATCAACTTTGTTTTCATCACACATCAACGAAACTCGAGAGGTCCTCAATATCGATGTTCAGTATTAATATCAACAATGCCCTATCACGGAACGATCATGTAAGTTCCATTGCTAGAACTGCTTCACAAAAACCAGATTTTCTGTTCCGTGCCATGAACTGCTTCACACCTAAACATCTTCTCATAAAGCACAGGTCATGAATTATTGTTCACATATTTGGGTTCGGAAATATACCCAAACTGAGGCACCTGGATTCAATCCAGATGAGAGCTGTTCGTCTGGTTGCTCTGCACTCAAAAATTCCTTGACATCTCTTGAACATCGTACAGAAATAGGACCCTCTCTCTTCTATAGATATTTTTATGATAGATTCTCATCGGAAATCTCGTGTATTCATTCGTAAGATTTGATAGATGAACGTTATAGATTCTTTCTTGTGTATCGTCAGAAGATGAAATATTCTAATCCCTGTACACCGGGCAACAACAAGTGACGCTCTCAGTTAACAGAGGCATTGATATGGTGGTAAAAAAATCAACAAAATTCGGCACCAGTCAAGCTGCAGAAAGTGCAGCACCTATAGCTTGCCCCACTGCAGCCTTAGAGGTAGTGCTGAATTTTCCACCATAGCACCTATGTTTGAAAAGAACAGCATATGTGATTATTCAGACTGAGCCAGACAATGAATCTCAAACCATCGGGAAATCAAATTGGACATTTGAAGATTTCGAAAAATATTTTCCTATAATTCATTCTCATGTCGAAAGATATCATGCCAGTTAGGTAGGTACGACTTCAAAATGCAGTTTGAAGTGGTCAGAAACAACGACCAAATTTGCAAAGAGAACGGACCTCAACTTCATCAGTGTGGTATACTGATGGATCCAAGATCGATGAAAGGGCTGGATTGGGCATTACAGAGCCGATCTTGAGTCTCTCAAACCCCCTTGGTAACACCTCAACCACCTTTCAAGCTGAATTACATGTTGTATAGTGATAATATTTGTGCCCAGGACTGCCTCCAAACGAACATCCGAAGGGCAGAAATTTACATTCTCTATCAGATAGCCAATGACAACTAACAGCTCTGAAGTCATAAACTTGTGAGTCTAAGCTGACTTGGGACAGCAAACAATCCCTGAGACAACTGGCTGCGAACAAAAGGGTCACTTTGATGTGGGTGCCAGGTCAGAAGGGACTTAGAGACAACGATGAAGCAGACTGCCTTGCCAAAGAAAGGGCAAATACACAATTTTCCGGCCCAGAACCCTTCTGTGGACTCTCCAAGGCCCACTTGAAAGAAGAGGTTCGACGCTGGGAAGTGGATGAAATGAAATCTCACTGGAATGAAGTGCCCAGGACAAAGACAAGCGAAAAGGCTAGTGAGCCTTTCGCCAAGGAAAGGTAAACAGCTTCTCGAGTAGGCAAAAAAAATCTGAAACTGGTAACGGGACTAGTTACTGGACACTGCCGTCTGGGGTATCACCTCAAAAAAATATGAGCAAAACAGAGAGTGATAGTTGCCGCGCTACTTCGAGGGCTTCGCTGAAACTGCCGAACATTTGCTTTGCGAATGCCCAGCGCTCTTCTGCAAGCGGCTCAATTTCCTGGAAGGGGCCTTCTTAAAGCCCTTCAATGTCAGGAACCTAGCTCCCAGGAAACTGATGAACTTTGCGCGAAGTTAATGAATCCCGGGCCTCGAATAGATGAAGAGTTATGCACCAACGATCATAGCTCTAACGGTCCACCCTCGATCTACAATCTAGTTAACAGAGGAGGTTTTGACGCGGGTTCCGTGGTGCTCTTCAGCACTCCCACCTCTTGCTACGTTCCTGGCTTGACTTGAGAATGTGGTTGTTTTCTTTTTCATTTCTGCACATCTATTAGGAATTTTCCGAGGTGGTCCGATATTCCATCTGATGATAATAATAATAATAATAATAATAATATATTCTTTATTTCATGTAAACATTTATATATACAGCACACTATATACATATACTTATATATATGTGGTACATACAAACATTGAAAGAAAAGACGTCATAACAAAAAACAGTATTTCCAGATTTACAAATTTACTTCAAAATATTCTTTCGAATCATATGGTTCTAGATTCAACAGGAGTTGTTTTACTTTATTCTTGAATACTTTATGATTCATTATTGATTTGAGACTGTTTGGTAATTTATTGAATATTCTGATACACATATATGAAGGATTTTTTTCTGTGAGAGTTAATCTGTGTATGGGGAAGGTAATATTGAGAGTTCGTGTATTGTAGTTGATATTCATGTCACTTTCCGTAAAAGCGTCCTTGTTTTTATGTATAAATGTTAAACATTCCAATAAATATACTGCATAGACTGTTAAAATTTGTTTTTCTTTGAATAGACCTCTACAAGTATGTCTAAATGGCATTTTATATATAGTTCTCAAAACTCTTTTTTGTGCAATGAATATTTTTTCTAGATTATGTTCCATTCCCCAGAACATGATCCCATATCTGATCACTGATTCAAAATTTGCATGATAAAGAATTCTTAACGTTTTTTCATTTATGTATTTTGCTGTAATCCTCATTGCATAAATAACCTTGTTCAATTTTTGATATACATGATCAGTCTGCATATTCCATTTCAAAAAATGATCGATATATACTCCTAGAAATTTAGTGTATTCGTTGATTTTCATTTCATCACCTTGCCAATTTATACTTGTCGGTTTCTCTTTTCTACATTTGTCGGTACTGAAGATCATCAGGTTTGTTTTCTTTGCATTTAGCAGTAATTTATTCTTATCAAACCAATTCTTTGCTCTTGAGAAAAATATACTACCCTGTATCATAAGTTTATCACTTTCTTCTGCGCCTGTTAGTAAATTTGTATCATCTGCATAATTTACAACACTTTCTTCTTCTTTCTGAGCAATGCTACATAAATCATTTAAGTAAATTATGAATAAAATCGGCCCTATAACACTCCCCTGTGCAATGCCTGTTGAAATAATCAGATGTTCTGATCTTGATATCCGAAGTGTTAATATTTGCGGTGATATGTCGAATGTTTGGCGGCCGCAGGTGTAGCTATGGGATCTGATTTCGGAATATCTATAAGGAGAAGCAGCAGTCATTTCCATATACCCAGGCGGCCAGCGGGATATCCATCTCGCAGGGATATACAATTGAATTCGATATGTGACTGACCAATACCGTGTGCAGGCCGTGATCCCGAAAATTGAATTCAAAAACTCGCATGGAATCCGTAATGCGATCTCCTTCGAATAAATATTTCGTTTTTCAGTCAGCAGAAAGTTTTCAGCGAAGCGCCTAGCTAGATTGAAACATGTGTGAAGGTGGAGGATAACCCTAATTTTTCATTGCCGAGGACAGTGTTTGGAATGGGCGATAATGGCCCTGTGCATAGGCCAATAAATAAATATAATGACATGAAATGTTTCCTAAGTTTGACAAATCAACATAGCTATCTTTTAAAATTATCTTTCTTGCTCAATGCAACTCAAGAAGATAATATGTTTGCACGAGATTCTTCGATTAATCAGTTACATAATATGCACATGTATGCAGCTTCTGTTATATACCGGAACTAGGTATATGTCATAGCGCGAGAAATCAAAATTATATATTTTATTATAATATGTATAGACCAAAAAATGTGCAAATTTCCTGATGCATAGGGCTATATCGAGGGACATATATTATTGATTGTGAGTTATTATATATACCTACAAGTAGTTTTCCGAATAGAAATTAAATGGTGTGATCTACAGTGACTCTATACAAGACAGTGGCGACAATAGGCGTCAGCGTTTTGATTGGTGACGCCATTAAGAGGCAAATTTTCTGTTTGTTTACATTGGTTTATATGGCGTTTAGTGACTAATTCTTCTTGTGCAGTTATATTTCCCAAAAATTTCGCAGTTTGATCACTACAATACACGTATAATATCAATAGGCAGTGATTTAGCAAAAAATTTGACTGGTATGTACCTATATATCCGTAAATTCCTCTATTGAAATAACCTAACATTCTGTTTGTGCATATTATTATGTTTATTTTTGCATATTTCGTTTCAGTTTCAATTCAAAATGCCTGGGTGTGCAGCTGTAGGCTGTTTCAATTCGTCAAAGAAAAGTTTTCTGATGAAAAAATTCCTAAAAGACCCAAAACGCAGGAAAGAATGGGCAATCAAAACAAAACATTACAAGTGGATTCCTACATATTCATCAAATCTCTGCTAGGTAAAGTTACTAGTCATTCTGTTGAAATCATCCAGACTCACATACTTTGATATATACTGAAATACATAGATCATTGTTTTTTTAGACGAATTTTGAACCTGAAATATGGGAGAGAACTAGAGAAGATGAAAGCTGCAGACTGAGAGCTGATGTTGTACCAATAACTTTATTTTCGTTTGCAAACCCCATATTAAATAAAGAGTAAAAAGAACCAGTACTACTTTTTCATGAACATGCAAGTTTCCAGAAACTATATATTAACCCTGTTTCATTTGAATTATATTGAAATGAATTCACTTCTTAATATTGTAGGGTAGGTATATAATTTCAAGCATTGAAAAAACATCTAAGATCTGTGAAGATTTTATTAGCTCCTTAGGAAATGAAAATCCTATTGAAATGGTATACCAAATTGTCAGTTTTGAAATGTTGGAGACAGAAAACATCACTTTTCTGTAGGGAACATGTAATGTATTTTTTTTATCAATATGGAGAGTATTTCAGGCAATATTATTATGATATTGTCTCCTCAAAGCATTGAAATTATTTACATCAATAAATTGTCATGATTTGAAGGATAACATAATTAGTCCTCCTTATTTTCAAATTGAAAATATAGCAAATACTTATCTAGCAAAAAGGAAGTAAGTGATTATTTTATTCTGTTCATTTTCTGTTGTTACTTCAACATGCTTTTTTGTTAATATACTTTTATGGTATTCCTTTGTTTATTATTTTTCTGATGCATGACAGATTATGTATAGGTATTCTTTCTAAAAACCAACTAATTAGATAAACACTGACAATAATTCATGTTCTATCTCAGATGTCTTTGGAAATCTCTATAATATTTAGGTACATCATTTTCAAACTTCACTGAAAACTCCTATTATAAATCTATGTTTCATAAGATGTCTCCATCACATATTTTTTTCCACAAGATCGAATCCTAATGAAATCCATTGCTTCATCTAAGCCACTGCAAATCTTGATGAATATGTAGTGATCCACTTGTCATGTTTTGATTTGATTGCCATTCTTTCCTGCGTTTTGGGTCATTTAGGAATTTTTTCATCAGAAGACCTTTCTTTGCCGAATTGAAACAGCCTACAGCTGCATACCCAGGCATTTTGTATTGAAACTGAAACGAAATATGCAGAATTAAACATAGTAGTAATATGCACAAACAGAATGTTATGGTTATTTCAATAGAGGAATTAATAGATATAAAGGTACATACCAGTCAAATTTTTGGATAAATCACTGCCTATTGATATCATACGTGTATTGTAGAGGTCAAACTGCGAAATTTTTGGGAAATATAACTGCACAAGAAGATTTATTAGTCAGTAAACACCATATAAACCAATGTAAACAAACAGAAAATTTGCCTCTTAATGGCGGGTGGGCGGAGCTTATAGGCCTATTGTCGCCACTGTCTTGTATAGAGTCACTGTAGTGTGATCCACTGGAATGGCAGGACATCCAAATGACTTGACTAAAACTGAATTAAAATGAAATGACTTATTTTGATACTTGACGAGCGATAAATTGTACCATTTACAATAATCAAAATCTACCACTTTAATTTCATCATAAATTTTTGCAATCTGAAAGGGATTAGATTAGATTAGAATAGTCATCAGATTATTATTGTTATTAGGTACAAGAGTTCGGAATTCTGCTAATCAAGAGAGTGACGATCCATGTTATACACGAAATGAAAAGTTGGTAACTGGTAGATTGAAATAAAATCGAATTTATGAACAAGTTCGATTTGAAAATGAAATATGTTAGCCTGCAATTAAAGCAACGAAGAAAATGAAGTGTCGTAAATAAAAGCGAATGAGTTGCTAACTCGCTTATTGATAGATTTCAAGAAAATACACCCGGAGGAAATTTAATTAGAAAAATATTCCCATTGAATCACGTATAAATTGATTAATGGCGAAAGTAATTGAATAACAAAGGCGGGAACCAAAAAAATATCGCAAGAATAAATGGCGGAATTTATTTCTCCTATGAAGTTTAAAAAGTTCGTAGTGACAGTTTGTAAAAGGGAGGAAGCTTATTGGAATTAACGACTTCCAGAGTGTAAGTGCGAGAACCGCAGTAAAGGGAAGTGATTTAATATCGACAAGGGTCTTAATTTAATATGAGCCCCTTCACGTTATTAGTTACACACACACACACACAACATTCTATTAATATAATGAAGAACTTGTAATGAGATTATCTCGACTAATATTCATTACTAGAAACTTCAAAATCTCTGATGGTATATAATGACACATACCTAGTCATAGTCATTAAGGTAATAAGTCGATAGATCGTTGATCTATTGAGTACCTAATATACATGTCTATAATACTTTTTTGATAAAATCAGTGTATGAAAAACTATAAATAAAATATTTGTATTATATATAAACATGGAAAGAGCTGAAAATAAAATAAATAATAAATAAATATAATGAAGAATACTGTCGTAAAACATTTTTTGTTTCGGAAATAAATTCGCAGAAATTTATCAGGCGACATTTTTGTTTATACAGGTTGTAATAAATAAGAAGCTGAAAAGTTGAGGCGTGATCTCAAAAAATAGGAAGGAAGTATAGAGCAGTGATGACATTTTTCACTGCAAAATTCAATTTTCAAAAAGTTGTGTGAAAAAAATAAAACAGAGCCTTCATCAGGTGTAGGTAAAGCTTCACCAAATATAGCCTATTAAGTGTATATAATCAAGGCATATAGTATCACCGTTTTCATTGGAAGTTGTGACCAATAAACAAAATGATGTACCTTCTCCTCTATATGTTAAGAATCACCCTGTATTGTTCTCAGAACTCTAGCACTGTAACAATGGGAGATTACAGTTTAATCAGAGTAGTCACTTCAATCAGCGGATGAAAGTATTAGATTGGAAGTTGAGGGCTTCTTTTAACGCAGCGTGAAGACAGTTTTAGTTGGAGCGTAATAAAAGCTGTCTTTCAGATGATTTACCCTCGACCAGGGTCGAACTGGCACACATGGGAAAGTATACAGATAACTGCCCAGAAAACGGCCTTCGAATAACTAATAAAGGTCGAATCTGCATTCCGCAAATTTGGTGTCGCAACTGGGATTGATTCAAATTTGATAAGACTGAAGAGAAAACAGTAGGCTGGAACAAATAAATAATCAGAAGCGAATAGTTTTCAGGAAGAAGAAATGTTTCATCAATTGATATCCAGAATGATTAAGGTGAAAATCTGAAAAAAATGTTCTTCAAATTCATAAATTGATTTAGAATAATGTTAAAACGATTAACTTCATTAACAAAAATCAATGAAGTTTCCAAAAATCTCCTCTAGTAAGGGAATATTATTACGATAATATAAACTATTGCATTGAGAACACATATAAATCCGTTAGAGATTATTCAGAGACGATTCCTGAAATTAATTTGTTTAAAAACCCAAAGATTCCCAACACAGCAAATATATGAAGAGAGTAAGACTATGGACCTGAGACAGCTATATTATTTCAATATCATGCTCAAGTACAAGAAAATTGGGTATCAGGCCAAATCATCATCTATACCCACAATTATAGTACACGGCGAAGACACCACCACAACATTCCACAGATGACAAAATCTATTTGTCAGCGAGGCTTCTCCTACATTGCACCAAAAGCATATAATTCAATTCCTGAGAATATAAAATCGATAGCAAATTTAAAGTTATTTAGAAGTAAATTAAAAAAATTTATAAGAGAGAAACCAAGAGTTTGGTGCAAAAATATCATCGAATTAAGGACTTGAATATTTTCTACTTGCCATGTAGTACCCATTTCCATGTATATGTTAGTTTTCATTTCCACATTATTTTTATCTAGTGTAGTTATAGAAATCTTTATAGATATATGTACATCATATGCATGTAAATGTTCTCAGAACAAGTATTTATTAACTTACTGAGTATTAGTCATTTATTGTAAATTTTATGTACATTTCTTTACTTTACCTTACCTTAAATAAATGATATTATTATTATTATTGCAATTTGTATTCGTTGTAATTCTGACAAGAGGAGATTTTGGATACGTTATTGATTTTTGTTGATGTCACTGAAATTCCTGTTCGAAATAATACCACAGACTACAAGACCCATAAAACAAATTGGTAAATTTTGCACTTATCATGCGATATATATTTTGATGAAAATATTATGAAATTCGTGTTTTTCAGGTCAAAATACGTAAGTACCAACAAAAATTTTCATAAAAATAAAGATCGCATGATAAGTGCAAAATTACCAACAAATTTGTATATGTATAATTTAGATACCTGTGTTTATGAAGAAAGGTTTGTTTGTAGAATAAACATAATATAATTTGTAAACACCAATTTGCAGTTTACCTATACTTACATACTGAGGAAAGGGAATTCTGATTTATTTCCATCATGCAAATACTGGTGTATTGGTGTTTATTATATTTCTACTTTAAACTGTGGGTTCTACACCTAAACATGCAAATTCTATGGAAAATAATGAAGATAATTATCATCCTACCTTTCGACTTTTTGGCTTCAAAACTATGAAACAAACATTTGAATACTTAAACAGGCAGTCAGGCAATAGTTTTTGAGGTTAGGAAATTTCTCCGTCATATCATAGGCGTAGATGTCAAGCGGATTAAACCAGGACACAAACTTTACTGAATTATTATTATTGAACATACATTTCATTGCTTGAAAAAACACAGTTCGAGTGTGATTTCCTTGTTCAATTCAAATTATTACATATATTATTATTCATTCTTCACAACTTGGAATCTACGTATACCTACATGGCGACAACATCATACATCGACCATGAAGCTCATGAAAGTGAGTATCAGAAAATAAAATAATAGATTGACCACTTTTCTGCGATGTTCTATATAGAAATCAATGAGCTCGTTATAGTGCGCAAGATCACCAACAAGACAGAAAGCTCTCCTCCTGGATTGAATCTAGGAGCCTTCGGATATGTTTGGGAGCAGAACTCCAAACATTATGCGCTTCGTATATTATGAGGAGCTGTTGGGGTGTGAAGTAGGTAAGTCTTGGCAAGGAAGAGAAAACCTATAGTTTCTGTAAATGAAATGAAATGAAATCAATATCTAGATAAGTAGAAACCCTAATAGCACAACTCAGTCCAATGGATTTTCAATGGATGTCCTCCTCAAGACATCTCAGACATCCACTGGACATCCAGTTTTTGTACACCTGATAACGTATGGACATCCATAGGATGTCGCATTTCCAACTTTTTGACTATCCATACGGTATCCATCATGGACATCAATATGGTAACATGTATGGACAAATATAGGCCATTGAACATCCACTTTCCACCGCTTTGGACATCCATGGAATATCCATAGGATGTCCATTTTATGACGAATAAATGAAAGAAGCTACTAGCATTCAAGCGCGGTCACCCATCCAAACTCTAACTTCGCTTATCGTTGCTATACCTCTGTGATTCATCCTTCCTTGCATGGCGGCTGCTGCTGTCTTCATATTTATATTATTAAATCCATGAAATTTGGTCAATAATGAGAACGATTCAAATTACTCCATTAGTGTTGATTCTTGCATGTCTATTTGAAATATTTTTCATTTTAGAGAAAATTTAGGTATTGTACGATGATGGAGTAGACAATGTGTGGTATTTTGATATCTCTACTTCTATGTTGTGAGAGCCCAATTAGCCGAATTCGTGCATGGTGGAGAGAAGCGAGACCAACAGCTGATACTGTAATCCGAACCACTTCTATAGGAGTAAAGTAATTTAACAGAATTCCCATTGGTTTATATTACTTGAACATGAGGGTTTCTTTCGGTGTCAATTTTGAATACTTTTTATGAATGCAATGCTATGTATGTATGTGTGTGGAAAAAATTCAAAATAAGAACGTGGGGACATTGAATGTACGCCATATGTTCTGAATATCCAATGAACGTCTCAATTTGGACCTAAAATGGACAACATATAGTCTATAATTGTAAGCCATATGGACTATACCTTAAATATATGTTCATTGGACATCTCCATGTGGACATCGATTGGACAATGACTATCGATATTTTGAAGAAGAGGTCATTAAATGGACACCAAATGGACCACCTTATCTGGACGTCCATTGGATATCTTCATGTGTATATCCTATGGATGTCCAAAATATATCCATGGACACCTTGGACATATACTGGACACAAAACGCATGTCCAATAGTCCAATGGACATCTTGTGCTATTAGGGAAGGAGTAAGTATTGAAAAACTCTAACCTGTGGGCTGTCATTCAACCATCTTCTGGTTTTTGATTTGTTTGGATCAATCTATCAAAGATTTGATGAAATAATTATTGAATGTTGAAAATAAAACATCAAAATAACAAAGCTCGATCCCCGGAAACTATACAGGATGGTCTCTACTTGAGTTTAAATAACATTGACAATAACTCTGTATTATAAGCAGTTCATATAAGTAATTGTTAGGACCAAAATGATTGTATGTGTATAGAAAGGTAAAAATTATGATCCGAAGTATTACGGCGATAACTTTTAGTGCAGAAATAATGAATTGAATTCTCTACAAACTCGTTATGGAAGTGAAAACGAGCTTATAGGTGCAAACGCTATATCGTTGGTAGGGTGAAAAATCAAATTACATAAATGAAACACATTGTGAAGATTGAATTTATCGTCGTTTTGCCAGTCGACCAATTGTATCGGAAATAAATCTTGTTTTGCGTAGCTAGTGCTCGATTGAATTGGGCAAATGTTTCGAAATCAACTTGAAAATTTGTAGCTTTTTTTATTCGTTTGAGTGCAAGACTTTCGGGACCCCAGTTGAAATTAACGATAGCAACTGTTCAACGCAAATTGAAAAGTTTGAATAATAACTACGGAACAAATAAGCTGCAGAGCTGAAGTGTGTTCGAAAATTTGTTTTCGACAATTTAGTTGACTGGAAGAAATTACCATATCGATGATCACTCATTTATTAGTACACTCGCATAAAATAGCAAAAGTGACAATATTTCAGAAAAATATACGGTGTGTATCAATCACATGAAATATAAATTCGATAATGAATGAACGAGGCCGTGTCCGAAAAAAAAATTGGTATTCCATTGGTATTCTTAGAAGCACTTGTTTTTCGACAAAATCTTTTTACAGGGTAGGTATGTCATGTAACAGTAATCAAAACATTGCATTTTATACAACTGAACAATGCCTCCAAATTTGAAATTCTTATTTCAATTTGTCTATATTTAAATTTCAATCTGAATTCCTATGACTAAGTGTTACATATACTATGAACTATGTATACCTTTATATTATATTCAGGTTGAGAAGTGTCAGAATCTCAGATTTTTAATTTTGACTATATAGTCCTGTAAATATACATTTGTCTTTACTTCTGATTGAACAGATGATGGATATATGATGTAGGTAGGTATATGTGAGTATTTGGGATGAATAAACTGATTTGATTTGATTGGTACCAACTTTCTTATTTCAGATGCAACCCTGTATATCATCACATTTTTGACGAGTTCGTCGTTCTTACTTGATAGCGAAAATGTATATACAGAGGTGAATCACCCTGTACATAATATTTGGGAATACCTTGTATATATGGACATGGACCATCAAGAAATATTAAGTGTTCTCTACCCATGTATCCTACCGATTTTTAGGATCTTGTTTTTTGTTAATGAAGATATGCAAAATAATTTTTAAGGTTCATCAATCATTTTTGTTGATATGTCATAAAGATCATGACTAATATGGCCATTTCAGAAACAGAAAAAACATCACATCAAGTAAAATTGAAAGATTTCCCAACTCAAGAATGGTAATGAAAATTCCATATCTTGGTAGGCACGAACGCGCATGTTTGCTTGGAATGTCGTTAAAATAGACACCAGCTTTTGTGTAAAGATAACCAAATTCAACTTTGATTGAGATTAATGATATGCAGAGTAGTTCTATCTTCAGTTTAGAGGACGCTATTAACGCTTTCCTCCATTAACATCATCTGCAGTTTTTAGCTCGGTCCTGATGGAATAACGTCGTTTGCACCAATGCATTAAAGACACATTGGCGGCTATGGAATAAAAATGATAAGGTAAGCACCTGAATATTCTAGTTACCAACAATAGCACTAATAGCAGGTATATAGAAGCTTCTCGAAGAAAAACTAATACTATAGGTGTATTGATATGATTATAAGTTGCATCACGTCAGATTGTAGAAGCAGTGCCAGATTCACCTGTCACCATCAGAATCACCGCATTGTGCGATTCGACTATACCTATAGATGATTTCAAAAGTTGAAATATTGACACTAACAAATTTGATTGGAAACTGGCTGAGGCATCACATAAAAAACGCCATAATGACTGTGAGGTCGCATACAACATTCGTTATAGCTCTCATTACATTATTAAAATCTGCCATAGGTACAGCAGCAAAATCATTATATCTAGAGAGAGGATTTTACTCCGAAATATAAGAGCTGTTTGCTGTTTTTCTTTCGCTATAAGTATACATCGAATGTTTCGGTGAACAAAGTACCCTGTAGGTATATTTGATTCATCTAATAATCATGTTGACTCCAACCTTGGTTACTAAGGTGATTCCAAATCTTAAATTTATAAGGCAATTCCAATCCTGTGCTTTTCAATAAATTAATAGTTTGGGAAAAGGTGTCAATTGAAATCAATCTTGACCAAAAAATAATGTTATTTTGAGAGTATCCAACAAGGAGAATCTCATATTATTCAACAAGCAACCTTCGAGATGATGATCTGATCATTTTTAATTTCAATTCTGATTCTGAAGCCAAATATAAGGTCTTCATTTACCTACTATTATTACTATATTTGCTGATGCTGTCACTGTTGGAACAAAATAATTTTGTACACCTGTGTTTCCTGTAGGTTTTAGAACTGAAAGATCACCCTATATGTTTATCCTAATTGATTATGTCACTTTTGACGATTGTTCACGTCATCTCCTTATTTGTGTTACAAGGTGTATTTGTATGATTATTTCTATTAAATCATTACCACAATACCAAACTTTCTTCCTCTCAAGAACCCTGCTCAACAGTCACAATTTGGGGAATATTTTCACTTTGTATTTGAAAAGTGTTCGGAAAGTGTTCTTAACCGTCAACTTATAGTTGCGTAGCAAAAACCTTAGTAAGTCTAGGATTCATATGAGTATGAGGAAGACGGGGACCTTAGCTTTTTAAGTGCAATCCGTATAGCGCACTACTCTGCTGGTTATCGTTGAGAGTCCGAAGGATTAAAATCTAGGTACCAAGAATATTCGGTTGGTCACCTATCTCCTCCCGATAAATGATACCTACTATAGAAATAAATAAATATTTCCAATAGCCGCCACGGGATTTGAACCCGGGCCCATAGGCTATATGAGCCATCAGCGATTCAACGCACTTGACTACCAGCAGTTCAGTTCAAGACTCTTCTTCAGTCATTTCTTTTATTAGTAAGCATGGTCTCCGAGGTTTTGACCCAAGAATTCAAAGGAAAAGAAGAAGAAAAGAGCTTTACAGTGATAATATAATTTTCAAATTTGTCCTTAGGTTTCCTTGCATCGATCGATGGAGTTCCTAAAATAATACCCTATATTCGAATTTTATGAATGATTTTTTCGTTGCGAAAACTACACACGAAACAAAGAGGTATTGAGGACCATATTTCGCATTTCTTAGCAACAGAAACTTCCACCCTCATGCAGTAGAGAAATGTTGGTGCAAGCGGCGCTGAACCGATTTTGCCGCTGTCAGAGCGTTCGAACGATTGGAAGAAGACTAGATAGATGGATACCCTTCTCATCTTGCTGTATCCCACTCCTGATCTCCATGTCTGGCGATATATTGAAAAAATCCTCGGATATCATTATGAAGAAGATATAGAAATGAACATTAAATTCGAATCGCAAGATCTGAATAATTTGAAGTTACGAGATCAAATTGATGGGATTTGATAAAGTAACGGTTGATTGAATGTAATAAATCATGATAGATAAACATATTATATATATTATCAATTGAAATATCGTTATAATCTTGCAACCATCATATCCAACAACTATAGGTATAGGTATATATTTGATGGTGTACACTGAGAAAAATTTTTCATCGTCACAGCAGATTTTTCTGCTGCGATAGCCAAAAATTTTGGCTACATAGGGGACAGGAAATATCTTTACTACTGCAGAAGAGAGCACTTTACTGCCAACGTCTACCTGTGGTAGCACAGCTACTTTATAAAGAACTTGTTTACAGTGTCAGCTAAGTAACTTTGCTGTCGTAATTCGTAATAAAGATACTCTCCTGTTATGGAAGAGTTACTATGCTATAGTAGGAAAGCGGTTTCATTCTATTATTTTGTTGTTGAAAAGTAGATTACTGATACAGGAGAGATATTTGTTGTTAAAAAGAATGCTCACTGATATAGGTAAGAGTCTTTATTAGAAGAGCAGAGTTCTTGCCTAGAGCAGCAGAGTGTTTTTTTTAGAGTCAGCGGAAGTTAATTCTCTCACAATAGCAAATATATTTGCTGGAAATATCCTCATAGTGGTACCATTTAGCGCAATCAACAAAACTAGGATGTGAACAAAGTTTAATCAAACCCCTAAATGTTCATCAATCGATATTCAAATTATTGCCAATTTCTGAAAATTTAGAGATTTGATAAAAGTTCGTTTATTCTAGTTAAATTGTTGCACGCATCACTATGGTTCCACTTTCGAAGAGATTCCCCTCAAATATAATGCTATAGTAAGAGAATTAACTTCCACTTGCTAATTCTTATTAGACTGTCTCAGCCTATAACATCATAATTGTTTAAGGGACTAAGAATTTTAATAAAACAACAGTACCTATGCAAATTTTAATCAATTTATTCTCCTATATCGGTTCTCAAAAAACTTAAATCTATAAATGAGTATAGGCAATGAACAAAAAATATATTTATTCAGAATGTCAGGGCACATTTATTAATAAGTATATATCAAAACCAAAAATCAACTAAATAAAAAAATAAGAAATCAGAACTCAGTATATGTATATATACGATATTTTCCGGTCACATTAATGTATTTATCATTACAGAAATCTAAACATTTTCAAAACGATGTATTTTCTCAACGACATAAGTCAATACTTATTTCCATTCCATGGATGAAATAGTCAAATTATTAATTGGAACAATTTCAAAGGTTTCAAAAAATATCAGTTCTTCAAATGAGATACAATTTATCCTGTTACTTCCTTTCATCAATAATAAGGAAAAATAATGTTCATTATCAACCATATCTCGACATTTGGGGTCTTGTTCACGTCTTGATATTGCTTCGAGGATTATACAGAGAAAGTATTATACTTTTGAAATAGCTATCACTATAATATTCATGATGGCAACTATAATAAGAAATCCCAGCTTTCAAGGTATATGCTTTAAAATGATCGTCGTCCATCTCTCAAGATCATTTAATTTGTAGTTTATATACACACGATGAACCATATACATACGTAGGTATCACAAAAATTTAAACCAAACATGCGTTAAGGGTTTCACTCAAACTCAACACGAATTTTTTTTTAATTATCCACTGTTACTATGTGAAAACAGAAAAACACCGGAATAGTGAACGAACGACGGACGACCAGACGAAATGAACTGTTGCAAGTCTGGCGATAAATGAAAACGATACCAACCGAACTGCGATTTTGGCATGTCCATACCGCTTTCAGCTAATAATTTTTGCTGGGCTAGCAAAGAACATTACAGTTATTATAAAGAAATATTTCGTGATACAAATATTTTCTGCTAGGATAGCAGAAAACATTACTGTTATTATAAAGAAATGTTGATGAAATCTTCTTTGCTACAACAGTAACCTATCTAACTATCGTGGAAAAGTATATTTTCATGGTAGCAGAAATAATTTCATAGAATTGCAGTTCTGCTACTACAGCCAATTTTTTTTCTGTGAGAGAAAGTTTCTTCGCAATTACAATAAAGCAGTTTCAGTAAAGTGATCTTTTCTGTAAGAGCGAAGCAACATTACTACGTTTGTAACTTTTTTGGCTATAACAGGCGAAAAAAACTCAGCAAAGACCTTTCTCCTGGGACTTTTCTCAGTGTACTTATTGGATCTATCCATATTATATGCCTCCATGGTGTATTCGTGTATAAGATGGATTGGATATATATAGTGTCACATAGGACTCACAGGTTAGGTATTGAGCTGTTGCCTAATATTGAGATTTCGTAGAATTATATATAGGTATACTTAGGTACTTATTATTCAATTTCTCTGCTAACTCACAATCGATCATTATTGAATGGCATTCTTCATTATTTTTTTCAATTCATGTTCAAACATTATACCAACACCCCAACTGATTATCTCTGATCCAACACAACACAGTGATATGACTATAAATCTCAACTCATCCAAACCCTTCAAACTTGAATGGCACCTCGTAATTTCTGTGTATACTCATCCCGCGTAGGTACACCCTGTATATAGTTTTTGAAATATACAATGCTAATTAAGTACTTCCAAAATTCCCGCGAAGTCAAGCAGCATCAGCGGACATTAAGCGAGCACGAAAACCCAGGGTTAGTACAGTCGACTAACTAGTCAAAGCTTCCTGCCGTCGACAACATGTTTATGTTGGTAAAATACATCCTCAGTCCTCACAGATAGAGTCGTATGTATATAGCGATAATAGGAACCCGGAAGGGGAAGGGCGGAGACGCGACCAATGGCGGGCGTAACTCGAGAAGTCCAATTGCGCCAATGGCGTGCGCGCCCCTATCCGGGAGTCCCTCCCTCCCGCCAATGAAAAAAGCATTAATCTCTTTCAAAAATAGAGCAGAGAGCAGCCACACAGCCAGGCGACACGCACCGAATCGCTAACTGCCATAGAGGCCCCCGTAATGAGCTCACCAGTAGCACATATTTAACATGTAGTTGAGTTTATAGACATCCCCTCTAGCTCACCTTTTCGTCCGTGGACAACGCCCACTGAGCCCACCTCGGCTAGTGCACAGTCTCTCCGAGAGTCAGTTCAGTTCATTGTCGACCCAATAGTGACCCGTGCACGGGCCTACCCATATTCATTTCGACAGCAACACAAACCCCTCGTTGACCATAGTGTGTGATGTGCTGTGTGGCGGGCCACGTGTAGTTCGTGTTCGCCAATTCCAATCGCCCTGTGACTAAGTCGACGCGGCTTGATCGCGTCCTCAAGTTGCAACCACGTCGTCCCCACTGTCAATGACGCAACACAGCGACGCGTCCAGTGACCGGTCCGAAGTGTCCGTAACACCTCCTCCGCCAGTCTCCAGGATGCTAGAGTTCGCCAGCCACCAGAACCTGAGCTTCCTCAACCTGGAGCACCGCAACATGCTGGCCGCGCCACTGGCAGCGCTGCACTCCATGACTGAGATGAAGCAGCACCAGGAACACCTCCACCACGGTCAGCAGGAGAAGAGCGACAACGACGTCTTGCTTGAGCGCACCAGCTTGCACGTGGAGCGTTCGGGGCTGACGTCGCGGAGTCCTCTGGGGGCTACCAGCAACAGCAACAGCTCGCAGGGGGCCAATCCTCACGGTATCGACCATATTCTGTCGAGGCCCACGCAGATAACTACCGGGCCGCTGCACTTTCCGCATAACCTCGGCTTCACGGCGCAGAATACTCTGGGCATGGCGTCCAATAGCTCGCACCAGAGCACCTCGAATTCCGGACTGCGAGGCTTCAACATCGCCGCCGCCGCCTTCTTCCACCACCATGCAGCCAACTCGGTGAACAAGCCCCCAGTGGAGCTCGGGAGGAACACCGGGGGCTTGTACTGGCCGGGGATCCAAGGACTCAATCCCATGTCCTGGAGAGATCGCCTTAGTAGTAAGTGATCAAGCTCTATTTTTCTCACACTCATTATGTACAAACTGGCGCTCAACGTATACGGTATGATCTGAATTTTATCTGGGCACGTTCTTGTGCCACTGTCAATATATGTCCTAATCATGAGAACGTAGCATTGGTTCAGATTAAGTCTATCTCCTCGGTGTTTGTGCGAGGTGACAGAACAAACATCCAGAATCAACAATTTGGTCTGATGGTGGTGTGGAATGGGGAACGTGCAGATATCAGTGTTTACGATGGGAATTATGGTCGTATATAGGTATACCCGATGAGGACGTTAAATGATCAACATGCTAGTCGGGATCCCGCTATATGCATCCACTATAATTGATAACCTGGTGGGTATGCAAGAAATGGCAGTTCGCACATAATCGAATGAGCTGTCAGTATATACCTATGGTTGATACGTTCGTGTTGTGATTTCCATGTCCAACCTGGGTAATAATAGCTAAGATACGGGAACATACACCTTGTTGTCAGGATTATATTATATCTAGGCATCAGAAAAGAGATTTCTTTCGATTCAAATAACTGTTCATTTGTCATTTGTGGAATAAATGTTCCACTGCTCACAATTTTTTTTTTGGAACACGGATTCTGTCCTAAACAGAAAAAACATTTATTGAAGTAGAAATTAATATAGTTTTTGCCATTATACCTACCTACCTATATGCACCTATATAATCAACAAAATCAGATTCTTTATTTATCTTGAGTAATAAATATCGTGTACCTTCAACCTCACCAAACTTACTTATCTTTTGTTTCCCATCATGGAATAGGTAGAGGCCATAGGGTATTCATGAAATTTTGACTCGAATTCTGACATGTTTCATCAGGTTTGTATTTAAACCTATACCTATATAACACGTATACTAACGTGCCGATGATCCAATGTACCAAAATGGCAATTCTTCCAAAATTATTTGAGATTATCCCAGTTTATAATATTGAACATCAGGATGGCATCAGGATATAATTATTGTCCAATAATGCATGCATAGAATCAATGTTATCTGTTTTTCATTTTTTCAGCATATATAAAAGATAATATTTTTCAACTGAAGCTTTTATATCAAATTCAAAAAATAAATTAAATTTATATCAAATATAAGATTATACCATCAGGATCATCATCAGCTTTTTATTAAAAATTGCAAATCTGTCGAACCCCTGAGACTGCTCCCACACCTAGCAATAAATCGCCTTCATGTATATCATTATACAAGGTGCAAACTTGTGTTATCTAATATAATATCTTTTTGGTAATGAATGTAGGTATGTTCCCGTGAAATTGAATACGATATTATCAGGCTGACATATGTGATAATCTGATATTCAGATTAACAGTTTATAATTACAATGTGATATCAGCGAAGTGCAATAATTTATTAATACGATGACACACAAACACATGTTCACAATCTGAAATCGACGAATGTGTTTTCCAGCGTACTTAAAATGATTTCCTATAAAAATAATTATACCCAGCGAGGTTTTGTTTAGGTAGCGAAATGTCTTTGCTATGATGGGGTGATTCTGGGGTAAATGTATTTATTCTATAAACAACCGTAGGCGAGATTATACATCGGATATTTATCTAGCAGTATCAGCTTCATTCCACTTCGAAAGTCAAAGAACCTATATGCATGAATTAAAGAAAACACAATTCTAAAATATTTCGGCCAATTGAATTCCTTGTGCCTAAATACTTATATCGATTTGTATAACAGGTGTGATCAATTCAGCATCTATATCATATAATATGCTCAAAATCACAGATGTTCGTGCAAAATATTTTGAGGCACTTGTCAGTACATCTATTTTCAAAACAACCGCGCGATCATCACGAATGAAGCTATGACCCTTCACTTGCTTTTTTATTATCTATACCTACTCTATGCTTTTCTTAGAATAGATTGTTTCTTAAATGTCTACTTATCTAATTTAGTAAATTATACTTTCTTATCTTCGAGTACTTATTACTTGTGATAAATATATACAGTGTCTTTCTAAAGATATGGAATGGTCTCGTATTTCAGAAACGGCTCAGACAGTATTTTGCCGAGTTTACAGTTTTCTATAGATATATTATTGAGTGGTGACTCTATATTTTCATGGAACAAGCTATATTTATTTTTCATTGCAAATGGCTCTCTTTCAAAATACTTTATAGTCAACTGATTGAAAATGACAGTGGGTATACCTGTATCTTGAAATGAATTTATAAATAAATCGATTGATATTTTGCGTTTGAAGTGACATATAGCAAAGAAGTATAGCGTTGAATTTTAATCTAGTAGGTATAGGCTATAGCCCACTAGCCCCAGCAAACTCAAAATTCGAAAGATAGGAAGTACACTATAAAAACAGATATGTAAAATTCCGGTAAATAACGTTGGTTATTATATGACCAACGTTATTTACCAGAATTTTACAGTCTAATCTGTAAAATGCGTTTACAGTCCCTATACTGTAATAATAATACATAATATATACTGCTTTATTACTTCACGATTCTTATTCAAATATTCGGTATTTTCACATGGTAATTTTAGTTATTTTGTGTAATAATACATAATATAAACTGCTTTATAACTTTGCGATTTTCAGGTGAATATATTGTATTTTCACCTAGTTATTTTCATTATTCTGGATTTATTCTATAGGACTTTTCACATGTGATTTAGCTCTTTTTTTTACCATCAGGTACTTTTTCATCGGTTTATTACATTTTACAGTGTACTTTTGTACTGTTAATTCTATATTTGAAAGGTTGAGATGTTTGTAATAAAAATGTCAATTCCAAAGAAATCATTTATTCAACATAACAAACAAAAATAAAATGTCGTATAATACATTAGTCATTCTAACGATGCCCACATTTATACATAACATTATACTGATGATAAATGAAAATAAGAGGCTCATCACATAATTATCTAATTTGTTAAAACTACAATACAATTGATATATAACGGAATTCTGCTCCTCCATTTTTTCTATGCAAATACTGATGTTTATTATATTATTCTATAATCAAACAATTGTAATCACAAGTTCTACACGTGAACATATTGGTTACTGTGTTTAGATCTACAGTTATATGAATGAAATTGTTTTACCTTAAAAAAACACTTGGAACTGACATGAACATTAACACACACACTGGTCACCGTGTCATCGACGCACCAAGTAATTTTTTTGAGGTTTGAGGTTATCCATTTGTGGCGCGGGCATAGGCGTTGACGTCACGTGCATAATTCAAGTATAGGTACCTGAATTTTACTGAACTCTTGCAGTTTTACGTTATTCCCAAGGAAAAAAGCAGTGTAATTGGGATTCACAAAGGGAAATGACAGTATTACAATTGATTATTCAGTAAGGACCTGAAATTTAAGTGGTAAAATAAAAAAAAAACATAATAAATACTAGAGAAGTACTATATTACATGGGAAAAATACCTATTTCAGGTGAAATTACTGGATTCTGTGAAAATCCAGTAAATATTCTGCATTATTTTACAGATAATATACTGTTTTTTCCACCTATTTTTATGAGTGTATGTGTTCTATAGTGGTTTTATGAGTGTTTGTGATGGGTTTTCCTATAGATGCATCATTTATTTTTTTTATCCAATCAAATGAATTGGTTATCTCAGAAACATTCATATATATACACATCTTCATCATTATCTTACTCTTCATGAAATTTGTAGCATGATCATCAGTAAAAAAAAATAATGAATTGAATTTCGATTATAGGAATTCATTATGTAACAATATAAAATGAGTTACATTTTCGCGCTTTTTCGTAATAACTTTCCACAACAAATTGTTTTCAGCTGTATATAGGTACCTTATGTTTTCTTAACTTCCATAACTTGATAGTATTTCGAAAATCCTTATACGCAAAGTTGAGTAATTTTATGTTCATTCAGTATTTGGAGAAAGCTATATTTTCATCATTTTCATTTTTTTCTGCTTTATTTTTGAATGGAAAAACTGAAAACACTTCCATTATTACTTTTTGTGGTTTCCAGAATGGCATTTTTATTTGTGAAATTCGATGTTCCAACGTTTCGTGGTCATGTATCACACATTTTTTCATCATAGATTGAGCCCTGGGATATACAACATACAATAAAACAAAAAGAAAGTGCTTTTAATTTTTGTGTATCTCTAGTACCTAATGAAGTAAAAAAATTCAAATTATAATTGTTCTTTTCAAAATATTTTGGCTCTGCAACTTTTCCACAATATAAACTTTTTCATCCTATCTCTTATACGGTTTTCGGAGACCACAATGGTGAGCATCGATCGAATTCAAATAACTGTGTATTTCTCATTCAAAATTTGTAAGGTACGATTAGAAAGGTTTGTTCTCTTATTTCAACATATTTTTATCTATAACAAATCCAATATTTCCTACTTCGATATGTATAAAGGGCTAATGAAAATTAGGTATACGTCGAACATTTTGACGTGATATGTCATGGAAAAGCCATGACTACAACATTTTATAAGAACTTTGCACATACAAACAATACATTTGAACGTTCGTCTGATCGATTCAATCTGCACAGAAAAAAAGGATCTCTTAAATCAAGTTGTAACCGCATTAACTCAAGAGATTGGTAATCTTGAATATAGGTCCAACCAAATATTAGTTTGATTTTTCGACAAAATCCTCTTGACTACTTAAGATCAAAAAGTTTTGTGTCAAATGTATACTTTCTTATTAAAAAATGTGGTTTGTTTGAGGCAAGAATATTTCAATGTTGTTGTGAAACAATTTTCTTGGATGAAGCTGATTTCTCTGCACATCTGAACAATGATCCTCTTGATTCAAGAGGAATCATTTTTAATCCATTTTTATTGATTTTGAATGATTGCAACTCTGCATGCCGATAATTGAAAATGAAAAATATACTGTAGTTTTTTCGCAAACTGGGGCTGCAGTATTGATACAGCAATGAATTATCACTTCAAGCACATTAACATGACCTGACACCACAAAACAAAGCAATCTTAACACCCAACAGTGCCAGTGATACGACGTAATGTCCACATATATTCTAGATTGTTTTTGCTTCCAGGAAACCTTTTACGTCCATGTTGAGTACTCTAGTTATAAAGAATTCGCGAGCCTGCACTCTGCACTATAGGAACACAAGTACCATCAAAGAAAACTTCACATTAACCTGTCACAAAGTATCTCTTGATAGTCTTGGCGGCCAACGGCGTTATTGATGGCGTTGTCTAGCTGGTTCTGCAGACAGCGCGCGTACTGCGCATCTTCGCTTCGAGCGCTAATTTTCAATCATGCGTATTGGTCGAGCTGGTCACGTGGTACATGCTTCCGTCATCAAAACACATTTTAATAAGAAACGATATTCTTGAGCTGAGAGAAATAAGTTTGACTGACATTACTCACAATGTTTTCTAAGGTGAAGAGTGCGGATGATTCAGTTCAACCAAATTCATGTAAACAGGCAAACAACGTGATTATTTAAAAAAAAAACTTTCTGGTCAATCTGAGATTATTATTCTTATCGGAAGATCATACAATTCGAGAATATATGTATATTTGATTTAAGAAATCCGTTTTTTCTGTGTGCGATCAGAAATCTCACCTATAGCCGGAGCACAACAAAGTGTGTTGGAAAACAAGGCCCGGCTTCACCGACAGCTATCAGATCTCGGTAATTAATGTCTCGAGCATGTTTGATTTGCCGAGTTAATATCGCTACTGCCAGATGGCGCCAAACAAATAACACATACGTCACCGGTCATTACGTATATCCGCGCTAGATTCCGTTCTCGCAGAGTCCACTGGCCGCAATCATCTATACTTGTATATATTGTGATATACGATGTAATAATGTTGCAAACATATGTGCCTCTTTGCGCGATAACGAAATTACTATTGATATCTTCTAATCAAGTTGTGCTAATGAAGAAACGCATATGTCGCTCGAATTTCGAACTAATGATTGATAATAATTTTGTGCACACTCATAATGTATTTGGTATCGATGGCCCGTGAAAATAATAAAAGTAAATAATGTTCAGTTCAACCGCATATTGTCGACATCTTGCCAATAAGCGGTTGATTGGGTACATTCAACATGTCAGTCCTTTCAGTTTCTTTTACCCCTTGTCATATCGTTGATTTATTTCTTGAAGAAATCATGGTTTTAGGTTTTACGATCATTTCATATTTAAATGTTCACAGAATATACGCTGGCAGTAAGTAATCTGAAAACTGAAAACTAATTTTGCCAATAAGAGACTAAACTAAACGAAACACTGCATTCTGACAGTTCGAAGGACATTTCTGTTCATGAGAACATTCATTTGGTATCGATTTCTCCATTCTCATCAATTTCATTTCCATCTATAGTACCAGATTGCATGGAATTTATTACTGTAAACTCACAAATATCAGATATATTAGGCTCGTCCCGCTTAGGTATATGATGTTCACTAAACCCTATACTGCTTGTACTTGGTTCTTGGTTCGTCACTTGATATGTTAACTCTTATCCCTATAAGATTCGCCAGCAATTACTGATGCAAGGATAACACCTTCTCATCATCAATGGCTTAACAAGATAACTATATACAGGGTGTCCCCTCTCAATTGGAAAAAACTTCTGGGGCATATTGAGGAACCATAGACAAGCAGTTTGAGATAAGAGACTGATGTCCGGAAGTGCATGGTTTTCAAAATACAGGGTGTCAAAGTTTTTTTCAAAATAATTTTTTTTTATTATTATTTCAAAGACACGTTAACCGATTTTCTTGAAATTTGCTAGTGATGTAAGCTTTAATAAGACGCTCAGTTAGCACTAATTAAATGATAATTATGACTTCCAGTGGCGCCCCGGGGGACAGTGTCACGAATAAAAATGACAAAAAATGTACGCTGCTGACTTTTTTTAAAAATTTTATATATTTTTTAGAAAGCTCAGTTAAAAATACAACTTTTTTGTCACTTGATATTTTTTCGTATCTCTCTCCGTTTTCGAGAAATTTTTTTTATTAAAAACTTCATTGAAAGGTTCATTATTATTAGAAAGAAAAACAAGGAGGCTTTTTTACAAATAATTTATTATTAATTAGTGGAGAAAATGCTCAAAGTGTCCACCATGCATTTCAATGCATTTTCTGCACCTGTCGAGCCAGGATTCGCGCACCCGAGCAAACACGCCTGGATTGTTCGCGATAAATTCCGCTGCCACCACAACTCTAGCAACTAGGTCCTCCATGGTCGGCACATGAGTTGCATAGATCAACCGTTCCATTTCGCCCCAAAGAAAAAAGTCCAGGGGGGCCAAGTCCGGCGACCTTGCTGGCCAAGGGACGGGACCACCTCTACCAATCCACCTGTTGTTGTAGGTTTGGTCGAGGTAACCTCTCACGGTGCGCGCAAAATGCGCTGGACAACCATCGTGTTGGAACCAGGCCTCTCTACGCAACTGGAGGGGTACATCTTCCAGCAGCTCGGGCAGAATATCTCGCAAAAAAAACTAGATAGTTATTCCCGTTGAGGTGATCAGGTAGAACGTACGGCCCAATCAAATGGTCGCCAAGAATACCTGCCCAAACATTAACACCAAACTTCTGCTGATATCCTCTGATGTGCGTAGCATGGGGATTTTGTTCGCTCCACTCGTGGTTATTACGAGGATTGAATGTCCCCTCGCGCGAAAATCCTTTTTCATCGCTCGTGAAGATTATACTTAAAAAATCAGCGTTTTCATCCGCTTGACGGAGCAACCACTCGCAGAACTCGAGCCGCCGAGGAGCGTCGTCAGGCAGTAGATGCTGCACCTTTTGCAGTTTAAATGGATAGAGATCGTGGATTTTCAATACTCGATGGACAGTATTTTTGCTGCAATCAAGTTGCGACGCAATCAGACGAGTGCTAGTGTTGGGCTCATTCTGAATGCGTGCCATGACTTCATCCTCAACGGCATCTCTGATCGGAAACTGCCTTGCAAATTCTCGAATAGGCTGCAAAGATAACAAAGCCTCTTAGATTGGCTGTAAAACAGAAACGCGCAAGAAAAAAACACAGAAAGTTGCCATTTCTGCAATACTTATACCACGAATGAGCCGGTCTCCCGTAGATTTTGATGAATTTTGATAAAAATCTTATGGTTTGGCAATTCACGATTTGGGAACCGCTGCCCGTACAACCGTTGTGCTAACAAAGAATTACCCCGCGCTTCCCCATACAATAGATGCATATCTGCAAGCTCGGCTAATTCAAACCGATTCATTTTTGCAATTAGTGTAACGTTTGAAGATAATTAAGTACTTAGAAACTCACACTTTTACTAAAGTTTGACATGTTTATGTGTTACCATGACAACATTGTTTTGTTTTAGATTTTCAGATAATGAACCTTTCAATAAAGTTTTTAATAAAAATTTTTTCTCGAAAACGGAGAGAGATACGAAAAAATATCAAGTGACAAAAAAGTTGTATTTTTAACTGAGCTTTCTAAAAAATATATAAAATTTTTTTAAAAAGTCAGCAGCGTACATTTTTTGTCATTTTTATTCATGACACTGTCCCCCGGGGCGCCACTGGAAGTCATAATTAACATTTAATTAGTGCTAACTGAGCGTCTTATTAAAGCTTACATCACTAGCAAATTTCAAGAAAATCGGTTAACGTGTCTTTGAAATATTAATAAAAAAAAGTTTTTTGAAAAAAACTTTGACACCCTGTATTTTGAAAACCATGCACTTCCGGACATCAGTCTCTTATCTCAAACTGCTTGTCTATGGTTCCTCAATATGCCCCAGAAGTTTTTTCCAATTGAGAGGGGACACCCTGTATAGATTCATATAATTACACTGGTATAATCCATGATTGAGTAGAACTACATATTATTGCGAAGTAGCATCAGTAACAAGAAAAATATCACAAGAAACATTGAAATGAATGGAACGCTTGGTATGTATCTGAAAGTGTCAAAATAGACTTAGAATTAGAAGCAGTAGGTATCTACTTACCAACCATCAGACGAACAGCTCTCCTCTGGATATGATCCAGGACCCTGATGAGCAATGTGATGGACAATATTCATAGTGACAGGCGAAAACTGTGTGCTTTGTAAATTATGAGCAGTTGTTAAGGTGTGAATTAGCTTCGAGATCAGCTCTTGGCATGAAACAGAAAATTTTGATTCTGCGAAGAAGTTTTTGCAATAGACCGCACATGATCAAGTGGGTGACGGAATAATAAATGATTTGGTGTGATGTAAAAAGTTCCAAGTTTCAAGTTATAAGTCATAACAAGTTCATCCATTGTTTTTCAATGTAACCATTTATACAGATGTCATCATAAGTTTCAAGTCCTAAGAAAAATTGGCCAACATTATCTCTTACGACTTACAACTTAAAACTCGATCGATTTGCGCATGATTTTGCAAAAGGGTATCATAACAAACAGCAGAAGTTGAATGCATGTAAAGCAAAAAAAAAGGATATAGTTTGGAAATTTGAATTGAATCGAAGGAAATGACAAGATCGACTCTATTGACAGTTCTCAAGACTTCTTGTTCATTTTTCCTTGACACTTACGACTTGAAACTAAAGACTAAAAACCTCTGCATGAATCCACCGTGGATGACTGATAGACCAAGAGCAAAAAACAAGTACTTAGTAGTGAAATCTGCTCATAGTCCATGCAACGATTCATATCACTGTGAATGCAGATCGCAAATGTTTCTTTCTTCCTAAAGACGTGACGAAGTTCACATCGAGACAGGCACGCTTGATAACCTAGAGACCAGTTTCGGGCTGTCATCAGTGCATCAGGCTATAGTCGAGGTCGAGGAAAGTTATTAGTAGTTTTCAGTTAGTTATAGTTGGTATTTCAATTCAGATACTTTATCCAATTTCATATGGCTCTTGCATTCTGCATACCTAATGCTCAACTTCGATAAATTATTTCAATATTCCGGGAACCCAACAACGTAAACTTGTCTGGGAATGAAATAATTACCGCTGGCAACACAATACTATCACATGAAATGGGTCCTAAAATATGTATTAATTGGGGTGGAATCATTTATATCTCCCGAGACTCGAAGACACTTTGTCGTTTATATGTAGTAATAAACGCTATTCTCGAGTAGGTATACTTCAAGTTTATGGGAGCACGGCAGGCATGATGACCTTTCTGTTATAAGAGCAAACTTATCTAATTGAAGGCCCCCAGTATACCGAATGACTAGTTCATCGCAGCAACATTTAGCAGTACGTCATGCTATAGTGTGCCCAATTCGGCTGGCTTTTAGTGCCTTTTGCAGCCGTGTGCAACCGCCAAATTTACTTCAACCACTTAAGGCTGCTATGTCCCCCTCTGCCTCTATATGGGTTGTGGCTAATGGATCGTATATTTTCTTGATATTGCATAGCTAATAAGTTGATTTATTGACCGAAAACGCTGTTATTTCGGTATTCACTGATGTCATAATGGAATGGGTCATTTAACACTGCTCAACTTTTTGTTGCTAATTATCTACTTTTGGTGTTAAATGAACTCATTAATCGGTTGTCATCTGCTGATACATCAGATTCGGGGGGAGACTTGCTACGTCTGTGGGGTTCTTGAAAGTTGGATGTTATAGAATGTGTTTTTTTTTCTGACAAAAAGTTGTACACTGAGAAAAGTCGTCCAAGTGAAATGAGTTGCTGACTTTTCTTCATTTCTGGTAGATGAAATTTTCATTGCAGAAAGTATTTCTGTCACTCCTAAAAACTTGTTTCTGGAGTAAGATTACTGTCTCGAAAATAATACCCACCTGCGATTAAAATCCTGTCTAATAATTCGATAACTCTCTGAGATACAGGTAACTGATTGGGAATGAAACAATAATTGTTAGTATCGAACCGATATTTCAGAAATATATTTTTTGTGATAGTTGCTCATTTTGTCAATATATTCGAGCTGAATAATTATTGCAGGATGCAGAATATTGATGAGTAGTGATCTACTGCATAATTTCCATGTTTTCGGTTGTTTCCGTCAAAATTCATGAAGCTTCGACGCTTTGGTTTCGGTCACCACACAAACAAAATTTTGAAATTTTGGCATAGACCAGTTCTCGAGGTAGGTACGCTATGGTTTGCAAGGTGTATTACTGGGATTTTTAAAGTGCATGCTCATTTATTTTATTATAATCAGTTTGTATACATGTGCAATAGTCAGGCTCAAATAATAACAAAGTAACAAGAGTTTTATAAGGTGTACATTTCCATTTTATTATAATAAATTGAATTTTATAGTGAGTGTTTGCACTTGTAGTCGGACGTCAGCCTAGTGCATGGCTAGTGGAATAAAGTTTCTATAAGTTTTTAAAAGTGGAATCATAGATGGTCTATTATTTTTGAATCTCTATCCGACGATTAATACAGGACCAATACAGGTATTACTCCTAACCTATTGGGAGTTCAGGGTTCATTTACTAGAACTTGGTTGTCCTCTCATCCGGAGCTAGCTAGGTGTACTCAGGAAATGATAATTTTCTTATTACTATATATAGCTTATCAGTTGACTCATAGAAGAAGGTTACTAACTCACCATAAGCTAACTATCAGTTCGAGGTGAGCTAGTCAATAGCTAAAGGCTATCAAAACAACTCACTTGTGATCACAGTTCTTATCAAATGACAATTAATGGCATGTGATTTATTTTAGCAACCTCATTTTGCTTGTTTTTATTTATCATTATTGAATATTCGCTTGGGACTAATGATTTCTTTTCTCGGTGTACGTAATAGATTGGAATAATAAATAAGTAGGTATTATAATATAATATATAATCAATTCAAGATGACGAATGAAAAGTGGTGATATTTTTTAATTCAACATACCTACCTAAGATATGTTCCTACCATAAAACTGTGAGGCATGTTATACTTACTTGATTTATATATGTCTGAAGACTGCATCTTTTTGCATTCCAAAATTTAAATCATGAAACTATACTCACTTCTTTTGATCCTAACAGAGATCGGTGATTCTATGGACGTAATCTTTCACAAAAGTATCAAGGGTAAAACTTTCAAAAACCCTCATTCAAGAAGCCTATATATCTGGTATGGATGCTCAATAGAAGTTTTGACGTTTCCGTTCCTATCAATGCTTGAACATACGTGACTTTCTTTCCAGTTTGGAGCTTTCCGAAACGAACAACAATGAAAAAAGTTATTAAAAACTTCCAACACAAACGAAACTACTGTGTCACTGTAAGTAATGTAGGTATAGGTATTCCCTTTGGTGAATGTTAGGGTTGGTCATATCCCGACATTAGTTGAAATACTAAGAAAAGTTGAAATCCATATTCGAACAGCTGATTCAGATACAGTGCTCAACATACCTACCATCAAGTGGAACTCAGTTTGAGATTTTATATTATTTCTATATGGGACAGTTGTATGTATAATGAAAATGTGTCTTTTAGATTGTTTTTTGTTTATTGTACGATGGAACTCAATCACTTAGTGATGCACAACTCACACAACATTGAGAGTTCAATAATTCAATACTTCTTCTGTTTTTAGTTAACAATAAGAGTTAAGTGTAGATATTAATATATGTAGAAGAAGACCTTATACCTCGAAAAATATTGAAGACGATCACCCTGGGACCATCATTTTCGTTTCCTAGCTTTTTAAACTTTTATCTGCGTTCTATAGGCAATCAATTAAATACATACAACATAACCCAACTTTCTGAATGACACGAAGCTGCACGATATAATATATACGCGAGATAATGAATAATTCATGAAACTTCAGTCAAAATCGTTATATAGACTTATCAGTTTAATATTCGAAATTATGAGGATTATAAACATAAATTTTATTATTTTTATGGCGTGATTTATTGATAGTAGATTGAAAATGTAAAATTGAAATTAGGAAGCAGCGTAAAACATGAAGGGCGGGATCATTTTATGGTTTCAATTAAAAGATACCCGAGCCAGATAGATACGCGATACCCAGTTTTGGATGGGGGTTTGATGCATAAACTGCTGATAGGGTGTGGGATTGTACCACATAAATAACAACCGATGCATATTTTGGAATTTATTGAATACAAATCATCTGCTAATCGAAAAAATTTATTTCGCTGAAAGAAGAAAAGAGATACGAATTCAAAATCAATTGTCAAGTTGACGTTAATACCAGAAACATTTTCGATTGGTACCACTGATATATAAAATTCGATGAATGTTGTCAGTTCATACGATTACTGCCTGTGAGCATAACTCTTCTGACTTCCATCATTTGACAATTCAGAAACGCGTATCGAAACAGAGAGGCTATTTCAATATTCATTTGCGTTTCATCACGACTTTTATTAGATGTTAGAACCAAAATAAAAAATGGTTTAGATACACCTATTATTCAATTTCCAGATGTAGGTACATACATACTTATTGATCTTATTCATTGATTATGTTCTGTGAGGAAAATGGTATCATCCAATGTAAGTTAAGTAATTATTAATAAAAAAACAATTCTCGAAATAAAGGTTGAAAATGAATACACTTGAATAATGCATCGTAGAATCAAAGTTAATTTATGAATCTGGTTTTTCTGTCCTTTCTGATACTTCTTATAATTTTAGAGATGCAAAGGGAATTGAAAAAATTCTATTATATTATGATACAAGTTTTATAAGACGCTATTTTGTCGCACGCGTTGTTTGGAGTACGACTATCAAAGTGAGGAGTGCTTCAAAGGACCAAGTATGCGACAACATGTCTTATAAAACGTGTGTCATATGCAATTTTTTCTATTTTGCATCAATACGTACAAGCGTAATAAAGCCCAGCAATGTAGAATTTAACAAAACACTCCAATATGTATGAGGTAAAGAGAATATTCAATCACTTGCCACAGGCAACAAAAAATATATTTGATCAGAAGAAATTCAGAAGATCTGTCAAGAATCTGCTAATTGAGAAAGCATACTATAACCTGCAGGAATATCATGCTGACAATATACATATCCCGTAATTGTGATGTTTTAATTTTATTTTGAGCTTTTTTGTTATATGTATGGTGACAGTGCATATTTTTATATATGTAGCTATATGTCTATTTTTCATGATGCAATTGCATTCACAGAATGCAAGGTTACCTTTTTATCTATTTTTTATTTATATTTTTTATCTATATATTTTATCTATATTTCTTATTATATTTAGTACTTTTTTATATATATTCAATCGTATTCTGTCAATATTTGTATTTTTGATACACTTTGTCAATAAGAATTCATTCTTGGACAATAAAGTATATATCTATATATCTATGTACTGTTGAGTGATTTTGATTTTTGTGATACCAGCGGTGAAAAATGAAATGTTGTTTTTGTTTTTACTGGTCAATTTAAATCAAATCACACTCTGAATTGAATGTATACCAATAAAAACATTGGGAATATCATTGTGGTTGCTTAGTGCTAAGCTCAAAATCACTGAATTTCACTTTCAATGTTGTTGCGGACCTACCTACACCTGATGATATATACCCTTTCTTATATCGATCGCCTCTTATTCTCTCACTATACCTATACTGTAGTTTTGACATTAGGAGATACCTATACTATATTTAGGTAGATTGACTATTTCATTATTTTATCCTCTAGAGTCTAGATAAATTAGGCGAAACATGTGCGAATATAAACCGTGATCCTCTCAATTTGCTTTGTGACCAAGCTCAACTCTTTCCTCCTATACATCGCGTCCACAGCCGCCTTATCAGTATCGAATTGTAATTGATGATTGTCGTCCGATACCGCCATCAAAAGAGTTGAGAGAAAATGTAAATGCGTGATGCAAGATAAAAGTGTCTGTAACTTCCCCGGAAGACTGTTATCATCTCAATTCATCTTCTGTATCGGGAAGTGTTGTGCGTGTCGTGTTCTACAAGCATCACCATTGTAGCAGTGTTTCTGCGGTCGTACGGGGGGCGGTTACCTAGCAACGGCCAACTCCAGAGGGGTGGGAACAGCCGCCTCGATCCAGCAAGCTGTTTTAAGCAAGACACCCTGTTGGAATAATTATATCTCTAGATAACAGGATCATGAGATTATCCACTTCGGTATCGCCCCATCTCGTTTATCTGGATGCTAACACACTCTTACAACCTACAATAATTATATCTGTTATATCTGCTATTCATCCTCAACATCATTTGAATTATCATTCATTACAATCTAAATGCTCTTTAATTTCACCTTTAGGGATATGATTGGAAATATTCAAAAATTTCGAAATCAGCTACAAATAAAAAGAATAGAGAATGCCTGATCCACCTCATGTATATACCTAACCAATGATTCAGATGATAATCTACCTAACGTATATGGCACAAAATTAATATACCAAGTACTGAAAATTCAAACAAATTTGATACAAATCTTAATCGCAGCTGAATCATCTGGAGCTATTGAATTTATGCATTTGAATTGAATCAAGTGAACAATCAGACCAGTCCTCTGAGAAATATTAGTTTTTCATAAGGCATATACCTACTCAGATTTCACAGCTGATAGAAGCTTTCATTTGGACCGTTTCTCAATAGTTCTCGTGCGATGAAGTGCAATTGAAGGTACGAAACTGACGAGCCACTTTTTTAATAACAAAAATCCCAATGCGCTCTTGCAGTGGTTTTGGAGTTTTCGGTGAATTTCATACAGGGAATACCTTGTTCACTTCCATCAATCATTCTCTGCGAGAGATATCCTGGTTTTCATCCATTAACCATTATTCATGCGTAACTAACATATCCATCGCGCTTTACTGTCTTTCATCTCCATACTATATATAAGCCAAGTAGTGCTTCGGATAACTCTTAAAAAAGCTAAGGTCCCCGTCTTCATCATATCTCATAAAAAGTCTGAGACTTTCGAGGGTTATCACCATCTCCAAGACGCTATTATTTCTGAGAGTAATAGAATTGTACAATGAAATTTATAAAAATAAACAAAAAGAAGGAATCCATCACATATGTCTGCATGATCACTTGATCAGATTTTCAATTAGTTCCTGAAGGCTAATGATCATAGCAGTCGATGCCTCCCAACAAAAAACAACCACCTTTATTGAAACATTTTTCATCAAACTCAACTGATGCCGTGGCCTCGATGTTTATCATAACTGAACAGGTATACCATTTCCTTTGCTATATATGAGAGGTTTAACAGTTTTACACTTTGTAGGGATTTTGATATAGCACGAAATAATGTCCCAGAATTATAAACGCGTATTCTTGTGTCTATAATGGAGATATTGTAAAATAATAATCATTACTACCTATCACTATTTCTACCTCAGATGTATCTGACAAAATGGCAAAATTGATGATATTTTCATATGGGTGTATCTGCAAATTTTGTCTTTTTTAAAAAAAGTACAATTATGTACATTATTCATATAAACTCCAGCGTGAAATACATGATCGATGAGTTGTTATCAGGAGATATGAAAATGACACTTTATGAAATAGCAATTATAGGTCCTCATACAATGATAGAATCATTCAATTGTCATCAATTTTGTTTTTCCTCATCTCTCCTGTAAAGTTAGCAGATATCAGTTACGCCCATACGTCATAAGGGGGACGATCATGCATCAGTGGTGAGTAATATTAGGGACATAATTATATCGTCCAGAGCAGATAGATAAATGGTAACATTCATCAACTATGATGGGCTTTTTTCGATTCCTTCACACTTGTCATGATATTTTTCCTAGGATATTCCATGTTTCTCCAATATTCTAGTAGACGCGATAAAAACTTTCTAATATGCAATAACAGGGAATAGGAAGCCGAAAGACTCTCAGAAGTCTCAGATCTTCATCGATTTATATGATTTAGAAAGATGTGTTCACTATTCTCGCTCTAACAGAATATGGGAACATCATATCGAAGCGGACCGTGTTGCGCCGATATTCATTTGATATCGGTATAGCTTTCCTTTCCCTGGAAACTGGAAAGACGCTCCAGGCGATGTATTATTGAATTTGTCCAGAGCTTATGTATCCCGAGGGAGCCATACCACGCTACGTCCTGCATTGTCAGCATATATAGATTATTATATAGACATCTGGTCTGTTCACTGAGGAATCTTACAAATATAAAAGTATCGACTGAAACACAATGGAGAAACCTACCTTTTTTCTTTCTGCTCCAAATGCGATATTCTCGGAAACATATGGCCGATATGGAGCGATATAAACCGATATGATGCCATATATGATGATGTTTACATGATAAGGATTTGCATGGCTCTCAGTTCTACGGTTTCTCTTCCATTTTCGTATTGCCAGATGAGATTTACAGTTTCCTAAGACAGTCGAAATGGCGTCTTCGGGCACATAAAAGAATATTCAGAGGACCTCAACGCAGGATTTCATAACATTCGCAACAAAATCAGAACTTCTGAGCATAATAAAGTGGAATCACATATCGGATATCGATTGATGAATATGTTGAATACTTCCTTACATATAGTCTGCTAATAAAGCTATATGCGCCTTCTATAAAGGAATGGAGGAGAAAAGGGTATCTAATTACAGCTTATTCGTTTTCAATCTCATCTCTTAATAAGCTCTCTTCACTTATGTCGGAGAATTCCAGCAATCACAATACGCAAAGCCCTCGTATAGGTTTTATTATTTCTGTCACTATCACGTCATATTGCAGAAGTAAATGACGCGAAAATTGTCGACCCTTTAATTTCGAACTGTCAGAATATTCCGCACTAATTTAGTGTGGCGAATCGACGTAATCAAGAATTAAAATTGAAACCACCCTTCTAAAACGAACCCCTGGGGAACATGGAGCGTCATCTGTGTATTAAAAGAACGCGTTATTGTTATGATTATGTTTCTAGATGACACAGCTATGGGCCTCACAACGGTTACACACACCCTCAGCTGAAGAGAGATGATAAAGGCAGTAATTGGAGCTCAAATCGTGGTTAAAAGGGAAAAAATAAATAAAAATCTCCATGATATAATCTTCTGATGGATGGATTGACATTGTTGAATTAGACTTCCAGTGATTGTTCACTATTCCTGAAGTCCTGTTTTTCTCTGGTGAGCAGAATCTGAAATAACTGGGAACACTTTGGTGCATGGTGTTCTTTATGCATTTCCGAAAGTTCGATTTGACACCGCAGAGGTGTGATGCACATTCAGTGATTTTCTTGATGCTGAATCTTAGCAGGTAGGTAGGTATATGATGCGAATACTTTTCAGGTGTGAAGGAACACCATATCATGAGTGTGTTCATGCGAATCAGTGCATTTTTTCACCACCTCCGGTGTTTTTTATTAAATTGGAGTTGAAATATTATTTATATATGATGATAAATTAGACTCAGAAGAATCTAGGGACAATTTAGATGATGACGAACTGTTTCGACTTATTTATCCTGATCAGTGGCACTAGGGACTAGTCCAATTGATACTGATCTATATCAAAATCATCCTAAATATTTCATGCCCAATATTTAAATCAGGTACGGTAGGATGGACCACCAATTGGCAAAAGTTCTAAGGTTCTAAGATCGAACAGATGAGCTCAAGAAATTCACACCATTCAGATGCCTACATACAATATTATTATTAATTTATATCAAATCTGGTGTTTTCAGGATGCGATATACTTAACGAATGATTATTGCCGCCAAATTAGATGATTCATACACCGCCTCGATTCCACGTGATATGACACAGTGTTTTTATGCGTTAACGTCAATGATAGCACCATTGAGAATATTAAATTTCAACCATTTGGTGTTTCTTATGATTTTATGTTTTAGAATCGTTCTACTTCACTAGTTTCGTGTCATTTTTCACTACTAAGATCGGAATGAACACCACTCAACACTCAATTGTGAAATGTATAATAAAAAGGATACAACATTGATATTCAGGTGTTGTATTCGTCTGAGTATCCTCTGAAATCCATTTTATTGAAATTAAACCCAATTTTTTTCTACTGTGTAGTGAACAGAGTAACAATTTTGCCAATGAAATATTGAATAGGTGTGATCAACACAAGACTAAGTTGTGGTCGCAGTGGTAGACCTCACTAGGCCTCTTCATATCGACCCAGGAAATAGTTTGATTGTATAACTTTCTTCTTCGTGTACGTATGTACAAGAACCTCGACACTTCATTTCATGAAAATTTCGTGCAGACTCATTTTTCATTGTGGACCCCCACTGCTGCTGAATACTCAGAATACTAATAACGGAATGTCTCTAAACGTGGACAAATCCTTCTAAAATCAATAAATTTGGTGTGGAGCATATGCAGCATCAAAGGATTACCGTGGAGTCCGTGAATGTAGCGTGAAATACGAAATCGCTAATAATTTTCATTTGACAGAAAACTGATCCTTTTGAGAGAGTGTGTTAATGCAAAATGTCATCCGTGCAGACTGACGCATGGCAGGGCAATGTGTGCTCGAAGGGTGAAATCACCAAAACTACACTATAACATGGTCTCGGCGGCCAGTCAGGTCTTGTAACATGTGTTGAGAGAGTGAGATAAAGAGATTTCGCCCAGGAAATCATTTTCCACATTTTTGTTTCCGGGATCCGAGCTGGGTATTACGTATTCAAGCCGCATATCCGTTTTCTTTGTGCTTCTATCGGTTAACTATCGAACTTCTTTTACAGCCACTGTAACAATTGCTTTATAGAGAAACAACTATCGATTTTTATGACTTTTTCCACTTTCAGAATATTCAGTGTTCTCCGAATTATTTTATGCGCTGCTCCAGTGACGGACTTATCACTGAACTTTCGCTCAAATTGAAGAAAGTATGCTTTCGTTCAAATGCATGGACATTTCCAATCGATTAAACGTCAAATTGTCAAGAAGCACTCAGCAATTAGCAAAGTCCTAAGTGATAAGTCTGGTGTTCATGCAACACCCATCAATTGAGAAAATTCGGCAATGTCCCTTACATCCTTATTTCAAATAAGACAACCGGTAGATATATTTTAATATTTTTGGAATTTACCTTCCAAGAGATTTCATTCTAGAGTGCTAGGAATGAGTTGAAACGGTTAATTTTGGATCAATTTTCCATTTGTTTTACAGATTAATACAAAGTTCACAAAATCGTTATTATGATATTCGCTCAATTTTCTCCAATAGAAAAATTGGTAATTTTGCACATATCATGCGATCTATATTTCGATGAAAATTTTTGTTGGTACTTACGTATTTTGACGTGAAAAACACGAATTTCATAATATTATCGTAAACATATCTCTAGTTTTCGAGATAACCCATGCGAAAGATCGAAATTTCACCTTTTACAGATATCTATCTTTCTTTTTGACATCTATTGAAGAGAGAAAACACATATCACTGACTCGTATTGCTATAAGGCAGCTATGAATCCACCTTTATTCGCTCGAGATTCGCACAGAGGTTTTCAAAATGACCGTTATTTATGTAGCCTAGTTGGTGGAATAATTGGAAAATTACGGAAAAAATACATGTTTATAATGTTTTTTTGGACAAACATCATAATTAACCATGGTAAATGCATGTAATATGTCCTGGGAACTAAGAAATATGCAATACCTTTCCAAAACATGCCATACAAAGAAGGTGAAATTCGGCTTCGATTATATCTCGAAAACTAGAGTTATGTTTACGATAATATTATGAAATTCGTGTTCAGGTCAAAAAACGTAAGTACCAACAAAAATGTTCATGATAAATGAAAAATAACCGAAAAATTTGGTAACACACAATTGACAAATTCAGCCAGCGTTGATAGAGAAAATATATGTCTGCCCTAGTGTTGTCTTTGTCATCAAGATTGCAACTTAAAATAATGAAAATGCTATGATTGGGACAAGAAAAGAAGAAGACCTATACAACCTGTATATAATTGGTTTGTTTTTCTTTATTCCGATTATTTCGAATATTTTGTGAGCATTGTAATAAATGAATAATTCCAAATACATTATAATATAATTGTGAAATTAGTCTTCTTCTCTTTTTTTACGTCCCAATCATAACATTTTCATCATTTTGAGTTGCAATCTTGATGACAAAGACAACACTAAGGCAGACATATCTTTTCTTTCTCCACTCTGGCTGAACTTGTCAATTGATATTATTTAACATCGCATAAGTATTATATGATTCGAGATGACGAAATGCCAAAAAGAAATAAAAGGGGTGTCATTGGACTCACATTGTGATTTTCTATAGAAAGTGGTAAGAATATACCGGGTGTCCCATTTAAAATAAGAAAGTAATGATCTATTCCGGTCAAACCTGAAGTGACAGCAAGCAATCTAATACGTCATAAAAAACATATTTATATTTGTATAGGTACTATACATACCTATACAACTGGTTGACCCGATATATATATATATATATATATATAAAACTACTAGTATTGGGGCTTGCAGCAATGTCAGTGATTTACTCTTTTATATTAATCCAAGCTTTCGGAAATGTTTATTTCCATCATCAGGGAGACTACAAAAGTTATTAAAATGGTAAAATGTAACAGATTAAAATTCATGAAAAAGGTTACTTACAACAAATATGAGATTGACGACAAACAGGTTGTTATAAAATATGACAAACAGTAAATAACATTGTGAAGAACAATTGTCCATGGATAAATTACATCTTAAAATTTGATTTAGGTTTGAAAAAACTCAATGTAAAACATCGAAATTGCAACAAGAAATTATTTCATCATTACGATGTGCACAAATGGAGGGAAAACGACTAACAGTGAGGTTAAATGTTCTCTTCTTCCTCTCACTCTCGCCATTCAAGCCACGTCAGTACCATAATTCAAAAGGTTGTTGGACTTTATGGACCAGATGTTATATTCTGATTTAGCAAGAATAAATGAGAATGAGAAACGGAAGCGGAGTCCACTGTGTAACCTCAGCTAAATTTGGAAACCAAGATCATTGCCATCTAAATGAATTGGGGGTTGACGATTATTCCTACATTCAGCATCCATCATGAGAAGGTAAGAATAAATCTCACTTAAATGTTTAATGTCTGTTTTTTTATTCATGTTATTTTCTTCCTGATAACCGATAACCGAATTTTGCTAAGAGATCTTTTCTGGAGATGTCCTTTATCTATCAGGAAGAAAATAACATGAATAAAAAAACAGACATTAAACATTTAAGTGAGATTTATTCTTACCTTCTCATGATGGATGCTGAATGTAGGAATAATCGTCAACCCCCAATTCATTTAGATGGCAATGATCTTGGTTTCCAAATTTAGCTGAGGTTAAACAGTGGACTCCGCTTCCGTTTCTCATTCTCATTTATTCTTGCTAAATCAGAATATAACATCTGGTCCATAAAGTCCAACAACCTTTTGAATTATGGTACTGACGTGGCTTGAATGGCGAGAGTGAGAGGAAGAAGAGAACATTTAACCTCACTGTTAGTCGTTTTCCCTCCATTTGTGCACATCGTAATGATGAAATAATTTCTTGTTGCAATTTCGATGTTTTACATTGAGTTTTTTCAAACCTAAATCAAATTTTAAGATGTAATTTATCCATGGACAATTGTTCTTCACAATGTTATTTACTGTTTGTCATATTTTATAACAACCTGTTTGTCGTCAATCTCATATTTGTTGTAAGTAACCTTTTTCATGAATTTTAATCTGTTACATTTTACCATTTTAATAACTTTTGTAGCCTCCCTGATGATGGAAATAAACATTTCCGAAAGCTTGGATTAATATAAAAGAGTAAATCACTGACATTGCTGCAAGCCCCAATACTAGTAGTTTTGTTCCTCACTGGTCAGCAAAGACTTCCCTCCCATCTATATATATATATATATATATTATCCTTTATTTGAAATAACTGGAAGTTATATTTTTCAAGAACAGCATACAAATTAGGTCATGATTGCAATTAGAAAAGTTTTCAGTAGATAATAAACATTTTGGCACTGGAAATGAACTATTCGCTAATCGCAGCCCTTAACATTACTTTCACTGCGAAATGTTTTGGAATGTTTTGGATCATGTTCGGGGTTCAGTCAGGTTATTGAGATATCATAATATTCAATTCGGTTTCATCGCATCCTGTAACGAGGATCATCAGCAGAAACACCAAGAACAAACACATGGATAATGTTTTGGCGATTAGCGTTATGGATACCTAATTACGGCTCTGTACGAATGACAATACTCCATCAGTTAAAAGGAATTGAAAAATAGGATGTAAGCTTGATGTGAACATCTAAACTCATTGTCAACAGATTATATTACACCAACAAATCTAAATATTTTTTCTTGACATTTTTATGATTTCAACCCATAAAAATAATTATGGAATGTATATATGAAGCTCTCACAGCCATTTGATGTCGATTCAAATGCATTGCAGTTAAAATTCCAGGTCCAATGTATAGGGTGGGACAATAATACAGTGAGTCTGACTTGGATGCTTGGGTCGAATACTATATATGATAGTTGGACATTTTTATCGATATATAGGGCTATCATGAAGTGTATTTCATAACTTTATCGGGTGTTTTTTCAGATTTTTTTTGTGTAAATTTCAATGCTTGGTCTAATTATGATCATAGTATCCGATTTAGTTTATGGCCCTGCTGAAATCAAGTCAAACAATTAAAATAGTTCAAAACTGTATCATTCATCACGAAAAACATAAAATCAAATGGCAATCCATGATCTCCTCAGTTGAATATATCATTAAATATGGTTCAATCTACGTTTTCGTTTCAGTGAATCAGGGTAATATGGGTGGACTAGGAGGTGACAAGGACGCAAAAAAGAAGCACACGAGGCCTACATTTTCCGGGCAGCAGATATTCGCCTTGGAGAAAACCTTCGAACAAACCAAATACCTGGCAGGCCCTGAGAGAGCGAAACTGGCGTATGCTTTAGGAATGACCGAATCCCAAGTGAAGGTGAGTAGCTACTCCTTTGTCCATTGAAAATTCCCATATTCATCACATCAACTTCGAAACTTTGATGGTTTCCACAGACTCCATGAACTGTCTATACCTTCAGTGGGAATACATCAAATGACGCGAATTGATTCTGCTCTACAGTTCAGGGTGCCAAGTAACCTTCCGCTCGATATTCGAACGAAGTAAAAATCGTCTAGTACTAGATCCTAATATAGATATGCTGTGAACAAGGAAATTCAAACGGTTGTGTAGAGATGAATAATAGATGTACGTAAGTAGAGTGTAAGCAGAGCGATGGATAGAATATTGACTGGTGAATTCACTTCCTATCCGGGGCATATTCCCAAATCTCTTGAGGTTTTGTTTTGGTTCTTCTCAGAACCGTTCTAGAACGATACTGCTCATGGTCATTGTCTTTATGAATGGTTCACTTGAATAAAATGCGCATGAGCAGAATCGTTCTAGAACGGTTCCAAAACGGTTCTGATGATGAAAACCAAAACAACTATACTTGGATAAACATGACAACTATATTGACAATGCGTGATGGGTGAATCTCGCTAAATTCAGCCGCATTTTCAACTAAAAATGTATACGTTACTGCAGTCTGCATCATCAGAGGTATCAATACAAAGCATGAATATTCCATGTATCCATCGAGTTTGGAGATGTAGCGAAAATGATTGTACATTTTTCAAGTATTTCGATAAGCTATCGTTAATATGAGAACCCCGCACGTATTGAGCTAAAATTCAGTTATTTCAAATCAAGGATTCGTCTGCTGAAACAATTGAAGAGTGGGACCACCAGGTCTTGTTTTAATCATTGTGGAAGCTATCAGCATGCATATAAGCCCCATTCATAATCTAATCATTGCGTTCATAATGTCTCAAGTCAGCTCCTTATTATTGACTGTATCAGGTGACTATGTGATCAGCAGAATATATGAAAAATAGGACGAGGCGGGTCTATTAATTTGAATGACATCAAAATGACGTTTTTATCTGACAAGGTACATCCACATAAGAAAATCCGTTCAGAATTTTAATTTCACCAGAGTTCGACGATAACAGGATCTGATACGGTTCGAATGAAAACGAAAAGAATATGCTAATTTTTCAATTATAAATCTAATACAAATATGTTAAATATGTTGGTTAGCGGTAAGTCAACCGTATTGAAAACTGTCATCCAGGCGATTAGTAGAGGCACTGCGCAATATATCGGTTCGTTTCCGAATAAATCCGATTAAGTTTAAGTACATCGTGGGGTTAAAATGGGCCGGATGAAAATCCCCCATGAGTAATTCCGTGGTGACGCGTGTATCCACGATATGTTCGGAATTAATGAAAATGTGGAACGAAGCCTCGGAAAAACTCTCTCCATCTCTCCATTCTCTTTGACGAACGTTTTCGACAAGTGTAAATGCCCCCTTTTGTTACTCTCTAAATTTGCATTTTTATTGAATCTCTAGCCACCGAGATTTGAATATGAGCCCAGGATGTTGACAAAAAATGATAGGGCCTAATATTGAGATTCCGGACATAGCATCCTTTATAAGGCTGATCGATTCGAATTTGTAATTCAATCTTCTTGCACACGATCAAATCCAAATTTCGATCACCCGCCATGGACTAATCCAATTGAATCCCTCTAATCACGATATCGACCTCTGAATTAACGACACCAACAAAATAATACAATGTACAAAAGAATGAGTGATGTCGCTGAATTGACTGCTTCTTATCATAAAATTTGTATTTGTCTGATGTATGAAAGGAAACCTGAGTTTTATGTATTCTTGATTAATTTCTAGATTTGATTTAACATTGCTGACAATGTTTACTGTTGAATGGTAAAGGCTCCAACTTCCATGAGAGAGATGAGAGAATTTGAATCCTAGAAAAGGATGATTTTGAAAATTTTAGGAAGTAGAATTACATATTTCAGTAGTTTTTCATTTCACAACAATTTATTGCATATACCTACGGCTGATGGTGAACTATATATACAGGGTGTGCAATAAGTCACTTGCCAAACCAGTAGCGACTTCTCCGACCGAAAATAAGCGAAGAAATTCTTAGCTAGGCTCCCGAACATATTTTCGATCGAAGATGCCCCAAATCACCAGATACATTATGTGTACACCGAATCATGATATTTATTAATCACAATGTGGAAATGTTTTTTTCTGATAATCGATCTGAATTATTGACATTGCTGATAACATTTTTGAAAGAAGCATACAATATTTCCTTACACTTGGTAGTTTCCATCAGAAAACGGAAAATAACTATATGAAAATGAACAGGAACCTTTGTGAAATCAGATTTTGATGTGTGAAAAGAGAAACAATGAATTCTGGAAGGACAGTACCAAACTTAATGAATGGAAATTTACAGGCACTTCAGTTCCTTTAAATTCGACCCCATTTCTATGTATCAGAGTCTGGAGAATATTCACATCTAACCATTCTCCAATCTCCTGAAGAAACCAAACTCTTATTATGAACCTCCATACATCAATAACTGCTTTAACTTCGATATCATTTCTATTCTTCTTTGCGGGTGATTATACACCTCATACCACCTTCTACTCGAGGGGTCTGGTGGCTAAGTGGTATAGAAACATCAGTCTTCTAACCGCTGTTCACGAGTTGACCAGGGTTCTTATCCTAACGACGGCGGAGATTTATCCGAGGCCCCAAAAGAAGGAAGTGGTTTCGTCTCGTTCAAGTTTCTAGTAAAACTTCTTAGAGTTGGTAAGGCAACTAGGATAGTGATTATAAAACAATTTCAGAGAACCCTAGAGCTCCTATATCAATTAAGCTAGAGGTGCAAGGCGGAGACAGGTTGACACTGTGAATAAGGATCTGGTTAGATATTGAATCTGATGATCTAGTAGTAGATGGGGTTTAGTATAAAGTACAACCATAACTCGAGCTTGTATGTTTTCTTCAAGAAGATGAACCTGACAATGCATGATATGATTTGGGTTATTAGGCACGACTATTCCTATGAAATTCTCGATATCCAATGCTCGGTGTCACCATTATCAAAATGATCTCTACAAAGCACATATTCATCCTTATTGTTCACAATTAACGTTGAAATCTAGCTACTGGTGGATTTTATCCAGAAGAGAGGAGAGCTGTTCGTTTGTTTGGTGACTCTGCCCATACGAGTTTATTGACCCCTCTGAAACATTACAGAAAAGTAGACCATCTCTCCCTGTTCTTCAGATATTTTCATGATCGTATTTCATCGGAAGTCGCGTCTATAGTTCTACCAGGAGGGATTTCTAGCAGGCATATACCAAACGGGCTCAGCCTATCTTGTTGTTAGACTGGAGACCTAACGAAACCTATATGTTTCAGAATTATTTTTTCCATCTAATATCAGCGAAGATTTGGAACGCATAACCTATTGAAGTCTTTCCTGATGTCAATAACGTCCAAATTTCAATACTATAAGATCTCCCATCCTTTTTCGACTGGCTTGCACGATGTTCCACGAACATTATTGGTTTTACTTTCGTGCAGCCAAAAGGGAATAGAACATATTTCACAATGCCACAATGGCCCAATATCGAACGCACTCCAGAACTCCCATATTCTCTTAAATATTATAGCACTGTTACGATTGAGATTTGTTCCTCTAGTTCCTCTAACTTTAAGTGAGTTTAGCATACACTAATAAGAGCGCTATAGAACTTCGTGAAACTTTCATAAAACAACATTATTTTGATACATATCCTCGTTTCCATCACTCTCATCGGTGAGATTTATCGATAAAATGGTCGGAGGGTCATTATTTAGTATTACCGCTGAGGAACAAATGATCTGCCAAACACAACTGGCGCACTTCATAGGGAGTTTTAATCCAATAATATTCATTTTGATTATGCAAACAGTGTTTCTATTATCATTGGCGTCTCGAAAAGCATTGCTTAGTCTGCATATATTGTCACTATTTATTTAATTATTAATTTTTATTTGTTTATCGTCATGAAGTATCGGCAGATATTCGATATGAATCAAGATACTCAATAGATAATTTGATATCGAAATCGAATTCAGAGCAGAAATTGTGATTTCGAAATATACTAAAATGGAGGGAGAACTCAAATATAGCATTTGAGACCTCTGAAGAATAGAATCTGTGCTGCTGTCCATTTTGTCCCAGGATGAGCCTATTAATTTGATGACTGAGATTGAATGCATCTTCCGAATAATATACTGCGATTCTGTAATGGCCTTAAACTTAGATCAAAGTGCTGATATGCTACGGAGATAATTTGTGTGTATTTTATATATTCAGTTAGTTGCTCGAACTGACAGAAGGTAAAACTGTAATTGATTCTGATGCTGAAGTTATTTAGTAGGCGAGAAAAAGGACATTGAAAATTTGACGGTAAGTCTGAAGTCTCATGATGTAAAGAAAATACGATTATTTGGAGTACTACTCATCCACCAAGTTGTCAGTTAGTCAGTAAATCATGTGTCCAATTATGAAGAGGCTCATTCATCTCAAGATATTCGAATTTTGGAAAAAGTCTTCTGTTTGAGTTCTGTTGGTTGTACAAATTGTATTAATTGGATTTTACATTGATTCGAATATTGTAGATTCGACGGTGTGATTAAGATGGGAAACCATGTAGGTTAGCATGTTTTATTTCGTTCGGCTCAAAAAATTCGAGGGATATGGCGAGTTATGAGTTATCTCAGGCTATATATACTCATGCATACTACTACTACCCAGAATATATTTATATACATTATCGGTCTGAGCAGAGCTTGTTGTAAATTTTCGGGGTACGCCTATGCTTTTTCTGCGGAGGAGATCCTGACTTCTCTCTCAGTGATACTGCGGGGCAAACTGTACTGGGCTATGATATATTGTATAAGAGAGGGTATGCGGCTATGCCGTATAATCTTCTGACAAATTGAATTAGGGTGTCGAGATACAGTGGGGGCGACACTTGTTTATAACAAACATCGTCATAGCTATTAGGATTTCCACATCTGATTGATATGGGATAAAAGACAGGAAAACTGAACGTTTTACTCCATATAAATCTTTCCTTTCTTTCGGGGATTCTTCAGAGGATCTCATTGCCGTATTTATATCGGCGTATCATGGATAGCCAGCCAGTAGCGTAGTAGGAGTTGACTCTAAGGAAAATACTACCTACCTATACCCTAAATTGAACATATATTGCAACATTTATTTTTGTTAATGGTGAATTTATAAACTCAACCAAAATAAGAATTCAATTAACAATTAATAATTAACAACTACATCAACTAAGAAGGTGTTTATAAACATCATTCAAGAATTAGGTTCGTTTATTGTTCCGTGCCTGAATTTCAGAGCGAAGAAAATGTTCTGTGTTCAAATATGCCTTATGCGCATGCGTTGAATTCATAATTGTTAATTCTTATTTGAAAAGATGAAAGATGACCATCTTCTTAGTTGTTAATTATTAATTTAAATGACAGATGAATGTTTATAAAACCTCTATGGGATATTCCTGTATTCATCTTTCTTAATTCTTGGTTGTTAATTTAATTCTTAGTTTAGTTGAGTTTATAAATCCACCATAACGTGAATTACCGAGCTGTTTGATTATTTTTTTGAATTATTGTCAAACAATATATATTTAAAAACCTACCTAACAGCAATTGGGTATATACAGGTATTATGTATCAGTAAAAACCTATCTAAGTAATTGCTCGTGGTGAAATGATTGACATGATTACCGATGGGCATCGACCAGTTAAACTAAAAAGAAAGATCTATAGAAAAGGGAAAGTTCGTTGACTTTTCTGTTGCGATGTTCTATGAAAATGGTGACAAACACTTTTTGATCACTAACAGTCTAACAGAACACCAACGCAAAACAGGGGATATATAGCTACCATCCTACATCACTGGACTTGTTGATTAATTTTTCTGCTTCAAATAACATCATTTGCCAGGAGAGCGTTGTATTTTACATTTTCTTTTATCCTGAACGTAATTTTATTAAGATAAAAGATTCTGCATTTTTATGGATTAAATCCTTCACCCGACAGTGCATCTCTTGATGATGTCTAGATTCTAGAGACATCTCCAGTGCCGCCGATGATGAAATTTCCTGTTGTAGTACGAGAGGTGGCTGCAGAAACCTGGTCGATCGATTAACATAATACATAACATGTTATGATTTTTCCTAAAACATCAATCATGCTTAAAATTCACAAAGTAATACAAAACATTTCAATCATTTTGGTCTATTACTGTACCTATATCGATAGGCAGCTTAAAAATAAAACCAAACTGAAATTTAAAAAAGTTTGGTGAAAACATAACATATTATGTGTGATACATGCCTATAGATAGAATTTTATTGGATAATTTACAAAGTATGAATGTATGGATGGTATACTGAGGACGTTTGGGGCATTAGAAATTACAATGTTTCAGCATGTCTGGGAATATTCCAGATATATCATATATATTAATACCATCTTTTTAGGTTGGAATGAAGCGAATAGAGCTCTCAAATAGCAACTTGTGATATACGATTTGGGTTTCTTGAACACACACTATAGCTCCTCAAGTAATTTCCAGATATGAAAACGCTTTCTGGAAACTATGCTGAATTCTAATTTTAATTAATTTATTTCGAGTACGCAAATTTGTTTCGTTGAGCAGGATTGAAGAGTGGACGTACGGCACTGGCTAATTCGGTCCACGGTTGCCGTTAAAACGCCGTTGGTGTTGTGCTTCGTTAATCCAAGGGTGCCTTGGAGAATACAGTAAAAAATAATCTGGACCGAACTCTCCCCAGGGCTGCAATTTTACCACCAAGAAAATCATTGTAAAGCTCAGCTGAACATCCACTTTTTAGCATCTCCACCTCCATTACCTTGGCTGTTCGAATTAAAAATTAATTTTATCTTTGTTATACAAGTTTAATTAAATTAAAATATGAATGACTCTAGCAGCGGGTGACAAATTTAAGTTGGACTCTCTTTAAGATTATCCGCGACCAAGCGACAAAAATTATAATTAAAAACTCCCTTCAGATAAATTCATCCTGGAAAATACGATTATACGTGTAACGGGCGTGTTTTAGACTACAAAAAAATCTGCATTAATAGATCGTTACAAACTCAATAAAACGAATAATATACGCACAAGAGTCACAAGATCTCAGACCAATAAGACACATAGACTGGCCCTTCCTATCTCAAATGCATTACATTGTTTGAAAGCAAGATCTAACTATCTCTCTTGGTATCAGGGAGAGAGGAGGAAAGCGGGCGGTAATTTTGACCCTTCTTGTTAATAGTCGTGCGAAATGAAATTTGTAGAGGCAAATATTCAGATGGATAAAACTACATAAATATAACACGAATTGATTCTTTGGAACATATTATATTCATCATGGTTCATTTGTATTATATTCTACATAAAGGAAATCTGTAAAATACAATTTTGATCTACTGAAAATATTCATCATCTTGAATAGAATAAATATCCATTCATTATTCTACACATTATTCCATTCCCGAACGTACTACTATGGCACTCACCAATGAGATGACAATGTTGACACTTTAATCCCAGAAACCTGCTTTTAACCAAAAATATTTTTTTTACCACTTTAAGTGACGAGCAATTTATTTAATACACGAATAAAACGAACAAATCAACGACAACCCGAATAACCACGTCATGAATCGTAAACAATCTGAGAAACTCGTTAGAAACACGAAAACGACAAGTTGGTCCGAAGAGGCCCGAACGTGCCCGAACGATAGATTCTTATCGTGGAAACAAGAAGGTTTGACAGTCGTGTTGGCATCATGAAAAGGATGGAAAATACTGACTTACATCAACGAATTGATACATATAGTTATATTGATATACCTATAAGAATGCAAATTACCTGAAGCAATTAGATGGAATTCAGTAAAGCGAAAATTCTTTCAGGAGTATATAACTATGCTATTTCAAATAGCTTGATCAAAGCTTTCAACATCATCAGATGGTCAAATCTGGCGTTCATATTGGGTAGATACTTTCGTTTTTGTCCTTTGTTTGGTAACAACTGTGAATGATTGCATCGATTGATGCATATCAGTAATATAATTTCATGAAGCCAATCACATCATGAATATGGCAATCGACAGACACAGCGTGCCAGTGTGCATTGACTATGTGTATTTCATCTGTTCATAATACACTAATCCTTTGGAAATGGACAGTCTCATCGATCCCGATACCCAACAGCTATCAACCCGATCAAATTATTCGGGAAATATCATTTGTCACGCCATTCTCATAATATTGTTGGCGCTACCATATATACGTTTGCCGAATGTTTTTAATGATCGATTCTCCTCTTTTCTCTTTTCATGTTCGTTGGATTATGGATTTTGATGCCGCGCCAAAAAAACGAATAATTCACTATAGCAGGAATGATATTGATAATTTCGACATCAATTTATTGAAGCGATGTTGTGCAGTATCTAAATTATTGAAGACTAATTCAATAAAAACGTACACAGGGAGAAGCGTTGGGCTGGCCTCTTTCCCAAAGAACACAATATTCAGGACTAACCGTGATGTGATGGATTTTTTCATCGGCAACATTCCAGGAACCATCAACTTTTTCAAATGTATATATTTCTCAATAGGTTACCTTCACTTTTTTATATAGTAGGTATACGAATCAAACTAATCCCTTATTCATTTACAAAAATTCCTTTCCAGTGCTTACTCACGTTGAAAATTTCATGCTTTTTTATAGCCAACGGTTTCAATATATAGGGCTATGTTTTTATCTGTCAGTCAGTGTTTGGTTCATTAAGATATAAACACATCAATCATGTTCATATATTCATTGAGCTACTATGAATTTAATGACCAATTGTATACCATGTAATTAAAAGTTTTGTGAATTATTGATTAACTACTGAAATCAATAATATATCAGAATAGAAAAATCATAGGAAAACGAATAATTATGAACAGTAGGTTTTCAAATACTCTGCCTGGTGTCTACATCCTGAATAATTTATCACATGAATGTCTCGTATGAAACCTTCAAATCGGTACTATTCTTCAGTAACGACTTCTTGGGTTTAGACAAAAATCGTAAGAAAAAGTTGTTGCCTATATGTGTAGAATTATGATTTGTAATGGTAGGTATATTATATTGGTGACATCATTGACCGTTTACTGATCAATCTCGCGTGAATGGTAGTTGAAACATACGAAAATATAATTCGACCCCACTGCCTAAAAGAGTCTTGGAACATAACCATCATGCTTATCATCATCTCCCAAATCGGAAAATGTGGTGGTGTGTATCAGACTAATAATTATCTTCTTATTGCCGTAATGATTTCGTCAATATATATAATTTTCATGGAATTGTGAGTTCTTGCTTAGTATAATGAAAAAAAAAAAATGTCAAGGAAATCAAGAAAAACCGCAAGGGCTACGTCACAAGTGACAATTCATCGATCGAAGATGATGATTCTCATTCAAGAATTAGTCCCTTCAAGGACCTATATATACGGAATAATTTCAAGAAATCAAAGTTGATGTCATTTCCCAGAAAACTAGAACTCAATTATTGATTTTCATCGCCTGAGTTCCAAATGGATTGTCGAATTTTTCCGTCCGGAATGGACTGATGAATATTAAAAGTGAATGGGAATGGTGACGGTGTCGTCAAAACGTAATATTTACCAAATTCAATTAACTGATATATGGTATACAAATTTCCCCCTATAGAGCAGTGACATTCGACAGAAGCAAAACGGGAGTCGCGGTATCTGCCTCGAACCTGATTGGAATAGGGGAGCTTCAAAATATTTGAAAATAATATGACACAGGGAAGATTGTTATGCAATGGTCGGTTTCCGATTGATGCTTTATAAGGTCGAATTTGAGAGAAGTTTGTGATTCTACAACAATATTCAGAAGTTTTGTTGGGATTTGTATCAGTTTAATTTAATAAAAACTACATATCTTTCAGATGCTTATATGCTATAATCGGAAATTTTTAATAATTTTGTATATGGGACTTGATTATGTCATGAGGGCAGAACTTACATTCTAACTACTCTGACTGCACCAAAAATGTATTTAAATGCAGCCTACAGACTTACATCAGGCAAAAGGACATTTTTCAAGGGATTAATCCCTCAGGGAACCATCATTTAATAATTTTTGATTTATAATCAATTGGAGGATGATGTTTCTGAACATGCCTTAACAATTGTTTGTTCATATTTATAATATAAATTTCTTTTTCACCAATGGTATGTCTTATAGGCATATGCTTTGTTGTTATGTCAAGGTTTTATATAACTTCTCTCTTCGAATGTACTTTTGATGATAAGCTGATAATGAGGGATTAATCGCTTGAAACATTTCCTTTTGCCTGATGTAAGTCTGTAGACTGCATTTAATACATTTTTGGTGGAGTTAAACTGTAAGTTCTACCCTCTTGACCTTTAATACTCACCTCGTAGGTAATATTGTATATTTCCAAAATAACTAATGAATATAAAATTTGTGGACAATTTCTAAGGGAGTTTGTCTTAGTTTCATTTCATTATTGATTGATGGAGTCAAAGTTTGGCGGGAAATTCGAAATTATATAATACATACATGATGATATCACACAAATGAAATATATCGCTTTGAAAGTATAGAAAACTGAAAATTAATGAAGCACATTCAACAATAACTTAAAATTTTATGCTGGCCTTAACTTTTTCATTGACAATGCGTAATCCAGGTTTGAAATTAACTACATCTTTTTCAAATATCCCATCCCTGTTTTCACCTCGTTTGAAAAGTGTGTTTTTAACCGCTAACTCGTCTAGGACTTGTATGAGTTGGGGGTGAATATCAGTCTGAAAGTGCTTATCTATAACTTATGAGAATCATCAAGGACCTACTGGAATCTTTCGTTTTAATTTTTATTCGAGGATATATAGAAATAGATTCTGATGATAAATATACGCATACTATAATGATGAAGGCACCCAAAATTCATATCTAAACTTGTGAGACGATTTTGATACGTTTGTTGTGCTACTTGTACTTTCGATGATTGTTTTTTAGTCATAACGATAACAGTTGAATTAAATAGCATCAAAATTGATATAAACAGTCATCAGACAGGAAGAATAGAGCTGTGTGGGGTTGGATTGTGAATTCTATATGCTTTCATCGATAATTTCGATAGGCTGTATGATCATTATTGATGTGTTCGATATAGGCTGTGTGCTGTCAGTATGCTGTCACCGATGTGTTCAGTGGATTGTGCGCCATTTTCGATGAGTTCGACAGGTTATACGCCATCATTGATATGTTCAATGAGGTGTATTGTATTTTCAATATTTTGCATTAGGTTTTTCTGTTATTATTTGGAATATAACATTACAAGAAACCTTATGCAATATTGTCATGCCATATTACGGTAGCAAGCTGCACATAATATTGTAGCAATATTTTGTGAAATTGCATGTTCAGTGGGATAAGTACTGTTGAATATTGTTATCATGCAGGAGCATGGGTCTAGGTCGCCATACTAGTATCAATATAACTTCTTACTATTTGTCAGCGGCTGTAAGTATTGTTCAGTGATGTATTCATTTTATTGTTGCCTTTCATAGGAGACAAAATGAATATATCTAACGAGCTGAATCTTCAGTAAGACTACCATTTTGAAAAAAGTTAGTGTGGATCTCCCGCCAAAAGTGAGTGATTCTAAACTAACTAGCATGGTCTATAGAAAAGTAAATCGATGAGGTTGTCCGGTTTCGGCCACACCACTGCTCGAGACGAATACGCCACGGATCGCCATTGGCGTCTGTCGCGCCCCCAATCCATCATCCCTCCGACACATATACAGAAATTTATTTTGCGGTATCGATGCATCGGCTACGACCGTCCCTGGGAGCGCTGGCTCTTCCCGAAATGACGCTTTGATTTATTGCTGACGTCGCTAATCTACGTGACGTATACATGTTTTTATTGTTTGCGATAGCGTTTTCATAATTCCGGATGAAATCTGTATGAATGACACGCTGGCGCCTGGCAAACCGCTCCCCACCCCCTCTTTTCCGCCCCACACCGCCGGTCTCTATGTAAATGCCGGGTCATTAGTGTGTCGTTAACCGTTAACGTAAGGCGAGGGAATCGATTAACGCTAAGTGACTGCGTAATTAGCTGTGCCCGCTGCGGTCCAGCCCTCTCACCTCCTCTCAATCCCGGCAGCCCCTAACCTAACCGACCAAATTGAGGGACACTCTTCCAATTTGTTTCTACGCAGCGAACCACTCTCTAATTCTAATACCCCGCCGCTCGGGTTTTTGCATTATTCACCAACCAACGTTACAACAGGACGGCTCTTCCTTCTCATACGCTCCCATCTTCTCGTGATCATCACGAAAATGTATTACTGCCGATGTGCCTACTCTTCTTCTTGTTTGTTTTGGCCTGTTCCTATGTGGAAATTGGCCAGCTCATTATATTTGATTATATAACCTCAATGGGCTCACCATAAAGTGGACTGAGACTATCTCATACCCCATCATGAGGGTTCTGTCCTAGATCATAATTTCCAAATTATTTTATTTCACAATTACGTTTTATGAACTTCGATACAGGTATGGCCCCCTCATCCGACAAATCCGTTGTCATCCGGCCTGGGTACCGGCGTAGAGACCAAGAGGACCAAGTAGATTTCTCTAATTTTTACTTAACTTCACATTTATGAGTATATTTTCAATGTATCCTCGTATATTTCAGTAATGGACATCCACATTAAAGATTTACTTGCCTTCCAACCTCGAGGACGCCGTCTGTCCTCTACCAAGGTCAGAAGGCGAATCCTGTGCCTACTCTATTTCATCCTTGTAATCCCAGGACACGAGTTCGATTCTAATTTATAACAACTGATAGTTTTCATAGCCAGCCGCTACCGGCCCACTAGCCACCAATCAGATCAGTCTCCACTAAAGATCTATAATGGTCGAGTTCCGAAATTCCCAACCAGTACTGTTCAGTGCTTTAGATCGTTCTAAAATTACTGAATTATACTGGTAGCTTACTTAACTTGAATTCGTTCCGAAATTGCTGACTGTCATCAGTAAATTCAGTAATATCGGAACGCGACTTATATATCTAATAATACAACGATCCCAAAGCTGAAGCCGAAAAATAAAACAAATGACAGTCTACTGGTCCAATCGCGGATATGCGCATGCGCAAGTTTGAACTAAGAATCGACATTCGTTTTCATCATGGAGGAGAGTAGCATTCTAGTGAGCGAGTAACGTATGATAATGATTTAAAATCAATCAAATGTGTCAGATAACCTTCAATTTGATGGTTTTGTTTTATTCATTTTTATTCATTTCATTCATTATTGATGGGTTGTTGGACGATGTTGGATAAAAGTTGATGATAGATACAGATAGATGTGATCTACGAAGTGATACTTGCAATTTGCATAGAAATTTGTGACGATAAAGTCATCATAACAGGATTCGTGGGCTAATTTTCGATCAATCACTATTATCAGTGACGAATCACTCTTTTGTAAATACTCAGTAAGTACATTAATAACTATATCAACGCTCTTTAACATCATTTGGCTTAACAAATATCCCTAACCTATGAAATTCTAAAAACGTCAGTGGATTTCAACTCGTCAAATTCAATATGAAATTCTAAAAACGTATATATATGAAAAGATCATGGTATCAGTCCAATAGTCCATCATTATTTGATTTCTGGATACCTCGGAAGAAAACCCTGAACTAGGCCCTGCTTGGGGTGCCATCGCCAGAAAGAGTACGTTTATCTGCTGAGGTAGCAGTAATAGAGAGGCTGCGAAAGACTCCTACAACCACATGCTCAAGTATAATCAACTGAAATACAATACAACAAAATTAAAATCTCATCAGATAGACTTGAAGTATCTTACCTGGATCCAATGGAGCTTCGAGCCAGATACTTATTGTCCTGCACTTTTGCATAGTGATGCCTCCAGACTATAACGTATTCAGAATTCATGTATTCTTTTTGCCTGTGGTATTCGAAAATATGATCACATCAGTGGAAAATTCAAAGAATCTGGTTGGCTGCGACTGGAAAAGTTGCGCGAGCTACATTTACTGTCTCTAACGCACAAAGTCGTGACAACCTGCATCCCTAAGATACTTAGCTTCAAAACTCATCTCCTTCAGAAACTCTAATAATTCCCGTATACACGCAATACAAACACCTTTTTGGTAATTCCAAAATTTAAAACCAGTTTGTTCAAAAGAAGTTTTTCTTATATACAGCCACAAAATCTTACAACTCCATACCATCCAATTTCCTGAACTTTAATTTGGTAAATTTCAAAAAGAATCTGAAAGTACTGTTACTTCAGAGTTAGAGGGATCAATTGGAAATTAGAAATTGGCTGTCGAGTTGGCTGTATATGAATTTCTCCTGATTTTGAATCTGGTACATTGTGTGATTGATTAACGAGTGCGTCAATGAATAATTTATTGCTAGCGTACGTAAACCTTCTATACTTTTCCTTTTATTTTCATAAGGTTCAGTTGCAAAACAGCACTAGCTGATACTGCGCCTTTTCATCACATATAATGATTATTTTTTGTTAATTTAGTAACTATGTATACTTATTTATGTATTATGTTCATGAGATGAATAAAGACGATTTATTATTATTATTATTACTTGCAATCAATAGCATTTCAGTCACGTTGATGGAAGATATGAATATTTCAACTCATCAGATAGTTAGTTATCCATACAATATGAATTGTAAATGTAACATGACATTTTGGAAGAAACTCACTTATAAAGGGAAAGTTTCTGAACTTTCGAATGTTCGTCAACAAATACCAGCAGCATCTCTTCGTTTTCGATTGAGGATGAGATGAGTGAATCAAGCCAGAATCGCCTTCTCAGATTGTCATGCATTATGTCAAATAGAAACGTGGTCACGTATTATGAATGTATTCATCAAAATATCTTTTCAAAATATACTTCTTGTATAATGGAGGAAGATGGATGAATCGATAACGTGGTGGAAACAAAATGGGAAGATTATAGACGAGAAGAGCTGTTTTTGGTGGACGATAATATTCAGGCAGGTCCTAATTGATGGGATTTTCTCTCTCTTGGTTCGGTAAGTTCGGTAAATATCGAACCGAACAGCTCAGGCGTTGCTTACGCCTGCATTAACTCCGGGACCCTATTTGCATGATTTATTGTAGTACTTACTACGGGTTTAAATACCGTGTAATTCGCAAATTTAATGTAAAATGGGCTTGTTGAACAGAAATCGCTGAAAATATACAATCAGGGCTGCCTTCCATTATTTCTAAAAGTAATGATGCCAAGTTCACATAATTTTATGATGACATCGGAGGTTTAGTCGTGCCACTGTACGGGGTGCGTCAAATTCGAATGAGGTTTTCTCGGAAACTATCGGTGTTAGACAAAAACCGTTTCCTGGAGTTGATTTTGCTGAAAAAAATAATTGCGCAAACCGCGAATGTGTTTATTGGCTGTCGAACTATGTACAGAGCACATCATGATTCGTGACCTCCGTATCTCGGACAAAAAAATTGATAACACATCCTCAGGGCACTTTATATAGTATTATGTAAACTTTGACTCTATTGAGCATATATGTACTTATATGTATAAACTGTATAGGTGCACTGAAAAAAATAATGAGTGAAATTTCACTCAAATCTCACTCAATAATGTCTCAATTTCGGTCCATTTCAGTGAGTGAAATGGTGATTCGATGAGTTGAATTGGAGATCAGAATTAATCTATTTTTTCCAGTTTTGATTGAGTATTGACTCATTTTTGAGTGACATTGCGGAATAGTTGGAATATTAATTGAGCATTAATATTTTCATTCATGAGTGATTTTAATCATTTTTGAGGTTATATTCATCATCAATGATTGAATTTCAAGTCCTTTTTGAGTAAACTCGCCCAGAATTGTCAAAATTTTTATTCAATATTGAGTTTTCATACATAAATGGTGATGATAATTATAGTTCAATTCAAATACAAGGTGTATCATGAACAGCGATTCGATATTCTTCATACATCATAAGGCCCATATTCTCGTCTTCTGCATTCAAGTATGGCTGATGTGGTTGGCCTTTGCTGATGCTTGTACTTTTCAGTTGATGACTTGCAAATCTGTAAATAAAGAAATATTCACATCATATCTGGAAATTCATCCAATTGAGCTGATATATATTCAGCTGACACATTTTTCATCTCGAGATAACTTATTAGAATATACCTAAAGGTGAAGGAACAGGAACATTAAACAAATCGAACAAGTATGGTGACCATCAAAGTCGAAGATCCAACTTACCCAATTTACTCATATCCAGATGACCCTGGTCGAACTTGCAACTTGCACTACTGAACAGATTCTATATTCAGAAATAATTATAAACTGACACCACTAAAGTAAAATAAATCAGCAGGATATGAAGCATTTTTTGTTTCACTATGGACCTAGTGACTGTGTTCTTTCCGCAGTGCGCCTGTGCGCCTGCAATGGCGTGGCGTGGTTGAATTGGTATACCCCTTCTTTTTTTGGTTTAACCCAATATTCTGTAAAAGCGCTTGAAAGTGAGTGATTTCCCTTATTCTATACACATTCACTCATAGGATAGAGTAGGAGTCACCTGGGAAGGGTTATTCACTTCATTTTATTCCTCATTTGAGTAAATTTACTCAAATTTGTCATAAATATTGTCATTAATGGAAAATATAGAGGATACAAAAATTTCACTCAGAACTTTAACTCACTATTAAATATGCAGTCACTCAAAGGCATTTTATACAGTGTGAGTCGTTCTCCGCCACCTACTTAATGTGAAACACTCTAATTTATAGTTCGGTCATCCAAGATCTAAGCCTATAGGCTTCTAATGATCTTTCTGACAGCTGTTTCACAGTTCAAGTTTTATCTTAAAATCGAATTGAGTTGAGTTATGTTACATTAATCCACATCGAGGGCTTGAGACGGACAGTAATCAGACTCACAATTGAATGATAATATACCGAACGTAATTTTATTTAGAACCCCTAGAAACGGTCCTGGGTTCGCACTTCTCCATATTCTGGCGAAGAAAACTCTGCCTTTTACCCCTCTAACATGATGTATGTTTACGACTTCATATAATTATTATTGAAGTTCCTATCTGCCATCAATTATCTCACGCATCCTGATAAACTTTTATTAATGACTTCATCTTCTGAAACATGGCATACATTATGAAAGGGTGTGTTTTGGTCAACATTTATTGAGAAGTGATTGTCAGCTTATTTTGAACCTGGAAAAAGTGTACCATCATCAAAAATCATCAACTCTCAATTACCTATTCTGTATTTCTGAATGCTACTGTCTATACATTTCTCATCTAACTGCTAGATAATTGTATTTATCCACTCCTTCATTTCAGGTTTGGTTCCAGAATCGACGAACAAAATGGCGGAAAAAGCACGCTGCTGAAATGGCGACAGCCAAGAGGAAACAGGAAGTGTTGGACAACCAGACAGACGAAAATAGCGATATAATATCAGACAATGAGGACGAACATGTTTCAAAACGGCAGAATCTACAATGAGACATTGACAGCGTGGTGGAGTTAGAACTCGTGTAAATAATAATTTAGTGATCTCAGTGTTTGTGAGTTGGGCTCAAGCAGGACAAATAATGATGGCTCATGCACAGATTGTAAAAATGTTACATACTTCGCTGAGACGCTGAGAAAATGCGTCTGTCGTTACAAATCTAGGGATGACTAAGGTATTTTATTTCTTCCCCAACTTCAGTTCTCTGATTGATGAAACAGCTGAAACATAGCAGATCTTCTCAAAATATGATGAGCTCTTTATTACCGCTTTGGAATATGAAGATTATTGCCATGATATAGAAATATTTCTGGTATATTTTTTTTGATGACGTCTATATAGATTGATAGCCAAAAATTAGTAGTTATACAAACATCATGCAATGAGTTAGCATAGACGTTTTATATTCCTGGTAGGAAGAAGTGGCATAAAAAAATTGACGCCATTATACAACTATTCTCTTTCAAAATCAACAATAATAGCAGAAAAATTGATTGAAAGTTCCTCGAATTCGAAGTGTATCAATTAATTCACTTTTTCATGTTTATATGAAATGATTGATTGATTTCAATAAATGTTATTTCCATATAATTAGATCAATTTCAGATGAGTAACAGAAGTGCACACTGGTGGAATTATTCAATCTGCCGCCAAATGAAAAGCTTCTCATAATATTATTATGTGTAATATTTATAGACGAACATTTCTCTCTATCTCTCAATACTTATTTTCGCGTTTTTTCAGCCACATTGTTTTTATGGACTATTATCTTAAATCTAATAATCAGGCAAGCAGCAATATCTATAAATATATATCAAAGTTATGAAAAAATGTCAAAATGATTGAAAAATGCAAGTGGAATCAATTTGGCAAACTTAACGCTTCTAATTTGGGATTCAGAGCTAATTATGTTCGATATTTAGATTCATTTCAGGAGAGGAAAGATAAAGAGGCGATCTATCTCACTTTGTCTATTCCACAATTATTAGATGAAGGTATGTTGATTTCCAATAACCAGTAGGTGGGTATACTTTGTCGAGACGTATACCTATTCGAAATATGCTACTCATCAAGATCTTTTTTACATGGTATTGTATTGTTCATCAGATTCACATGGGATTTATAAATATAGGTATCAGTGAAACATAAAATTTTTATTATTTTGATGAACTGAGAGGTGTGCTATGTCAGTTGGTTCTGATAGGTCAGTATGTGCTAAAGGTACATTCAAAGGATTATTTTGAATATAAGATTTGTGATCAAGTTGTTTATAGATGTGAGGTAATATTCATTTTGGAATACACCCTGTTATAAATGCACTAATATCTTGACTTTCCCACTATTTATTTATTTATTTATTTCATTGTGTCTTGTTCGGGTGATAATTTAAGGAAAATTTTGTATATTTTTTGATTATTGTGAATAATCATTTCCTATAAAAATCTACTCTGATGTATTGATTAGAAAATAATAATGAATAACTGGTAAGTATAAATTAAGTTGTTGTTTCATTTTTTATATGAAATGCCGCTCTAAGTGAGCTGCAATGTTAGATTCGTGTAAAATTACGTGCAATCCTTATTATATAGTCTGCGGCAATTTTGCAGCTACTGAATATGTTTAATTGAAAATTGTATTGTATTATTAAAATAAATATGATCCAATGATTTCGGCAACTAACTATATAGTGTTTCATTCTAACCCCAGTTTGACGCCAATTTTTTGGTCCAAAAACGTCAAGTGCGAGTCACCTGAAGATTATTGGAAGAAAATGATGATGGTAACTCGATCAGATCACTGGAATAAAGTGACAGAACAAACACAAGCGAAATTACTTTTTTCTATATATGATTATTTGAAATGACTTTTTTCTATATGATTATTTCCAGTCCACTTTGTAGTGCACTTCGATGATAATAGTATAATAGGTATACTCTTCTCGAGAGTCGATTCAGAAATATTTTCCATTTCCTCGGCATTACACTAGATCGTCACTTGCTTCTTTCGTATACCTATACTGGTTAAAACTAGGAAAGTTATGAGAATCACCGGTAAGAAAAGCAGCAAAATTCCTTGACGAAGAGTCATAAGCTGATTACCATGATTGATTTTTTTATAATTTGGAAGTGATTGGTCTGTTTGATTAGAATAATCTAATTCAAAATGTTCGTGATGTAGAGACGTGAGAAGCCATCCTCGTCATGTTGTATACATATGTAAATCCAGAGCTTTTCTTTTATAAGATATGTCGCTGATTTATCTGAAACGTGAAGAGGGGTGGAGATATAGGTGGCTAGGCGCCAGACTGTTGCCTTGACGACCGCGTTTCGGGGTAATTCGAGTCGAACAAATGACGGTGGAAAAGTGTGGAAATATACGATTCTCGACCGTGACGTACCACGCACTACGTACCAATGTTAATCTCCTTATCGTCGATTCTTACTCGAATTTTTGCCGATGATGTAACGACTTCTGGGCATGCTCCTCGATCCTTTCACATCAGCACCCGAATTTGATGGAGAATAATATTATTTACATTGCTCTTGACAGTCCATATTCATAACTACCGGAAGGAAATGTTGAAGCTATTTACGTATATACCTATTTATATATATACCTATTTAGCCTGTAAATCTTGGGGAATGCAGCAATAGTATTAAGAAAAACTCTTTAAAGTTTGATTCCAAGCTTTCGGAAATAGTTTATTTCCATCATCAGGGAGAAACTACAATGAAAATAATGATTTTAATATAACAGTGAATGAGATTATTACAACATACCTTTGGTGAGGATGCAATACTTGATGTCCTCACCAAAGGTATGTTGTAATAATCTCATTGACTGTTACATTAAAATCATTACTTTCATTGTAGTTTCTCCCTGATGATGGAAATAAACTATTTCCGAAAGCTTGGAATCAAACTTTAAAGAGTTTTTCTTAATACTATTGCTGCATTCCCCAAGATTTACAGGCTAACTCTAACTAGTCAGCAACGACTACCCTCTCCTCTATACCTATTTATATATATACCTAAGCCATAGTTTATCTGAGATTCCAGTAGCTGGATTAAGGGGTTTAAATGAAAAAAAGAAATTGAATTTTCTTAAAAGTTTCAAATAATATATTCAGAACAATTCATAAAAGGTGAAACAGTTTTGGCCGCATTATCCAAGTTATATTAGTAGCACATCCAATAAGATTTTCAGATCTGTCTTATAATTTGGGAGTGTTGGAAAATTCATCTATCAAAAGGAAAACAACATTATCTCTTCGTTACAGTGACCAGTGATGGACATACATGATCACTTATTATTAATATTACTTGGAGAAAAATTCAAGTTGGGAAAATTGTTGTAGGGTAGAAAAATCTTCTTGAGTTCATAAGCACAGTGAGGAGTTTTTTTATACGAGAAGAAATCCGTTTTCTGAGTGCACCTGTTCCAGTTGATCAATAAAAAGATTTTTTGAACGAAGTAGTGAGCTATTCTCGCAAGATAATTGTGAAAACTTATTCTATAGATGCATCGAGCTTTCATTCATCAAATCAGCTATGTTTCTTGATAGATTATTTTTAAGCTATGACCACCCATTCATTTTCAACTGATAAGAAGGGATTTCAAATCATTGAATACGATCTTATATAACCCAGAGAAACTTCGACCTGCATATCATCCAAAATATTATAAATATATTTCGTTATTTCCAATCATATTTAGTTGGCAACATATTTTGGTAAAAAAAAAATTATTGTAATTTTTGAAGACCTCTAATGGTGAATCGTTTCTGCATGTCTGACAACTGAAAAATCTGTTGCGACTTATATCACCTGACCTTATATTTGGCAGGAATTTAAAAACAAAGTTGTCTATGGTGGCGAATAAATTTGAATACGATTTTTTTTTCGATCTTTCATTTCATTATTATGAAATTTATATGCCAATTTTCAAGAGGTGAAGAAACTGATGTTGTTTCAACCAAAGATGGAGATCTTGGTTATTTTTTTATTGATCAATCTATTTACTAGAGGAAATAAGTCTACATATACTACAGAACTTTGAGATGGGGTTCATTTTTGCAGTTATCCACTCCTTCGCGATTCTTTAAGCAGTGGAAACATTTGAAATTTGACTATGGTACATTAAGTTAAACAACGAATATTAGGCATATTTGTATCAAATTGAAAATGTCACTTTTGCATTTAACTTGATTACCATAGACAGAAGTTGTTATACAGGCCGTTCCAACGAAAACTATATGAAATTCATACACGAAACTTTACCCCTATATGCGGTCAACTGCTACCTCCCATATTTTTTTCAATATGGAAAGGTCTTTTGCCCCTCTATTACCCCTGTGATTTTTTTTTGAATTGGTTCATTCGTTAGCGAGAAATTTGAAAGACATTATATACATGCTTTAGTTACGAAATCACGAGGTAGGAGGAAAATCCTTTTAAAATTGATATTTGTCATTTTATAAAATATAACAGTAGGTAATGATTGCCAGTTTTGAAAAAAAAAAAAAATGAATTCGAAGGAAACCACGATTTTCTGGTCATTTATAGAAATCTGGTATTTATCACCTCAGATTAGTCACCACTCTGTATATTGGATAGGGATCCGTAATTGGATGGATAATGACATAGCAATAGTGCATGAATCGAGGCATGGATACTCCGTATAGGGCGTAGGTAGCCCTGAACAGCCATTAAGGTTTTTTCACGGTAAGCACACTGGGCATATCTTGGAAAATGGTAAAATAATCTTTGATATAAGCATATCATTCGAAAAATCATTTCCTGTTTCCCGGGAGCTTGTAGATGTCTCATATTTTACGTAAAGAAATTTCATGCAGGAAAATATCATTTTTTTAAAGAATTCAGGTGACTTCAGAGCCTAATATATTTTCAACATTGTTGAACCCCTTAGCTATAGCAAATTTCGGCCTCACTTATATATAGATTAGTTACACAAAATTACGCTTCAGGCAGATTGTAATAATTTTTGTACAAGGAAATAGCATTCAAATGCCTTCGAAATGCTAGATTTTTCGTCACACTTAGTCTTTTCGTCATTCCAGAAAAAATATATATTTACACATCGTAGCTATAGATAATTTTCAATATATATAAACGATAGATTCGGAAAATATAATGATGTTATTTTGTTGGTGTGCATGGGATAAGTTTCGGTTCATACTGCATAAATATAGTAAATTATACTTTCAGTTTCACGGGAAAATTCAATAAAAAAATCCCTGTTTACTGATCTTTTCTTCAACAAGTTTCAGGTATATACTTTTCAACTATATCATCTTCGGTTTGTGATAATGTTATTTGTTGCATTCATTTTCTATATTTCCACTTGTAATGCCCTTGTACCATAATTCCTTATTCCTCCCCAAGTTAATGTATTCGTATTGCACACTTTCGGAGCTTTTTAAAATTTCCTGTATAATTTTATGGAAGTCAGTGAATAAATCTGCTTGTATCTGCGATGCGAATCAGGACAATAATAATGCCCGCAGTGTAATTTGGCGTTATAATTCGCTATTGAAACGGATCTATTTATTTAAAACGGGCCTTATCTACCATCTCAAAAACCCCGACGTCCCCGACTCACATTAAAATCGAATGTTATCACAACCTATACCCCATGCTGAATCGCAAACGATTGCCATAACCCATTTATCTTCCATATCAATTATTTCACACCCTTGTTCAAAATTTCAGTTACTACCGAATGGTTTCTGAAATAGAATGATGAGTAGGTACCTATAAGGGTAAGTGATGAGTTACTTATAATATATATGTATCTATAAATTACAATTTTTGTTGAATTTTGAATTATACCTACTTTTGAATAACAATTATTGGATCTACTCATCATTAGTTCATTAACTGTAACATATTTTTGTTCGCACACGACAATAGAAAAGAAATCTCCATATTGAAAAAATGCCAAAGAAAGCTGTTAGAGACAATGTAAAGCTCTAAAAATGCTTTTCATGGTAGTACCCAATTTTGGGAAGCTATATCGTTTGAAACAGAGGCATGCCAGATGGGGGGCCAGGAAATAAATATATAACATAAGAATGATGTGATGTGCAGATATAATTTAAAGACACATAAGAGATATTTAATCCTTCACTCACTCGTTATACCTTCCTCAGAGCATTCAATGAAAGTAATGGGCCAACATTATCACGCGTTCAATTATATATGCGATCATAACCATTTCATGGAATCATTTTGTTATTTTGAATAATGTTCATCATCCCAATTTAGTAGAAAAGAACGAATTTTCAAGAATCTTACATCAATTCACAGAAATCGATCGCTTCAAAATGAATAATACTTTTTCTGCAACCAACGCAAAAGTTGTCCATTTTTGTTTTGATATCAGCTCTAGAAGTCTTACTGACACAATATAATGATTAATATGTGTGTTGCTAAGCAACACTTTTAGTTTCTATATTGGAGATAAAGTTGATTTTTTTTAATCCTATAGGATTTGAAATTGTAGCATTGTGATATGATATATCATTATTTCAGAAAGAACTAACTCATTAAGAATATTCAACATATAAAGTATTCATTATGTTCAAGAAGAAACTGATACAATTGCAAAGGTACCTGCATATCAATCCATTTGTGATATTGATATTGAAACCACACTTGGAAATCGAATAAATCTGATTAGTCAACAGCTACAGATAATAAATATTTTGTTATTTCTTTATATGTCCTCGATATGTTCTTTAGGCAATTTGCCAGTATATTTTCTTGACTTGTTCTACGGCCACCTTTATATCCATTCAGCTAAGATTGTATGAAATTATGATCTTCTAGTACTACTCCAATTCCATTTATTAACTCTCAAATGTAAATAAAATTCTAAATAGTAAATGCTTGAATCTTTTGGACCAGGAAAAATAGATGTTATGTTCTTCTTTTTATTATTGTCTTTAGTGCCCTTCCTGTCAGAAAATTGGTCAAGGTTAGATTTGCGTGAGCCGCAATGGTTTATTGGTTATTTCACTTCAGATTGTATTGATTGTATATATCAATTATTTTGGTTGCAGAAAAAATAGCATGTTTCATTCGGATCAATAGTGTATCTGTTTGACGAACGCAAAACTTCGCTTGTCAAACAAAGTGTCACTTTTGATCCCAATAAAACAATGTTCTATCAGGCATTTATATATATAAAAATATACATTTTTCACCGATAATGCCATAAATATATGAGTCTTAAATGAAAGAGGTATATGTACATTTCAATTGTATATTCATTGACAGATATTGATTTGATGCCATGTGATATGATATAAATATACTCTCTCTTAAAAAATTCTCATTAGTCGGAGTAGACATTGCACCCTACATATTCCCCCATCCTGATGAATTATATGAAATTGTGAATACATATTGAGTCTTTTCAAAAGTTAAACGATAGGGTCTATCCATTGTGATATGGTATTTGTGATTTTTATATTTATAACCGTATACAGTGTATTGTGTCCTCATAAGTTATCGAATGATAGAAAGTGCGTTGTGCACATTTATTTTCATTTAATGACAAGTATTTGCTCATTTCATTATCTAAATAGACAGTGACGACTCATTTTTCAGAGAGGATGATAACAGCTAAATTTCGAATATTGTATTGCAACATGAGAATCACCGCGTCTAAAGGTACAGGTATACTTTTATAATTTTCAGATCTGTCCAAACGTCCTTGTAGGATTAAAAATTTTTAGCTTCTTGCATAAAATCCATGGCAGATAATGAAATGAAATTCTCCTACACAGAGAAAATTTTTTCATCGTCACAGCAGATTTTTCGGCTGCTATAGCCAAAATTTTGGCTACATAGGAGACAGGAAATATCTTTACTACTGCAGAAGAGACATCTACCAGTAGTAGCACAGCTACTTTAGAAAGTAACTCTGTTGTCGTAATGAAGATACTCTGTTATGGAAAAGTAACTATGCTATGGTAGAAAAGAGGTTTCATTATATTATTTTGTTGTTAAAAAGTATACTGATATAGGAGAGATATTTGTTGTTGTAAGTACGAATGCTTTCTGATACAGGAAAGAGACTTTACTGGAAAAGCAAAGTCCTTGCTAAGAGCAGCATGAGTGTTGTTTTAGTCAGTAGAAGTTAATTATTTCACAATAGCGAAGATATTTGCTGGAAATATCCTTGAAAATGTTACCATTTAGCGCCGTCAACAAAACCAAGATAAACAAAGTTTAACCAAAACCCTTAATGTTCATCAATCGATATTCACATTATTGCCCGTACTTTCCGAAAATTTAGAGATTCAATTAAAGTTCGTTTATTCTAGTTTTATTGTTGCACGCACTATGGTTCCACTTTCGAAGAGATTTTCTGCAAACATAATGCTCTCGAAAGATAATTAACTTCCACTAGCTGATAAATTCATTTTAGACTGTCCTAGCATAACATCATAATAATTTACACATATCAATCGTAGGTATCACAAAAATTTACACCGAACATTCGTTAATGGTTTCACTCAAACCATGGAAGTATTTGAATGGACAGTGAACAAAACACCTAAGAACTAAGTAGATATTATGGAGAAGTACACGAATATTTTGGTAATACGGTGAAATACCTGCTGTTACTCCGTGAGAATAGAAAATCACCGGAATAGTGGACGGGACGAACGACACACTACAGACGAGATGAACTGTTGCTAGTCTGGCGATAAAATGAAAACGATATCAACCGAACTGCGATTTTGGCATGTCCGAATCGCTTTCAGCAATTTATTTTCGCTGGGCTAGCAAAGAACATTACATTTATTATAAAGATATATTAAATATTTTCTGCTAGGATAGCGGAGAACAATACAGTTATTATACAGAAATATAGATTAAATTTTCTTTGCTACAACAGTGACATGTCCAACTATCGTGGAAAAGTACATTTTCATGGTAGCAGAAATAATTTCATAGAATTGCAGTTCTACTACTACAGCCAATTTTTTTTCTGTGATTGAGTTTCTTCGCAGTTCCAATAAAGCAGTTTCAGTAAAGTGAGCTTTTTTGTAAGAGCGAAGCAGCATTACTACGTTTGTTACTTTTTTGGCTACGACAGATGAAAAAAACTCTGCAAAGATCTTTTTCTTGGGACTTTTCTCAGTGTAGTTGAGAACAGATATCACAATTTTTTTTTCATATACGTAGTGATATGGGAAATTCAGACAACGAATGTCGAAAATGTATGCCGTGGGTCCAATTTTTGGATCATATGGTGGCGGTGGCGCTGAACATATTAAAATAAAACATTTCATGATTGAAAATAATGGCCAATAAAATTTTTCATTCACTGAGTTGATAAGCTTAAATTTTTTGAGCAAAAAATGTCATCTCGTTGCTGGGATATTGTCATATCATATCATGGATATTTTTCGATTCAGGGCATTAAAATAAAATTCTGAATCATGATGGGATATGGTGTTAAACAGCCACTTAAACAGTATAGTAATTAAGTAAATGGGTTTTCGAGTAAACGGCACCAAAAACGACAATTTATATAAAGTATATGTTTAGGGTGAACGTGCTAAGTGAATTTATATGGGTCATTTCTTTCGGGATGAATTTCTGGAGGGTCCAAATTCACAAACGGTCATATTAAATTAAATGCTCACCGTTGTGCCCATGTCGGTTTGGACCCCACGATTTATCCGACCAAACTTTTATTTGCATAGATTCGGAGCCCTAATGAACTTTAATTACAGTAAGTTATCTCCAGTTGTTCTCTCATAAATCACACATATAATTAAATAGTTGGTCGCTAAGGCATTACGTAACAGTGTCTCTCTTCAATTATATACTCGTACAATTCATGAGCGGAGCACAAGTGTGGAAAAACCGAACAGAATTAATTCACTCAGTTGTGATTTGTGCACATTACTGTTTCTTCTGATGTATGAGCGTTATAGATAAATACTGTTTTAGATTTCTTATTTTTTATTTACATAGGAAGGTACTTTTAGTCGCTTGGTTACTATTCCTATGGCACTTAAAATAAACTTGATGGAGCAGGCAAAGTTTACAGAATATACTATAGTTAAAAACTTGTGATTTTACATTCACAGAATTATAGGTTTTCAATGACTATATTTATTGAATGTTCGAACAAAAGTTAAAAAAAAATTTTTATTATGTTACAATCGAACTGTCAAATTAAAGTCAGGAGAGTTAGGATCATCTTACTTCTGAGAGGTTTTGGATTTGGAGATGCTATAGCAGTAAAAAACTCAATGTTTCTATTGGTAAATTTTAATTCAGAGTGTTTCATTTATCACAGCTGGTATCGCAAAAATCAAAATCGCTTAATAGTGAACTTGGCTTTACGCTTGTGCATCATATTTTGAATAAGTATTTCAATGTCATCATTGTTACCAATCGAAGATGTTTCTGTTATTTATCAACAGTAAAAACACAAGAGCTTTTTTTTATCGGATAAATTTCTATTCGTAACGAAATAAATTTGCCAATCAGTAATTTCACGAGAGAAACTGACATGAAAAAATCGCTAGACCGAAGGTCGAGTGATTTTGTCAAATGTCAGTTTTTGGAACAAAATGATGATGGAAAATTTTTGAGTTGAAAGGAAATTTATCCTTAAAAGAAAAGCTCGAGTGTTTTTTTGGCAAGATAAATTAACGACCGATTATATGAATGAACAAGAACAATAATTATCTTCATTGATACAATCAAATTATTCAACTGCACAGTTATTAAATACACAATTCTTATAAATTGTTTGATTTGGTGTACTGATTTCAAAATTCTCTTCTCTTGTATTCACACAAATGTAGAATATTCATTTTGTTTTTTCTCACTCGGGGCTCGTAAGGAACTAATAAGATTTTCGTTATGTTCAGGATCAATTTGGAGATAGGGTTTAATAGAAGATGATGATGATATTGTATTCATTGAAATATTTTTCTTGAATCATCTTCGCAGTTGAATTCCAAATTGATTTAACTGCATATTCTTTATAATCTTCTCCATTCCTTTTTTTCATATAATAGGCCCAATCCTTTAAGGCTCGATGACACTTGGCTAGTTTACGAGCTACAAGCCAGCGAGTTCGCTAGCAGCTTGTGAACTCGCCCCGTATCATCGGTTTTTTTACAATCCGCTAGTCAACTATCCGATTGTAAAAACGCTGCTAGTAAGGGCCACTTTATAAAAAACTTTAAGACTTAAGATTTATCACCTAACATTTAATACTTATCACTTATGACAGATGAATCATGGAAATATCATTGATTGTGTTATAAAACCATTTAAGACTTATGATTTTACACCTAAGACTCAAGAAGATGACCAACTTCCAACTTAAGAAATGGATGATAAATGATCATAAATGAAAATAGGAGATGCGCATGTTCGAGCAACGAAAAGTGACATACTGTTTCCCGCGATATTTGAATTTTGGGTTATATTCTCGAATATTATTTGTTGGTGTGGATAGTCTGTAATTATTTGGTTGCATTTATCAATTTTTTTATAATATTGATGAGACCATGGGCATCATTTACTTTATGTATTTTGCTCATGATTTTTGGACTTGGTGTTTACTTAAGATACATGAGAAAGAAAGGTCTGGATTGAAAATACAAAGTTAAACCCATAGATAGGAAAAGGAATATCCATTGCAACTCCATTTTTATTTGAACATGATGGATAATATGGATATTGAACAGTTTTTTATTTTGAAATCGATGTCAACAATAATAACTCCAAATTATAGCTATTTATTAGATCAGAAGGATGCTCTATGCAGCAAATTTCTTATGTTGGACTGACTACTATGTACACATGTCATCATAGAGGAAACCAGCGATGCACTGTGGAAAATTTACTGATTTACGATTGGCATGGAATCTCTGTACTGTATTGTAAACTGTATTGGTGCCCTTGAAAAGCATATTCAGATAGAAAATACAAAACATGCTGGAACAGGATACTTTTCCTACAAGAAGACTTTCAAGCATAGTATTGATGGCTATCTGTGATGCATCTCATAAATTCATCTTCATTGATGTAGGCTGCCCAGGATCAAATCATGATGGAAATGTATTCCGTAATTTAATTTTCCATTTCCACCTTCAGTTTTCTGAGATATATTTGGCCAATTGTTTTCCATGCAGTTTTCCAGGCGAGTTTATTTTAGAATAACTACTTTGTTTATCATAAATATGTCTGAATTCTTCAACTTGTTGAATTAATAGAGCATATCGTCCATGACACATAGATATAGGTTAGAACTTGCCAACGTCAAAATTATTTGTTCCATGTCAAATATTCCTAAATCTTAAGTTTTTTTTATAACAGAATGAACTTATCAGCTCTTAAGTCTTAAATGTTAGGTGATAAATCTTAATTGTTAAAACTTTTTATAAAGTCACCCTGTAATAGAAAGCCGGGCTAATTTACTCGCCACTCGCAGGCGTGTTGGCTTGTAAGCTGGTTAACTAGCAGTGTGTCATCATCTTTGTGTTTTGGCAGTTGAAAGCTAAAATGTCGACGAAAGTAGTTCGCGCGGGAGTAATTATTTTAGCAAGTGTTATCAAGAAGGATTCACAACGAAAACAAAAGAAAAACTTGAAACAGAAAAGAAAAAGGATAAGATCATGGATAGAAAAACGCGATGAATATGGTGCATCTAGCCGTTTATTGAGAGAGTTGAAGGACGAAGATCCTTTGGCTTATAGAAATATGTTGAGATTGAACAGTTCCAAATTTGATGAGTTACTGCAGATGGTAAATGGAATGCTCAAAAAGAAAGATACGAAAATGAGAGAAAATAACACGCCACGCAAAACAATACGTGGATTCAGAAAATAAAAAACGCGCCCACGCAAAACAACAAACACGTGATTTCAACTTGATAGCTAGTTAGCTACTGAGCTAGTAGAACCTTCTGTGTGTCATCGATACTCGCTTACTCGCTGACTCGCTAGCTTGTAATGTAAACTCGCCGACTAGCAGCTTGTAAACTAGCCTAGTGTCATCGGTGCTTTAATATATCTTTGTAACGGAGTTATTTTCGACAGTTCGTAATTTCGTACTTGACAAAACTCCACATAAATTGTCTCCATATTGACGCTTTAGTATTTTTTTTGGTTGCGGGATTGCTTTTTCTATATTTTTTGAAAAAAAAACGATGCACCTTTTTTATCGCTGTCAAACTGACAAAACAGTCATCTTCAAATGACACATTTTATACAGGAGTTGATTTATCGATATTGAATAAATTTCTTTCAACAAGACTTCAAATAAATGCAAAATAGAAAAAAATTATATGACATACGTTTTATAAGACACGTTGTTGCACTTGATCCCTTGGTGCGTTGATTCGTCGTATAGTCCAAACAACGCATGCGACAAAATAGCGTCTTATAATACTTGTATCATTAGATACTATTTTAACCACCAACTTATAGTTGCAAACAACCCTCGTAAGTGTATATAAGACTTGAATTGTGAAGAAAAGTTTCGGACTTCCATTGTCTAAAGGTATGAAGATTTGAATCCTGAGAAAAGAAAATATGAGTTATGCTGAAAAAACGAAATAAGTGATGAATAAAAATTAACTATTTTATCGAATCAAGAAGATTCGAGTATCAATAAATCAGGTTAGTATTAGTGTTAGTATATATGAAGTCGAAAAATGTAGATTTAAATGGGAGTTTAACTAGTCGATGAGCCTGAACTGACTAGTTAAACTCCCATTTAAATCTACATTTTTCGACTTCATATATACTAACACTAATACTAACCTGATTTATTGATACTCGAATCTTCTTGATTCGATAAAATAGTTAATTTTTATTCATCACTTATTTCGTTTTTTTCAGCATAACTCATCTTTTCTTTTCTCAGGATTCAAATCTTCATACCTTTAGACAATGGAAGTCCGAAACTTTTCTTCACAACTCGAGACATTGTCAGCCACCTTCAAACATAAGACTTGAATGATTCAGGAAGAATTAACGCCATGCATCAAGCACACACATACTTCTCATAAGCCTCGGTCATAGCTAACTGGACGATCAGGTATTTTGACAAGAGTTGAAAAATTATTATGGACGTATTTCACAAATCTCATCTACGAATTGTTACTCGATTATCAACTTTTCTTTGTATCATAGATTATTCATTTAGTCAAAATATCTCTCGCATTTTCAGAACGACCTCAATCAATGAAAGTCATTTCAATTTAAGGACCTAGAGAACTTTTTTGAAAAACTATTAATCTACATTCCAAGAATTTTACGCTTGGATCCTCGCATAGTTTTTCATTCAGCAAGCAAAATATCAATAGGTATAGAATGAGCATAGCATCACGTTTCAGCATGGCATATGGGCTGGGCTAACTTTCAAAAGCAACCCCTCGAAAAATTGCTCTGACAAAATGATGGGTCGGATTAAATATCATTAAATTTAAATATTTATTTTATTCTTCATTTATGAAGGTATAACCCCGAAGAATTGAACCGGTTATTCAACTCAATTATTGTGTGGTATAAAGGGGGAGGGGTAACGCATCATTGGAAAATGGAGTCCTAGAAGGGTTGATTTCTAAAGGACGTCGTTAGTTGTATCGAAGAATGATTTGAATATTCCAATGGAAAATGCAAATGTTTATCACTGTCGATGAATTTGAAGGAATTGCTATGCATTTCATCATACCTGATGTATATCTATCGTACAGAACACGTTAGTTACTTTTGATATCGATAAATGATTAATAAATGAATACCTATAAGTACTAAAAACACCATTTTATATAGTCAACACGTTGGGTGATATTTTTGATTTGTTTTTGCTTTCATATTCTGAATTCAATTTTCCTAATTAATCATATTCAACTATAATCATTACAGCTTTTTTATATAGGTAGGTACTCAACTACCTACAATTACCACGGAAACTACTCTATTAACGATTATATTCTCGAAAGTATCGAAGTATTGGAGAAAATTAAAATTACATAATATTTCAGTTTAATATCACAAGAACTAATATAGTCTCCTTTAGATGTAGTCTTCAAGAAGTAATCTTAGAAAATGATATATAGGTAATTGAGGATAAGGATTTCTGGGTTTGAATAATCGATAGGAAATTGAAGTTTGATATGCACATAAAAAAATTAAAAATAAAAATTTCAGCTGGATGTTGCGCAGTTAGTCATTGCGAGAGAGTTTGGAGTTTCTATACTGCTAAAACTGCATATTATGCTCTGATAGAATCACATTTGAGGTATGGTATTACTTTCTGGGGAGTGTGCATGTAGCTTGAATTTGCTTGACTCGGTACTCAAAATACAAAAAAGAGCTATTAAAAATATTTGTAAAACTGGGCCACGTGATTCATATGCAGGCAATTATTCATAGATATGAAGATACTAACCGTCGTTGCTCTTTTCATTTTGGAAATTGTGTGTCTTGTGAGGAAACATATTCTGAAGTTTGAAATCAGTACTTCTCCTTATTCCACACGACGAAGTTCTAAAAATAATTTAAAATTACCCTCACCTTTGTCCATTCTAATAAAAAATTAATTTATTTATAACGGAGTTAAGATATATAATCATTTACCGATCGAAATTAGATATTATAATGTAGATATAGAGAGTTTCAGGAAAAATATAAAAACCTATACACTGAACATCAGAAAACCGTATTATATTTTACAGGAATTTTTTGACGATAATCTGATAATAATTGATTGAATTAGTTTGTATATGATTGTTTTGACGTATTTATTATATGCATGTGCATTTTTGTGTAGGTATTTCGTTCAATATTTTATGTAATATTTTATTTATACATGACTATATCCTAATCTTTGTCAACAAGATTTTCATCTTTGGACCATAAAGTATATTTATTATTATTATAATTATTATAAGCGTTCGCCATAAAGTTGACTGAAAAACTCTAATGTCCGTTCATTTACATTCAGTCCTGTCACTAGGTGTAGGCATACTAAATACTTTGTATTTTGATGCACATGAGCTTATATTCAATATTGTCAACCCGTACCTAAGATCTAAACCAACTAATATATATGCAATTAATACTCAATACCTAATGCATTATTTATCCCTGCTAAATTTGATATTTTTCGGCCCCAGAGATTTTTTTTTAAATTCCTGCCTAATCTGAGCTCACGTGATAACTATAAGTCGCATCAGATTTTTTAGTTTCAGACATGCAGAAACAAACCGCTATTCGAGTTTTCCCGAAATTTTAACATTTTTTTCCATAATGTAGCCAACTTTGTGATGGACTTATGCTTAGCATCATTAACTTTTTAGTTTTTCTCAAAGTATAGGCCAAGTAGGGTATGTGTGTCGTATTTCGGTATGAGAGAATATGTTAACTATTATTGCTTCCCTCATTTTTTTTGAGCTCAGTGAAAGGAACGATATCATCAAGTTGATTCAAGTTGATTACTGTGACGTTCATGCCTCCATCATTTTTGTTCATCTTTAAACAATAAATTGAAGTTAATATGGGTGATGTGTAACAGGGGTTGCTGGGGCTGATTTTAATAATGAGACAGTTTTTCGTGACACACAATAGCCGGATATTTGTGTCGCGTTGAAGTTAACGATGCAGAAAATAAGCTGGGGTCGTGCATCTATCCATAAAGGTGTAAAGTCGATTCTGCAAGAGGCCTTTTAGCAGCCGGCATTACACCTGGGCAAGAATTCGTGAACCTCGCCTCGAATCTGGGCTCCGAGCAGGACCGGGTTAGCCCAAAATGGATATACGTCTCCTTCCTGAGTTGGTGGCCGAGTGCGCAAAGGCGCTGGTCTATGGGCCTGAGGGTACGCGATTCAAATCCCGGCGGCTATTGGAAATATTTATTTATTTCTGTAGTATCGTTTAGCTGGAGGAGATAGGTAACCAACCGAACATTCCTTGGTAGCTAGATTTCAATCCTTCGGACTCTCCACGGTAACCAACCGAGTAGTGCTTCGTATGACACTTAAAAACCTAAGGTCCCCGTCTTCCTTACTCATACAAGTCCTAGACTTACGAGGGTTGCTTTGCAACTAAGTTGGCGGTTAAAAAAACTTTCAAACACTTTCCAAACACTTTTCGAGACCTCAATGAGTGATTAAACCTCAAATGATATTGAAACCTTGAGGTTTCAATTTTTTCCTCTAGCAACAACTGAAGCCCAACTGCAGAATGTATTTCTCATTGTTTCAAGCGAATGTATTTCTCATTGTTCCAAGCAAAGTTAGAACTCAAGTGTATATAAGTACTTGCTTTGCAACTAAGTTGGCGTCAGTTGGTTTCAAACACACACTAACACTTCAAAGCATATCTCGAATGAGATAGTATATATACAACATACATTCACTATTATACACTGATGTTTCAGATTAGGTACTCTGTAGCAAGCCGAATTGGAAATCTTAAGCTATTCTTGAGCTTTTATTTGCTTATATACTTATGGAAATTGATCCCGAATCAGTACCTACCGACTGTAATTTACGGTGTTTCTTCCAATGATTTGATAAAAAAAAGAAGGTCAGAATTGATTCGAGAATACATATATCATCTGACTTCTGGTTCTTGGGGTTGGCAACTGAAATATGTGCCAGTTCCTCTCTGTTCTGGTTCATCATGAATGGGGATTATGGGCCTACTCAGTACAGGAATAACGCATTGTGGACGAGTCAAAAGCGGCTGAAGTCACCTTTTAGATGGATGGCTTTTACACCAACTTCCTGTTTTTGATGCAATTTGTCGTACTGAATGAGTGTATTAACAATGACCTTTGAAAAGTGACTTTTACAGCCACTATTAGATTTAATATCAGATTTCTTTTGTGATGCTTTTAGGAGGCTGTGGATACCTGGGACTGAACCAGATCATTTCGAACGTTAAACTATTTATTTTCATGCTCTCCAGAATATTATTGGGATAATATTGAACACATCCTGCTCTCACAATGATGAGATTCTTTTGTTGGCAATAATGACTTTTCTCCCCCGGATTTAATATACCTACCTACTTTTGGGAAGATGTTATTCAAAAAAACATTTGGAATCTGATGCTATATCCCAATTACCTCACTATCAGTGTTGATAACTTGATTTGAATATTCAAAAAGTCTATCTTTTATGGCCACTCCGGTTTTTACGCAGTAGGTATAGAATCTCACATGATTTCTAAGATCTCGTCTCATTCCTAGCATCCTACGTAACCTACATTATCCCTTATCTGAAATCCTGAGTATTTTTTATCGTCAAAGGGGGTCGAAAAAAATCCACCGGAGCTGCCTCTTGCGTCTTCGCATCTTAGCCCCTCACCCTTGGTTTCATTCGTTGAATAAATACTTCCATAGAAAGAAATATTGATTCAATTTATCATGCAAATTGGCTCGAAGTCGTATCATTTGTATCTCTGTCGCCTCGTTATATGATTACTGGAGATTTGGACGGCATGACAGCTCATCAGAGGCTCACATCTAAATATTTGTTAATGAGATGCAACTGTAATTTTCATAGTTTAATCGAATTCTCCCTCTTCGGATTATGCACCTGCGTCTCATCAGATTCTTCTCGAGTGATTTACGACTATCTAAATTATGCAATATGATGAAAATTGGGAGGATAACACGCACAGAAGAATACAGTGCCCCATATTCGAAAAATGAAATAGCTGATGGAAATCGATTTGTTATGGCTTATATAGTTATGTCACTTACTGCTATAGATAGCAATAGAATATGCAATCTATCAATTCTGTTGTCAGATCTATAGAGCAGCAAAAGGATTTGGATATAGTTTCAACTCTTTACTGATATTTTTAGGAGAGCGAATATATTTCACCTAGCAAATAGCTACTCTAGAAGAGAAACATCTTTCTCTTCATTTCAATTCTTCAAATCAGCAAATAAAATCAAATATGTACAGGGTGATTGGCTATGGATTCCATAATTGCAACTGCAGATTTCTCGAAAACGAAAAGAGATAATCGAGATTTGGAAAAATTATAACTTGAATGAGATCTCGTTTCCTTCCAAAATAAAGTTTTTCCACTTGATTTCATGATTTAATGTACAAGGGGCTGTCTATAACTTTTAATTTTTTAAATAGAACTCCTTGTATATTATGACATAATTCGAAAATGCTCTCCTTTTCGATTTCAAAAATATTAAACATTCTATATATTCTTTGCAGGCATCATTGAAGACATATCAGCACTCTTAAATTTTTCACCTTTGTTCCATTGGGTATGACATCTCAAAAAATATTTGATAATAAGCGCATTCATATCATTGGCATGTTGACAATTGATTCATTGATATCATCTCGCTTTATCATATCCAAAAACGATCATCATGCAAATTTAATTTTGCTGATATTTCTTCAATGCCTTCATGAAATACATGCATAGGAAGTATATATATATTTGAAATCTACACTGAAAAAATTTTATAGGTAAAATCACAGTGATTAGCGTTGGTTATGTGATGCCATAAGAAAACGAATATTTTTACACGCTACATGTTTCAATACATTTAGCACGGAATATTACATGTTGAATGTAACTGCAATATTACAGTTTTGATGTGATATAACTTCCGGTTATTACGTGGATTACGTAATAAATGTATGTAATATTACATTTATATTGAAAAATATGTTGATAATCTTACACATTATATAAGTACTTTCACACTGAGAATATCACAGTTATTTTTACTGTTAGCATTATATAATGTGGATAAAAATGGGATGAAATAACTTCTATTCATTGTATAGATATCATTTATTGAAAATACTGAGTCAAAACAACATATAATATACATGAACATAACATGAACTATATTCGTAACCTATATACAACATAAAAAAAATAAAACTCAAATATCAATTCTTGATGTGAAGTACCCAATAGTTATCCCAAATAAGGTGATTAGTACGTAGTTACGTACAGAACATATTTCCTTCTAAAACAATGACGTACTGCTCGATTGATGAAAAATCTATTTCAGACGTATTAGCTTAGAGATGACCATGATTTTAATAAACAACCTAAATAATTGTATTGATTGATTATATATTAAGAAATATTTCTAATAACCTCAACTATTTTCTTAGCTTTTTCCTCGAAATTGACAATAAGATTTTCAATTTTGATCCCTGCCAATTATTCAAAAACAGTATTTGAGTTAGAAGTACCAGAACTGTTGTCATCAATATTTTTCACACTATTACAATTTGAATTATATGCTGTGATCTGAAACTATGATTACTCAATGAGTTCACCTTATTAAATACTGTTTTTATTTTACATGGTTTGAAAGGACATTGCAAATATGTACCAGTTTTCATATGACTATAAATATGTTCATATGTACTGCAATTGAATGAACAATCTTGTTTGTTGCATATAAAATTGAAAGAATTGTTCACTTCGTGTTCATTAGTGGTATGTTTTCTCAACGGGTGACTTTTGAAAGCATTATATGATCGAAATGAACGATTACAATTAATTTCTAATAAACAAAATTACCATCACCTAAATTATTTCTGTATGATAGAATTGATGTAAATTGCATCACTTCCTTATATTCCTCTACGCACTTCTACAAATTCTACAAGTAAACATCACTTACCTCTTGCCTGCAAATTCACGTTAGGTTCCTTCACAAAATCACTTCAATTTGAAATACTAAAAAGATGCACTCATTCAATCCATGTGTGCAAGATGTATTGACGCCATTCGCCAATGGACGCCGCGGCTGCAATGAGACCGTCAAGACTATAGCAAATACACCACGTGACACATAATTGTCCTCCGATTGGATAATGATTACATGCTAAATGTTATTTTACATGCCAAACTGTATCATAACATTAACTTCTGTAACTATACGTTCTTGATGTATTGGTTAATTTCATTGTACAACATTCCATTTATTTCTGTATCAATACATTGGGATTTATCCACAGTAGGATTACACGATGTTTTTACCTATTATTCGCAGAAATATTACGAGTACCTGAATTCAACACATCAGAGGAGATGTATCAGTTTATTACACTCCTGAATATCTAAAACTACATTATTGTAGCTTGAATTTCTATCTGTGATCCATAGTTGTTTTTTCAGTGTAGAGAGTACTTTTGAAAATTGTGATAATATCGATTTGAAAAATTGAAAAAGAATATATAACAAGAGTGAAAGATACATGAAATATGATATGATCTATTGGTAGCATTGGTAACAATGTTTTAAAAACTTTCAGATGATACCTCTCGATAATTAACCAACACCCTAACACCCAGTAAAACACAGTTCCTCAGTTGAATCAGTTTTGTCATGCACAGAGACATAATCATTCCAATATTAATTTTTTCTAAATTTTTCAAACTAGAATAATGGTTTGTGATTATCTTTGATTTCACTCCGAGAAAATGAAGATGGTTGATTCGATATAATTCGGCCTTCGCAAATGATATTTGAAAAAACATTTTTCTTTCATTAGGTGTCATTTTCCGGAATAAGAAACGTTGAAGGAGGAGAAATGTATACGATTACGTGAAGAAGCATCTATTACCTATTGCTATATTCATGTCAAACGGTAATGAAGTGGAGTGTAAGAAAATGACCAAATGGTAGGTTCATAGAAATTCGGGAGAGGTAGGTAGTATATATATATATATATAAAACTTACTACCAAATGGTGCCACTGAGTCTAGCGTAAAATTCTAGACTGTAGTAGAGAAACCGCATTCTATACCTATAGCGTTATTCTTTCTGTACCAGTTCCTTTCATTCATGTTAACCGAACTGCCACAGTGGTTTTGAACAGGGTCGTATTAACAAAAAAATAATTTTATAAGTTTATTTCTGAAACCATATTTAAAGTATAACATTGAATGATATTCATTTAGCAGTTAAAGGTACGTTGTGGAAATGTTTTCAATATAGGTGGTTCTGAGTAGGTACCTATTCCAAAATATCTTTCATATTTCCAAATCGTGAGTTGATATTCAATTATATTGTGATAGATTAGATATAGGTATTCAAACTAGTTTGACACATTGACATAGTATTACATATTGTGGATGATACTTAGGGTCTATTTAGTCATCCTTATTGTCTTTATCTCAAGTCTCAGTCCCAGTCTTCAGTCTTTGTCTTAAGGAATAAGGACATGACTATTTATACAACTCAAGATACTAAGGCATTAAGACAATGACATCAATATAAACAAATATTCATTACTTGAAGAAGTGAAAACATGTATGGATAATCAAACATTAATCACGACCGGTGTGTATTTTTTGATGAATGAATGTTCTTTGCACTTTTCTACATTCGCAAATTTGCCAAAAATCGTGACAGACGGTCAACACATTATATTTCTGTGGTTACTCTGGAATGGGGAGCATGCGCACTGACTCCGTGGTCTTAGTCCTAAACATAAAGTTGAAAATTAGGAACTCTCAAGGTCACGTTTTTAGGACGAAGACTTGAGACTAAGACAAAAATTGTGGCATAAATGCTCTTATGTAAATGCATGGATTCAACTTGGCTTAAAGACTAAAATTAGGACAAAGACTGAGACTGAGACGAAGACAAAGTTGACTAAATTGACCCTTAATATCTGCAATATCTAATCGTTTGATAGAAATATCGTTTTGAATATATATTTTTTATAATTGTTTTGTGAATGTCTACAATCTACATAATGTTTGATACCTTCTCCATTTCTCCGGATATAATGAACTTCCACTATATTTTGAATATTCACTTCGCTTCTGAATAAAAATCTAATGTCATGATATTCAATTTCACCTGTCTGTGACTAGACGAATAATCGAAGAATTTAAATGATAGAAGTAAAATGATACGGTCCTGTCCTTGAGATATCCTCGTTAACATTATTTTATGGCCAAAATAGCCTCTAAGACGACTTCTTCGGTTTATAAACTATATCCGGTTGATTGTATTTTCTTGCACCTGTGACTCGGGGTGCGAGTTGGTGAGTTCTTCTCCATCATTATTTTATACTTTCTTTACAACTTCGGCTGGTCTGACTATAATGTCTACTTCAGCTCGATTCGACTGTGGTGTTAATTGGTTCTATTATGATGCCATAAATATTCGACCATAAAAGATCAAGGAGTTTATGGAAGTCTTGGTCGTCACATATAGGCAATGCAAATGAAATCAACTCAGCAAGCACGAATAAGACTCAACACAGTAGCGTATATAATAGGAAGTTTCCAATGTCAAGATTTTTATTTTTTCATAAACTTCTAGTTTTCGAAAAATGGAAAAGACATAAATTGGGAAAAAAAATTAAAGAGAAGATAGTCTATCCTATCCAATTAATGTGAATTTGTCACGTCTTAGGAAGAAAGAAACATTTGCGATCTGCATTCACAGTGTGAATCGTTGCATGGACTACGAGCAGATATAATTCAATGTTCTGCGTGGTATTTGCCAGGAAAGTAGTTTTCTGCTCGTAATATATCTCAATGTAGCGTGCGGACATACAATGTTACAATGTTTCTAGTTTCCCTTAGATATTCTGAAGAACCGACGAAAATATCTTGATGTTATATATATATAAGGTAAAAGTACCTAACAGTAATCGTCAGTAACCCAGTGTTCGTCACAATCGGAAAATTATGTCTATTATAAAGCATCAATCAATCTTATTGAGCTGTGAAGGTGAGTGATATTTTTAAACTCACATTCACCGACAGCATGTAGATGAGTTATTATGGATTTATTGTGATGTTGGGTATCCAGAGAGTCTATTTCGCAGGAAAATATTTAGTTAAACATTGAAAATCATTATATTTCGACTATGACGAAAACTGGTAAAAGGAAACTGCGTTATGTCCCATCAATATTCCCATATTGGGACGAATGAATTTGAATTGGGAATCGAATTAAATTTTCTATATCATAGTCACAATGAGTGAACTGATACACGATATTATTTCATTAAATTTAGAAGTTTCTGAGGAGCAGTTTTCTCCATAGTGTTTTGTGTAGTTTGTGTAGGGGAGAGTTTTGAATCGCTTTATATATCATTTATAGGGACTAACAACTGAAGAATACTGATATTTCATCAATCTATGGATATAGGAATGGCTTGGCTTTAGAAAGATAGTGCTGATAAGGAAGTCACATCAACAAATTCAGGAAATAATGATTTGTTCGTAACTAGAAGCTTTGTTGATGAAACCTAAAATAATGACTTCCCGACAACATTTGAAAAATCTTCATTCTGGCCGTCAATACCTACATCTAATACTAATTTGGAGACGCAAATCAACAGTACTTCACGAAAAAGGAACAGGACAAAGCTTAGATAAATAGCAGAAAACAAATGGAAGAGAGAAAAAAAAGACATTATGTTGTAGATGATGAGGAAAGAAAGAAAAACTACTGTGGGAAAGGAAAATTATTCAGTTGATTCCTCAGATAGATGATAATGCAAAAACTGTGAAGATGAGGTCGAACATGACACCTAGACTTACGAGGGTTGCTTTGCAACTAAGTTGTCGGTTAAAAACACTTTTCAAACACTATGATACAATGACTCGCCTATATATATTTGAAGAATGCAATTTGTGCAAAGGTACCAAAGGATGAAAAAAATTGTATTGCTCATTCTATGAATAACGAATAAATGAAATGTTTTGAATCTTTCGTTGGAATAACAGGGGCGGACTAACTGATGGCGGGGCCCTGATGGGCTATTGAACAACTTCAGCCACGTCATAATTTTTTTTTGAGTCGTCATGTCGGACTAAGGATATATAAATGTTATAGTTTTCGTTATTTATATTTTGTGAACAAAAATAACGGAAATAAAAAATATATATACAAAATTCAACGACACATGATGATGAATCACTTTTACCATAATTGAAGGCTAATTTATTACCTTATTGCCGAATTTTTTGCGTAATTTTACAAAAAAATCGTGGATACCTGGAGCTGGCGAAACAACTCCTATAGAATATGGCTTCTTGGAAAAAAACTTGTATAGGTATGGGCTATCTGAATAGAATATTGAAGACAATAGTATCATAATTGAAGATCATTCGAAACTTTTATTCCACCCTATCGCTATTTTCCTCTACTTTTTTTTTTCATCGCGGGTTTTGCTAGCTTGACCGTTGAGCATAACATAAAAGAGAAATTTCATGAAAAATCTGAATAATTTGAGATTCATTAACGACTCTAATTTCAGCTTATTGCCGTATGTTCTGCCTTCTGAAAACAAAGCATAAAATATCCGATGATAGGCTAAAATGAGAGCCTTATAACTATGGTGCATTCATCAGGTTTTTTGCAAACTTACTTTTCTGTTTGGTTCTGTATAGCTCGAGAGCTGTAATTTCTTAAATAACTGAGAGGAAAAATTTGTCAATAGGGCAATAAACTAGTCTGAAAGTGGTTCTGCTTTCAATACTACAAGAGCCTGTACCAGAATTTGCTTCGAACACATGCTTGTATGGCCTCATTATGAGTTAACGATTTGGTATTGACAAAATTGAGAACTAGTCCTACCTGTCTTCCCTATTTATAGTCCTATATATATTTTCAATCATGAAAACGGCCGTTCCGCTTCGCAACTTGTCATGAGTAACGTCAGACATATTTTTGATGAAGTGAAAATGTCTATTCTGTTACATCAATGATATGCATTATTGCATTTGTGAAAATGACAGAGTGTTCTGAGCATTTTCTCTCCTTCCGAAGTTCATTGATTCATCGAGTGTTTTTACCAGTTTTACATTATTCAAGTTATTTGCAAAAATACTTAGGGCGCATAAAGATTTAACAGACGATTAAATATTCAATTTGTTTATAACCACAGAAGGCTTGACGGGCTTTTATGCACCCGGCACTCAATCTGTTTACAAGTTTTTATTAAAAAGGTTGACTTCACTGATCACGAGGTTCATACTATCCTCGTCGATTTTTTTCTCGTTCATAGAGCCCAGGTCGAATAAGAATTTGAATTTATTGTCCATATCATTATCACTCTCTCTCTATCATCAGAAACTCTCAATATTATACATTACCCGTTTGGCAGTAGGAAATAAATATAGCAGATCTGACGCTAAATCAGAACAAAAATATTAATATTATAATAACAATAACAATTTATATCCATCATTATACAAGAGTGCAGTAGCAATTGGAATAAACCGTTTATTTCATATTTTGGGGGCCCCTGCAGAATCCGGGGCCCTGGGCTTAAGCCCCTATAGCCCCCCCCCCTTTATCCGCCCCTGTGGAATAATTCAAAATCATAACACATTGACGGATATTCAGACACTTTTATGACGAATACTGGGTATATGTACAATAATTTTAATGTGACGGATGGACCAAATGTTATATACTATTTTATTTCTAATCTCAGCTGACCTTCATGTTATAACACTATTTTTTTCTTCAAATAGACACTTCAATAAATGTCAACCTTAAATTTAGTTTTTTTGAGAAACAAGATATCTGTTATGTATACAAAATTATAAAGTTTTAATTGAAGGTGACGAATACTGGTACTTTTACCGTAATGGAATATAGATTATGCGATACCATTTCATGAATTATTATGATTTTCTGATGTAATATGATTTCATAAAATATAACATATATAATATGGAATGCAAAATATAAATGTCAGATGCACAACATCTTTGCGCGGTGAATTTTGCGAGAAAAATTTCAATTCGTAGTAGTATCTTCCTGATGTATGGGTGGATGAATGTTCCTCCTTGGCTGTTCACGGGAATCAATTGAATCGAAAGCTATCAATAGTTCGTAAGAGCCCGATAGGCCTTACAGATTTGGGCCGTAAGTTTAACAAATTGGGGTCGAGTGGACATCGGTCCGTGATAACACAATAGAAAAGCCTTTTAGACGATTTCCAAACGTCACAGAGGAGGAGAGATTTATAGGAAACGGAAATTTACGTGGTCTGTTCTTCAGACCCCTGTTGCACTATATAGGGTTGCCGAAATAAATACATGAACGTGTAACTGGTATGTTGCCTATTTATTTTGATTGCGAATTCACACTTTTTTCTGAAAATTATGCAATATTGTTTGCCAATATAATGCACTGCCGGAGTACGAATAGCTACTTGAATGTCTGTTTAATGTTTATCGGCTATTTTCCAAGAATTAAAACTATCCAAATTGATTTGATGTTCCAGCATATTCGTTCAATTCGTATGTAGGTAGAAGATAGATACATATTATGGATGGTGACGAAATTATTTTTTATGGCAAAATAACGACATATAAACCCTCAACTTCTCAATATTTTTAGGCCGAATTGCTGAAAAAAAAAACATATTCCAATCATACCTATAAGTCGCGTCACTATATTATCTATCACCTCTGTGAATGAACATATCAAATGAATGATTATGTGAAGTAAATTCGGAAGCACTTCATAAATTTATTGATAGTACATCGACCGTTATAAAACTTGAAACTGAATCAGTTTCAAACTAATGGACGCTGTCTAATAATTGGAATATCTCTTGAAATATATCATGATCAATCAAGAAAATTTCAATTCTAACTCCCCCTTATATACCTGCTTCGATATGAAGATAATCTGGACTAAATTGAATCAAAAGCGTATAATGCTCATAGCAATAAGATTGCTGCAATGGTGAGCAAATCGTTAATGCTATCATAATATACAATTATATACAAAAGCTCTCACAGCATCATAACCCTTCATAATCTCACGCTGAGCCACTGTTCAACCCTTAGATACCAAACTAATTCGAACGCAACACTAGAATCCAGTTCGATTAATTTTATTTCACCATACTACATAGGTAGGTATAAAAGTGTGTAGATGTTAGATGATTGGAACTGCGGTTTCATTTCGTGGTTTTTCGTTTATATCTTGATTTGTTGTATATTCTAAAGTCATAGCCTCCAAATCTCTACTTTATAAGTCGAGTTCCGATATTACTGAATTTACTGATGACAGCCAGCAATTTCGAAACGAATGAAGGTTTAGTCAACTACTATATACAAGTATAATTCAGTAATTTTAGAACGATCTTGAGTTCTGAACAGTTAGTAGGTACTGGTTGGGAATTTCGGAATTCGACCATAATATGGTCTAATTCCATGGACTTAATGCCGTCTGATGTACGTCCGTGGGATAATCACAAGGTGACATCTAACAAACTTGCATCTTGACCTGAAATTAATAGATGAAGAACTGGTAGTACTGGTACAAGACTTTTTCTGTTGGCCAAACTATTCACCAGTCACGAGTTGTCCCTAAGATTCTGCGTCTACTTTATTTTCATTTAGGTAGATGCCAAAAGTGTGGGACAAAAACCACTTGGAGAATACAAATGTTTCAATAATTTATATTCCATACTGGTGAAAAATTACCAGATTAGGTCAAGAAATGCACTGATTCACAGCCTGAATACACGATATGGTGATCCTTATTCTCGTCACCAAAAAAATATTCACATGCACCTACTCACAGCATGAAAACGCACAGGGATAATTTTCTTGAAATAGGATTCAGCATCAAGAAAATCACTGAATTAATGTTACATCACCTCACTACGGTATCGAATTGCACGTAAGGAAATTTATAATAACACGAACTATGTAAAAAATATGCAGAGATATATATTATGTATAGAGAGTTTCTTAGTATAGCGAATATAGTATAGTATAGCGAATATAGTATAGTATAGCGAAAACTAGGGGTATGAGAACATCTCAGGCTACCTAAAGTGACCCCAAGAATAAAAAACATAATGAGCTGGCAAAATATTTGAAACAAAGAGACCATAATTTGAGAGGAAGATGAAGAATATAACCGTTTGAAATGTGAAGGGGAAAAGAGGACTTTTTGATAGCACTATATATATAACTTGATACCGATAGAACGATAGGTATATAGTTGTTTTGATGAATAAAAGTAGGTATGAGTAATTTAATGAATAATGAAGAAATGATTTGAAATGTCGAGTATTGCAAATGAAAAAATACGGTTTATTGTAAAGAGCAGCCTAAATGAATAGAAGCATAAGTTTGGTAGTGAACTTGATCAGGAAAGTAGTTTTCATCTTGCCACTATGCCACTCCTTTCTTTAAACCCCCAAAAACCCCCCCAGGAGCAATCCTGCGTACGGCCCTGGTAAAGAGGTACCCACATGATATGTATATATCTACCTTGTAGTTAAACTCCTGAATCTTTTCAAAGTAATATCTGGATTTATTGTCCTTGTCAAACATTTTAGTTTATTACTTTCATTGCTACAACGGACTGGTGGTTGACATAAATATTATTGTAATAAAACGACTTCTGTTCGAAACCACCCATTTGCCAGCAATAAATTTTCAATCATCGTAGCAAGTGGCTGGCAACCTCAAGAGGGCAGCGCTGTCCAAACATTGGATTCTATAGTTACTCTAATATAAAAATTGCAGATATGGTCAAAAACGCCATATGCTGTCTCCATATACTATCGATTGACATTACCAGAAGTAGTGATGTAGGAGACCGTGTACGATTGACAAATCGATCTCAGAAAATGCAGGTGAACATTCAACATATTATCACATATCAGTGATTTCAAATCTCTCAAATGTACAACTTGAATTACACCCTCTTCCTTAGAAATGAATTCCTTCCTTAGAAATGAATTTTGGGGGGCACAAATTCAAAAGTTTTCATTGGAGCTCAACCGCTCTACGCTCATGATCTAAGCTCCTACTCTGAAATGAAATACGTTATACAAACATACAAACTCCAATAAGACTGCACTTGTCGAATTTGACGACATCTCTTGGCGAATTTGCGAACTCGATATCGGTTTTATGAGCCAACATGAGCGTGGATTGAAACACAGTTACAGAAACAGATAAATCCTACACTACAGATAAACCGTGCACTACAGTGACTTATAGTCGTTCTTGGCATATAATCTTTGAGCCTGACCAGAGATTATCTCTGGCCTAACTATTTCTCAATCAACGTTCAGGTTCCTTTATCGACATGACAGAAAAATCAGGAAGCGATACAGCTGGCCAGAGAAGTTTATTGCTGAGCTGGCTATTTAAATATTTCTATGGTTTCATCAACAATATTAAATATACGCTCGAAAAATACCTAATTTCTTGATTATAATGCTAGTCTAGATAAGAAAGCTGCCCAGTCAAATTTTCTGTGGATATATCAGATCGATCAACAATACTGATATTCGGGAATAAGAGATTTTTATTCAAATTTGAAGAACCATATTTGAACTGCAGTGACTCTCACTGTAATTTGAACATATTAATGGCCGAAACCTCGTGCTACCATCTCTATTACAAATAAGTAACCAGCTTGATAATGTTACAGATTGCTGTTGAAATTAACGACATAGAAAACTTCGTTATTCCGGTTATCGCAAAAAATGATGTTAGAGAATCCTGTAGGTTTATAATAGATGATTCACGGTAACGCCAGCAGATGGCAAAGCATTTCGAAAGTTTTGTCACGATGAACCAGATCAAATTATAATGAATTATATGTTTGAGCAATACCGAAAGAATACCGATCAGATCTATTGCTCCACTCGGTTTTAAAGTTATTCCAAAGAACATTTCTAGAATATAACATGACCTACCTACTTAATAGTTAATTAATGAAAGTTCAAGGGCTCCTGTTTCAATATTTTATTAGTTTAATTGATATTCGCATATTTTCCTGGATTTATCCATTATGGGCTGTGCAATCAAGCTAAAATTCCATATAAATGAGAGACATTTTGCCTTTCTGTCTTCACAAAAATTAAAAATTGAATCGAACATAAATATCATAATTGCATGATTGCAGTGAATAATAGTGATGTAGTGAAATTTACAGGATGCATCAGGATTTAAAATAGTATTACTAAAATCACGGTTAGAAATGGTAATAAAAATATGAGAAAAATACAGGCTGTTCTAGAGGGTTCTATTCAAGATGAAAAAACTGACATAATTCGCGAAGAATTAATTTGGAGCTACATGATGAATAGTTATTTTCAGTACGATATCATTTTTTCCTCACTATAGTTGGGATACAATATGTCAAATAAAGAATGATGAATTCTGATAACAATTGTGGATAAAATATTTAGTATACACCCTGTAGATATCTACATCTTCCTGGCATAGTCGTAGTGACACCAAATAAGTTAAATATCTGTATTCTCTACTGATGTAAGAAACCTATTTTCGTTGGTTGCTATAATTCAATTTGTTCGCTGACAAAGCAACAAAGCCTGATTCAAAAAATAATTTTACTTCCATAAAAGTCATAAAACCATTATTAATGTTATGTATCGGAGTATTTTATCATTATGCTGAATGGATTGTACCCTGTCAACACATTTGAGGTTTTCTTGGAATCTGTGAAGTGTAATATTAGTTAACAGCACTACCATCTAATATTATCCATCAGTCAATGAACTACCTACTGTGGGCACAAAGTTTACCTAAAGAAAACATCAATTAATGAAACGATTTTTTTATTCATACACAAATAGGGTGATATGAACTTACATACAAAATACTTTATAATTTAAGTATCGAAAGGTAGATTACATCTAATGATTTTTTTATTAAAAATATCTTCAATTTTTGCTGCATATCAGTGCAACTAAATAAATTGTACTTTTGTAATTACACCGCTGTAAGTGCAACTTCTGATGTTTCCCAGGGAAAGTACAACTCTTTCAAATAAGACATCGAAAAACAACATTTTCATGCATTATTTCTCAAAATTCACGAAATATCACAGCCAATATCCTTCAACGTTTACTGAATTTCCAGGTATCGAATCAAAGTTGTGTAACTCAGTTGAAAAATCAGGACCTGGGGAAACATCAAATTCGACTCTATCAACATAAATAGAACACAGTTATCTATACGATTCACACTATCACTTTATTAACATTTCTCTTGATTAAACGATAAATTCAATAATACGTCTTTGGCTGTGTTTATTTGGCTCTTCAACTGATTCTTCGGTGACAGTGGGGGAACAGAAGACAAGCTTGTCTGCAGGATATTCTTGAAGCTTTTGTCTTGGTGGTGGTCAACAATCGCAGAAGCCACTGAGCTTCTCGTATCACTCTCCATGCTGGAATTCGAACTCTGGCTATGATGATTGTTGGAGGGTTTCGTCCTCACTGTCCGTCCTTCATCGGATGACTTTGAATTAGTATGTTTGTGTTCGGCGGCTTCAGTGTTGGATACGTTGTCGATTTTCTTCCATTTCGTTCGCCTGTTTTGAAACCATATTTTCACCTGTTAACAAAACAAAATTGTTTTACACAATAATTGATTTAGTTCCAAAGTTCACTGAATTGATATATATGCTGGTTCACTTGGTAAAACAACAGTATTGTTATTACAAATTCGACAATGTTTCTGAAAGATGCAAATAATCCCCCAAATGTTGTGCCACTTCAAGGTAATAGGTTTGAAAAACTCTACAGAAAACAGAAATAGGCATTGTGGGAGATATTTTCTAGAAAAATAGCATATATATATACATCAAAGTATTCTTATAGTAGAATCTGAGTGGAGTGTTTGTTAGTTTAGAAGTTACATATCGACTTTTTTCTTGATTTACGTACTTATTATCTGAAAAAATATTCAAGGCAACCCTGATCCGACTTTTTTGAAATGAAAATTCTCATCAATAATAATTGACATTTCATAGGAGTTTGATTAGTTACAGTCCCAAATATGATACGAATACCTCGAATGGTTTTGAAGAGGAAAATTATTAGGTATAACAATCTTAGAGAGAAAGGGAATTCCACATTCATACGTAAACTAATTTTGGTGTTGATCTCTAGTTCACATCGCATCTACTAGAGGTATTCATCAGTTTCCATCTCAAAACAATCAAATGTAATTAACATTTTTTCATTGCCAGATTCAGATCGTATGAAATTAGCGAAAACCGCTGATGTTTTGATCAAGTTAACTTCGATATATTTGCAAACAACTAATTTTATTTGAAAAAATAATGTTTAACTATCCTGATAACAGCCTTTTCTGAAAGAAGATGATGCGTAAAATTTTTTCATTGGACGAACATTAGGAGTGTCATTTGGTTGCAAATTATATCATATCATAATACCTATATTATATATGTTAGAAGGACAGAAATGGTAATGGAAGTAACCATTGAGAAAGAGTCTTGTTAAGTGTTTGTGGATGTTTAAAATGATAATAAAACGCGAATAACTCGGTTTATACTATTTTAATCCAGGTAATTATTGCAGTTTATGAACGAAGAACGAAAATAACATCAGATGAACTTATGGAGCGATACATAAGAGCACTTTCCGTAATTAGAATCCATCAGTTGGAATTGAAAACAAATGTTGTTTCGTGAATCTGAAAATACAAAATGCGACATTAAAGAAATATTAATTCCCAGCTAATTTCAATGTTCCGGATGCTTTGGATTACTTTTGTCTTTGTCATGTTCCATGAAAGATGCAAGCACTTAGGGTTTTTCTATAGATAACTAATAATACCAGTCACTCAATTTTGTGGAACAGATGATACCTATATTGGTACGTGCTCTGGTTTTTCTGGGAATTTGGTGCCTATGTCTAAGTTCAATGATTATAGTACAAGCAGGCGAAATTATAGCTTTGTATAATCATAAATAATAAACTATCTATCCCCGCACTCTTGTGAGCAAATGAAATTTCAATCTGAAATAATTCAATGAATCCGATAGAAAATATAAAATAATCAAAATAATCTCAGGCATTTATGCGAATGTTCGCAACAGATTCACTCTGATCAAAGGTCGCTAACGTTAACCTGCCAAACAGATGCCGCGCTCAAACAGCAACAATGTTGCATAAAGGTTTCACAATTCGAGTAATTGATATCCCCAAATTGCTATTTAATAAACAAACATCCAGGATAGGCTCATGAATCAAATCAATACCTAAACGCTATTAGTAATGCAAGCGATGCATAACGCGTGATAAACACTCCAAGGGTTGCTCAAAACTGCCATCCCTTGATGATGCGCTATTGATCAATTACCCTCCCCCCTTTTCACATGCCTCTCCGACACATTCCGGCAGCTCTAATTATTATACAACTTACTATACCAACTCGAATAATAGCGTTGTATTCGATACCGGGGGTATATTCAACGAATCGCATCTCAGTAATGAACTTCCACCGAAAACATCCATGATGGAAATCGAAAATCACTAGATCGAATTTCACTCAAACTCGGTGTTTGGCTGATATTAACGTTAAGTAGCAATCAACACTAAGTTCATTAAATCTGGAATAATTTTAAATCGTGGACCACCGAAAATATGGCGCTTGTCACCAAAGATCAACAGGAGATTTGCATGCCTAATATGGGTCACTTATGGCAGATGTCTTTTGAAAGGACCTGCCTTGCCACCAACTTTCGCAAGCATGTCATCATCGAGTTTAGTTTTTGATATCAGTTGATAGATAGATAGATTATGTTAATACATTACAATCCCTGATATGTTTAGGTTTGTGAAATTTTATACTCCAGAACCTATAATATCGTTTTGGTTCTTAGAAAGTCTATAATGAGGTATAAATAGATTTGAGGCACTTCTTGTTGGATATAGGTTTGTCTCGATTTATTATCCTTGACTTTCTATATCACTATAGTCATATATAACAATTAGGTATCAATTCAGCGATTTTTGTAGTATTTTTTTCAAAGGAATGTAATTCCCAAATAGAATTCTCATTCAACCAAAGAGCACGAGGCCTGTACATTTCAATAATCCATATAATAGGATTCTGTTAGGTATGTTTCGGTTCATTATTTTTTTGTTCACTCTACTCAACAGATATACATCCAAATAAAGGGTAACAAACAATATACAAAATATAACTAGGGTGAAATGTGATATAACTAGGTATCTTATCTCGTTTAGGATTTATCGAAGTCCGCGGCATTATTTATTAGACACCATGTATATGAATATAGAGATTCATATTCATTCAAAATATGTGAAAAAAAACGGTTTATTATGTATCTATTCACCACTGTCAGTGCCAGCAGGTGATCTACCTGTTCAACTAATATTGGTTGATTTCTTTATCTATTTCTTTATCTATTTTTACTATACAGGGTCACGCAACTATGAGGACAAAATCAAACTGAATATTTCTCTCGAAAAATAAATGGGATTTTCCTTTATATCTTTTTTCTCTAATAACTCTAGTCTTTTAGTCGATTTCAATGGAAGTTGGTGTGTTCGTTAGCAATAACAGTAACAAGAGGCTTGTTGATTTTCAATCAAAATTGCAGTGGCGTCGCGTCAGTGGTTTCCTACAAGTTTGATATTTTTTATTGAATGAGACTATTCTTCTTTCAACAAGAGTTCAATGTCAACGTCATTCAAGCTACGTTAAGAAAACAAATTGATTCATATAGTATATTTTGAGGATGTAATCAGAATACACGTTTAGAGGAGTAAATATCAAATGAGGGATACCTTGTGAAACGTTATACATATGTTGCAAACTGCTAATCGATGTTCCTGGCAGGTATTATTGTAGACACATCTATAGAGACATGTAGGAGAATCAGGTGAAACAGAGCGTTAGTTCACCGGCTCTAGTGGCAAGTTGAAACACTAATCAATGAACTCAACCACAATATCTAGAACCCATCAGATTGAATACACTGTTTGATTCATTTACAATATAATCGTAATACATAGAAATACTTTGTCAGGAGCTAAAATAAATATCAAGAAATCGGGAATTCGATATATAATAGAGGTGATTCAAAAAAATATGAAGAGGTTTCACATAAAAAGTTTTTTTTTTGTAAAAGTTGGTGATATAGATTGCAGAGGTGAGATATTGAGCTGGGATAAACCCCAGCTTCTGGAATACTGCTTTGGATATAAAGGGATGCTGAGCTTCAGGTGGTTGGCAGATATTATGAAGTTTGCATCATGACGCTCAGGCCGCTCTTTTCCACTGGGCACGTGCCCACTGTCCAGGCCACCTAGTTCCTGCCCTACCAGATCCTCAAACGATGACCGACATTTATTATTATTTTTTGCGCCGTCAATCCAAGATTGTAGAGATTGTAGATTGTAGGGGGGGTCGTTAAGGCTGTGCAGCCTCTCAAGCATAAGATCTTTTGTGCATAACCCTTAATCTATTCGAAGCCCGGGAATTCCGAGACTTCGTGCAAAGTTTATCAGTTTCCTGGGAGCTAGGTTCCTGATATCGGAGGGCTCTAAAAAGGCCCCTTCCAGGAACTTGAGCCTCTTGCAGAAGAGCGCTGGGCATTCGCAAAGCAAATGTTCTGCAGTTTCAGCGAAGTTCTCGCAGTAGCGGCACCTATCACTCTCTGTTTTGCCCATCTTTTTGAGGTGATACCTTAGAGGGCAGTGTCCAGTGAAAAGTCCCGTTACCAGTTTCAAGTCTTTCTTGTCCAACTCGAGAAGCTGCTTAGCTCTCCTTGGCGATAGGCTCACTAGCCTTTTCGCTTGCCTTTGTCCTGGCAAATTGAAGACAAATTCCAGTGGGATTTCATTTCATCCGCTTCCCAACGTCGAACTTCTTCTTTCAAGTGGGCCTTGGAGAGTCCACAGAAGGGTTCTGGGCCGGGAAATTGTGTATTTGCCCCTTCTTTGGCAAGGCAGTCTGCTTCCTCGTTGCTTTTAACTCCCTTGTGACCTGGAACCCACATCAAAGTGACCTGGTTGTGTGCAGCCAGTTGTCTCAGGGATTGTTTGCAGTCCCAAGTCAGCTTAGACTCACAAGTGTATGACTTCAGAGCTTTTAGTGCTGCTTGGCTATCTGATAGGATATAGATTTCTGCCCTTCGAGTGTCCCTTTCGAGGCACTCCTGTGCACATATCTCTATAGCATGTACTTCTGCTTGAAAGATGGTTGGGGTGTTACCTAGGGATTTTGAGAGCCTGAAATGTGGCCCTGTAACTCCCATTCCAGCCCATTTATCCATCTTGGATCCATCAGTATACCACACTGATGCATCCCTTCCCAGTTGAGGTCCGTCCTCTGTACAAATTTGGTGGTTGTTTATGACCACTTCAAACTGCATTTCGAAGTCGTACCTAACTGGCATGATATCTGTAGGATTGGACATGGATTCTAGGGAAATATTTTCCAAAATCTTCAAATGTCCAGTCCGATTTCCTAATTTGAGGTTCATTGTCTGGCTCAGCCTGAAGGCACTGATTGCTGCTTCTTTCATTACACATAGGTGCAATGGTGGAAGGTTTAGCATTACCTCTAAGGCTGCAGTAGGGCACGTGAATATTGCCCCTGTTATTCCCAGACAAGCTAGCCGCTGCACTTTCGTCAATCCAAACTGAATGGAAGAGAGAAATTAGTAGAAACCTCTCTTTCCATTGATACCCTGAGTGTTCATCTAAAACAGCGCTGAACGTTTTAGATTATTTTTTTGCTTGAAAACGATAGATTCAAGAGTTGAAAAGTCAACAAAGTTGCCAAGAAATTGCTGAAATCTATCATGAAGACGTGAACGACGATAAAGCATTGGAAATGGAATGTCTGCATTTTGAAGAATATCCACTTGAAAATTGTTCATAGTGAAAATCAGGGACATAATTGAATATATTCACATCTTTCGAACGAAAACAAAATTGAAGACAAATTTTCAAATGTTAATAGAAATCGCATTGAGAATCTTTTCGAGCATGGTGGTAACTAACTGCAGTAAGTGCATAAAAAAATAATTAAGAAGCATATACAATGCTTCAGGACTTCAGGAGGGATCAATCTTAACCATCAGTTTGTCGTTGATGTCCGTTGAATGAGATGCTCAAAAACACAGATTTCGAAGGAGTAAGTGCTCGGTCAAATTCATAGAGGCCCCATTATTCTATTGTGCCCAGAGCTTCCAATAGATTAAAAACGGTTCTGAATGATACTCGAGTCGTAAAGAAGGCTAATTAATAGACAAATATGATACCTACTAAAAAATGAATACTTGATATGAATACCCTATAGCATAATGAAAAAAGGATGATGTTAAAGTGAACCCTGGTCGTTCTGTTAAAACTTCACAAAGGAAACCACCACGACGTGAATCTGTGGCTACTTTCATCGGATTTTCAGTTTTCATGAACCCATCGATGCATGAGCCGCAATTCTCTAACAGATGCCAGGCCATCCCCATCCCATTGGAAACCGAGGCCTTTATGGCGTCCAATGCAAATTACGTTGTTTACCGATTAATTACTCTGCCCTCTCCAATAAAAACAGAAGGGGGGAATTTGCAGAATGTGAAAGCGATATGACTCAACTCGTCATCGCCCGAATTGTTCTTGTCTGTTGCATCGCTTCACGTTCAAAATCGATATGAGCACCCCATCAAGTCTACTTCGTGAACCATCTCGAATCTCGATTCGATCACTGACGGTGAGCAGGGAATGTGAGAGCTTCATCTACCCGTAGTCACCGTGGATCTTATAGTATAAGGGTTGTAACTCGTAACTCCGTAGATTTATTGATTCGTCGAACTATGCTGCGCGAAAAAGTTCATGACACTCGAAGCATTATAACTACTACCTACCCCTTCAGGTTTCAATTCAGCGAACTTTGCCATCATCGAGAGTAGGTCAGTTGAATCTAAATCTGGTGAAATACAAATATACTTTAGCCAAAGGAAGTATCATTGAAGTCATTACAGCAAATCAATTTAGAAGGTAATCATTGATGATACAATTAATCCGATCAATCTCCGAGAATTGTGGAAATCTTCAGTAATCACACCACTCTGACGACTTGAGAGTAATGTCAAATACTAACAATTGTTGTATTGTTCTTGACCTAAATAATTATGGTATAATGAACAATATTTCATGAAATGACAAGCGTGGTACTGTGTACTCACTTACTCTAGTCACTTAATTATTATTATTATGACAGCAAGTGGCGATACCTTCATCCTACCGATGATATATGGTTGAACACCAATATAAGTAGACCCAAACATGAAGTGTATTTATTGACAACTTGAAAGTACATTTAGGTCCAATACATGCATATATGCGCGGACAATGATAAGGACAATGATAAACACAATTATAAAGACAATGATAATGACAATGATAAGGACAATGATAAACACAATGATAAAGACAATGATAAAGACAATGATAAAGACAATGATAAAGACAATGATAAAGACAATGATGAGTTAATTGGGCAGTCAACTTGATTTTAAAATTGTGCTTATGTTAATGTTATTGTCGAAAATTGAACCTGTTTATAAAATGGCACCATTTACACAACAATATTAAGTTTATGCTTAAAATATGTGAACTTGAAATTCCCGGCTTTGAAGATGTCATGATTACGATAAAAACATGGCTCGTGACAGCTGTCAAGAACGATACTTGTTTTGTGCCGGTAATTCCGCTATAAAATAACAAATGCGTAAAAAAGGTCACAAGTAGAGCATAAACTTATTGATCTTGTTCATTAAATGATGAATTGAAACACAGAACTGTATTCTTGACTGATTTTCATTTGTCTCTTTCAGTAACTGTAATATATGCCTAAAAAAGTTGTATAATATAGGCTTCATACATAATTATTTTCACGCTTAAGATTATTATATTGCTTATGGTAAAGTTATGTTTATGTTGTCTATCTAAATGCAATTTAATACTTCGAACGAAATATTCTGAACATGAGACACATCCTTATTAGGAAGGCTTGTTTATTGATGGTCATTTCCATAAAGCCGACAACGTTGCAAAATTTGATTGAAAAATAAAAAAGGTTTCAAAAAAATGTCTACTATTATCTAATTAATCTAACCAATTTATGTCAATAATTGTCGTCTATATGACATAACTATATTTCAAAACTATTCGAAGAAAAGTGAATACCGATCAACTCATGAATCCAAATAAATATATGCATAAACGATTTCCAGTGAGACATGAAATTTACATTTCCAGGAAACGAACCGTTTTACCGACATAAATACCGTAATTATATCTAGCGCTCTGACAAGCACAGAGTGAATTAATTTTATCTCTAATAGTGAACAAAATAGGGAGAAAAGCGAAGTGGGAAAGCGATGGTCGTGTTCCGCTTTTCTGCGATGATGATACATGCATAGCTTGCTAAGTGGTCTGTTGGTATTGTGTCAACGCAGTTACTCGTTTGGCCGTCAGAGTGCACAATTTATCGCTCAATAAATTATGGAAACCCGTCCTTGTCTGGCACATGGCCGCTTCATCTCTGCTATTTTGGGGGAGGCACCATTCTACTCAAGTAATATACAAATCATTGACGTTACTCTCTCACCCACAGTTGCATTGTCGTCAACTCATGCCTAAATCGCTCTTATCGTCCTATACTACTTCACATTCAGTAGGAACACTCACAGGAATCGTTGCAGTCAATCGAGACTAATTGATTAACCCCCAGAAAGATTTTGTGCTTCCTTATGGGACAATGATACCTATTATTGGTCCCGTCACCTGTCAAATATGCCTCCTATCCTATTCAACTTCAGGATTCGTTGGTTTTTTCAATTTTAAAAGATAAAACCACCTTTGAAATCGATACCTCGATATACTTCCCTACCCCTAGTGGAGGTATTAAAACACATTTAGGCTGAACATTGTCATACAGTGTGATGATAAAGTTCTAAACAAAATTCATAACCACGTAGATAATCGTATGAATTAAAAAAAAACGATTGTACACGTCAATTAGCTTTTTTTTTGCTTCACACAATCTTGAATTCGTGTGGGCGATCTCTCCCTTTTCTATCGATATTTTCATGGTCGATGCTCATCGAAAATCATGTCTGTCATTCCACCACTAGCGATTCCGAGCAGGCAGACCAGATGTGGGCTGGCTACCCTTTTATTGTCAGGCTTGAACTTATCTTTATCAGAATCATTTTTAAATCGAATCGCACGTAACTCATTACCTATTGGTTTTCCTGATGCCTAAAACCCTCAAACTTTAAAGAAAACTTTCAAAACCTATATATCGTCGTTGAATTAACTAGATTGTAGATTGTAGGGGGTCGTTAAGGCTGTGCAGCCTCTCAAGCACTTCGACCTATTAGATCTTTTGTGCATAACCCTTAATCTATTCAAGGCCCGGGATTCCGAGGCTTCTTGCGAAGTTTATTAGTTTCCTGGGAGCTAGGTCCCTGACATCGGAGGGCTCTAAGAAGGCCCCTTCCAGGAACTTGAGCCTTTTGCAGAAGAGTGCTGGGCATTCGAAAAGCAAATGTTTTGCAGTTTCAGCGAAGTTCTCGCAGTAGCGGCAACTATCACTCTTTGTTTTACCCATCTTTTTGAGCTGATACCTCAGAGGGCAGTGTTCAGTGAGGAGTCCCGTTACCAGTTTCAAGTCTTTTTGTCCAACTCGAGAAGCTGTTTAGCTTTCCTTGGCGAGAGGCTTACTAGCCTTTTCGCTTGTTTTTGTCCTGGCACTTTATTCCAGTGTGATTTCATTTCATCTGCTTCCCAGCGTCGGAACTCTTCTCTCAGGTGGGCTTTGGAAAGTCCACAGAAGGGTTCTATGCCGACAAATTGTGTATTTGCCCCTTCTTTGGCAAGGCAGTCTGATTCCTCGTTGCCTTCAACTTACTTATGACCTAGCACCCACATCTAAGTGACCTGGTTGTTCGTTGCTAGTTGTCTTAGGGATTGTTTACAGTCCCAAGTCAGCTTAGACTCACAGTGTATGACTTCAGAGCTTTTAGTGCTGCTTGGCTATCTGATAGAACATATAGATTTTTGCCCTTCGAGTGTCCTTATAACCTGGCACCCACATTAAAGTGACCTGGTTGTTCGTTGCTAGTTGTCTTAGGGATTGTTTACAGTCCCAAGTCAGCTTAGACTCACAGTGTATGACTTTAGAGCTTTTAGTGCTGCTTGGCTATCTGATAGAACATATAGATTTTTGCCCTTCGAGTGTCCCTTTCGAGGCACTTCTGCTTGAAAGATTGTTGGGGTGTTACCAAGAGATTTTGAGAGCCTGAAAGTTGGCCCTGTGACTCCCACTCCAGCCCTTTCATCCATCTTGGATCCATCAGTGTACCACACTAACGCATCCCTTATTGAATTAACTAAGGGGCGTATATGAATTTGAACAATTTCTTAAGGTTTACTAATATTTCATGTTGTCACTATCGGAAGAAAAATGGATCCATTTTCTGAAAGAATTGATGTAGTTATTCCACTTTGAGCGCAAATTAATCACCTTCTGGTCAAGTTGTTACCCGAGAAAAGAACTTCGCCATTTTTTATATACGCCCCTTTGTAAATTCAACGACGATATGTCTCCTGCTAATATACATCTACTGTTTTTTTGTTGGCATCAAAAAAGACAAAGTTTTTTGGCACAGATTTTTTTTAATTGTTCAAATACATTCATATACGCTTATACAGATGATTTTTTTTATTATCCATCTACTGTCTTGCATGATGAAATATAGAACGATTACCTGAACGAGTACTACAACACAACACTATCGGAATTCTTTGTTTCACTAACTTATGTGAAGTAGTGTAATCACTGTGTCTAATTGCTAGTGGGTCGGGTATTCTCCCCTTTTGCTAATATACACTTTTTCATGGAGTTACTCAATCCATCTCGAACATAAAATGTAATTTGATGAGCGATACTTAGTTTACACGAGCTTTACGGGCTCATTAATAAAGCACTTACCGATGGCTTTTATTTCGTCAGAATGTCTATAATTCGCTTTCAGAGCGCAAAGTATTAACTGATGGTGTGGCATCAATTATAGTATGATTTGGGTGAAAATGTTTATGAAAAGTGGGTTGTTAGAGATATGAATGAGCTGAGGATTTTCTGAAGGTTGTTTTACTGTTAAAGTGAACCTCATAAATCACTTCATAGGGATGTTTCACCTGTAAACGAAAAATTGGGAACCTGGCAACTTATAGTTGATAAAATTTTTGAAAACCAAAAGTTGTAGGTCAAGCGCCATTGAAGATCATCAACCGTTCTCATTCTTGTTTTACTGTTAAAGTGAACCTCATAAATCACTTCATAGGGATGTTTCACCTGTAAACGAAAAATTGGGAACCTGGCAACTTATAGTTGATAAAATTTTTGAAAACCAAAAGTTGTAGGTCAAGCGCCATTGAAGATCATCAACCGTTCTCATTCTTGTTTTACTGTTAAAGTGAACCTCATAAATCACTTCATAGGGATGTTTCACCTGTAAACGAAAAATTGGGAACCTGGCAACTTATAGTTGATAAAATTTTTGAAAACCAAAAGTTGTAGGTCAAGCGCCATTGAAGATCATCAACCGTTCTCATTCTTGTTTTACTGTTAAAGTGAACCTCATAAATCACTTCATAGGGATGTTTCACCTGTAAACGAAAAATTGGGAACCTGGCAACTTATAGTTGATAAAATTTTTGAAAACCAAAAGTTGTAGGTCAAGCGCCATTGAAGATCATCAACCGTTCTCATTCTTGTTTTACTGTTAAAGTGAACCTCATAAATCACTTCATAGGGATGTTTCACCTGTAAACGAAAAATTGGGAACCTGGCAACTTATAGTTGATAAAATTTTTGAAAACCAAAAGTTGTAGGTCAAGCGCCATTGAAGATCATCAACCGTTCTCATTCTTTTGACCAACCCTGTGTGGTAATTTCAAAGAGAAACAATCAGAAGTTTGGCCAATTCTAGAAACTTCTAGGTATATGTCCGACTGTTTGAACATTCAATCAACTACCTATCGTGAATAATAGAGGAAGGGAACTGGGATTCACGCGGTCTTTATTTTGATGAACAAATCACCATGCGAAACCGTGAGCCATGATACATTATGCATTCTACTAAAATAGAACATTATTTAAATGGCATATTTCGATCATTCTCCACAAATTCGTGTTTCTGAGTTAGAATGAGAAGGAATTAACTCTTTTATCACGAGGACATCAAAGTTATTCATTCTCATTAAATATATAGCTTCGATAGAAATTCGTAAAATGGGCTTACTTCAAACACTTTTCAAGATGATTTTTTCTTGTATAAAGAGTACCTGATGACACTTTATTTTAAAAAACATGATCTCTATTCAAAAAAAAATCGAGACTCCTAAAACGGCACAGATATTAATGATGCTATGTACCTCATGGTGGATTTATGCAGCAGTTTTGAGTCCTAAGATTTTAGTATTGAGATTCAAGACAGGAAGAAAAAATACCATTTTTATGCAGGAATTATTGAGGACTGTCATGTCATAGGGGTAACATCTCCCATTGGTCAATTTCTGTGGTTCATTGTCAGTGATCACTTACTATTTCTATAAACTGGCCGTCATAAATATCCATCTCTTCTCTTCATAATCTGATAATTCTGATATAAGTTCAGATAAATAACACAATCATAGATTACAATAAATAAAACCTTCACAGAATTCAAAACGTCCAACGCATGCGCAAATATGATCAGTGTTAAGTTTTATGTCATAAAAGATCAAAGTTGGCCATCAACATTCTTACGACTTAGAACTTACGACTAGCAACCAAAATAGTATGTCAAAGTCGAGAACAAAGTTTATAAATGGAAACATTGATAACCAATGATAGAACTTCTTACGACACAACTAAAAACTCATCATGAACTTCCCAACTGCGCAGTATTTCGTTGTCCGTGTCAAAGTTTTCAGAATATACTATGTAGACGAGTTGATGCTGAGGAGCCCTAAAGAGAAATGCCAAAAAGAATGTTAGAATAAAAACGACATAAGACATGTTGTCGCTTGATGAATGGTGACTGTCGGTCAGAAGTCAGAACCATAAGCATGTAAGCCACTCAGTCGGACCCGTTATGCACCCACCATTTCTGGGAATTGGTTATCCTTCTGACCGATACCTTTCTCACACTCTTCGGGTCCAATATAATGCTCCCGAGGTGCTTTTCCCGTATTGCTGCCACTGCTGGGCACTCCGTGAGGTAGCTGTCTCCTCATCCTCCAAGCACCACCTGCATTCGGTATCGTCAGTGATACCCATAATGTGTCATAGAGGTGTTTGTTTATAGATGGCAGTGTCCCATGAGGAGCCCTCCGGAAGAAATATGTCAATTTGAACAAATAACGATGAAATTTTGAAACTAAATGTAGATAATACTCGGAATTCCGGGGGAATTCGATTTCGCTTTTTTCGATTGAAGAAACGTAATCTATGGGAAAAAATAAGCAGATTGGTATGAGCGAAGTTGAGAATTGGTCCATCCGTTCGAAAGTTATGGCGTTTTTCTACTTTTTGTCTAGGATGAGAAAAAGTTTCTTTTTATTTCCATTTTTTCGATTGGAGAAACGGATTCTATGGAAAAAAATGAGCAGATTGGTATGAGCGAAGTTGGAAATTGGTCCATCCGTTCGAAAGTTATGGCGATTTGCTACATTTTTTCTATGATGAAAAAAAAATTTTTTGATTTCGATTTTTTCGATTAGAGAAACGGATTCTATGGGAAAAAATAAGCAGACTGGTATGAGCGAAGTTGAAAATTGGTTGAAAATTGGCCCATCCGTTCCACAAAATATTAAATTTGGTAAGGTTGTTCCTTTATTTAAGAAAAAGGACCGAACTCTTTTGGAAAATTATCGCCCAGTGACTGTGCCTTACAGCCTCGCAAAGGTGTTCGAGTACTCATTTTTGGATAGATTGATACTATTTTTGGAAAAACACGATATTATTAGCCACCGGCAATACGGTTTCCGATCTGGAATGTCTACATCTACGGCTATGTACTCGTTCCACGAACTAATTGCCCAGTTCATTGATGCAGATGAATGTCCTGCTGCGATATTCTGCAACTTGAGTAGGGCATTTGATTGTGTGGACCATACGAAATTGATGGACATATTGTATAGCTTTGGTATCAGGGGCTGGGGCATACCTCTGAACTGGATTTCATCTTTTTTGACGGGCAGAAAACAACTTGTCTCTATGCAATTTGAATATGACAACCAAATAAAAACAATACATTCGGCTAGCGGAAAACTTGAAATGGGTGTCCCTCAAGGTTCTATACTGGGTCCTATTCTTTTCATCTTGTATGTAAACCATTTGGACTCGATAGATGCCAATAAGGAATATATATCGTATGCAGACGACTTTTCGTTAGTAATATCAGCCGCCGATAGATTTGGAAACAAAATGCACTGAGACAATTGAAAGAGTATCATCCTTCTTCAATTCTAGGAACCTATTCTTTAATATCCAAAAGACCCAAATGTTGCGGATGCACTGCCGGCAGAAAAATATTGAAAACCTCAAGATTTCATTTGGTGAAGACATTTTGCGTAATATACACAGTGAGGTTAGGTTTTTGGGAATATCACTGGACGAACACCTGTGTTGGAAATCCCATTGTAAACAACTATTGTCTAAACTGAATTCTATGAAATTTCTCTTCGTCAATTTACGAACGGTGTTAGAACTGGATCAGATTCTGACTGTGTATTACAGTCAAGTTGAATCGAGACTAAGGTATGGCATTTGCCTATGGGGCGATTCCACTGGTTCGAAAGTGTTCATTGGGCAAAAACGGGTCTTGAGATGTATTTTTGGGGTGTCTGACAGGGAAACGTGTAGGATAATCTTCACGCGTTTCAATATTATGACACTTCCCAATATCTTCATCTTCGAAATGTGTGTTCATGTATTTAAACACAGAGAATCATTCATAAGAAACTCTGATGTACACGGATATAGAACTCGAACAATGCACCATTTTCATGTTGAAATTGCGAAAAAAGAAATGATGTCTAGAACTCCAGATCATGTTGGTCTCAAAATTTTCAATAATCTTACACAATCGCTGAAGAATATAACTGTACTATCTTCTTTTAAATATGAATTGAAATGTTTTCTAATTGAAAAGTGTTTTTACAGCGTGAATGATTTTATAAAAAATTAGCGCAAATCTGATTATTACATTTGCATTTACTATTTTATTGGTTATTTTATACTAACTACGAGCATTCAACTGTTATAATTTATTTATTATCTGAAATTCACTGTTATCATTTATCATTTATTGTTGTATTTCTTGTATGTTGTCTCTTATCTTGTATCTTGTATTTTGTATTTTATCTATTTATTGACAATTCCAAAACATCTAAAAAATGTCAAAAAAGGAAATAAAGATTGATTGATAGATTGAAACTTATGGCGATTTGCTACATTTATTCTATAATGAAAAAAAAATTTCGATTTCGATTTTTTCGATTGGAGAAACGGATTCTATGGAAAAAAATAAGCAGATTGGTATGAGCGATGTTGAAAATTGGTCCATCCGTTCGAGAGGCGATTTGCTACATTTTTTCTATAATGAAAATAAAACTTTTCGTTTTCGATTTTTTCGATTGGAGAAACGGATTCTATGGAAAAAAATAAGCAGATTGGTATGAGCGAAGTTGAAAATTGGTCCATCCGTTCGAAAGGCGATTTGCTACATTTTTTCTATAATAAAAAAAAATATATTCGATTTCGATTTTTTCGATTGGAGAAACGGATTCTATGGAAAAAAATAAGCAGATTGGTATAAGCGAAGTTGAAAATTGGTCCTTCCGTTCGAAAGGCGATTTGCTACATTTTTTCTATAATGGAAAAAAAAATGTCGATTTCGATTTTTTCGATTGGAGAAACGGATTCTATGGAAAAAAATAAGCAGATTGGTATGAGCGAAGTTGAAAATTGGTCCATCCGTTCGAAAGGCGATTTGCTACATTTTTTCTATAATGAAAAAAAAATTTCGATTTCGATTTTTTCGATTGGAGAAACGGATTCTATGGAAAAAAATAAGCAGATTGGTATGAGCGAAGTTGAAAATTGGTCCATCCGTTCGAAAGGCGATTTGCTACATTTTTTCTATAATGAAAATAAAACTTTTCGTTTTCGATTTTTTCGATTGGAGAAACGGATTCTATGGAAAAAAATAAGCAGATTGGTATAAGCGAAGTTGAAAATTGGTCCTTCCGTTCGAAAGGCGATTTGCTACATTTTTTCTATAATGAAAAAAAAATTTTTCGTTTTCGATTTTTTCGATTGGAGAAACGGATTCTATGGAAAAAAATAAGCAGATTGGTATAAGCGAAGTTGAAAATTGGTCCTTCCGTTCGAAAGGCGATTTGCTACATTTTTTCTATAATGAAAAAAAAATTTTTCGTTTTCGATTTTTTCGATTGGAGAAACGGATTCTATGGAAAAAAATAAGCAGATTGGTATAAGCGAAGTTGAAAATTGGTCCTTCCGTTCGAAAGGCGATTTGCTACATTTTTTCTATAATGAAAAAAAAATTTTTCGTTTTCGATTTTTTCGATTGGAGAAACGGATTCTATGGGAAAAAATAAGCAGATTGGTATGTGCGAAGTTGAAAATTGGTCCATCCGTTCGAAAGGCGATTTGCTACATTTTTTCTATAATTGAAAAAAAAAATTTCGATTTCGATTTTTTCGATTGGAGAAACGGATTCTATAGAAAAAAATAAGCAGATTGGTATGAGCGAAGTTGAAAATTGGTCCATCCGTTCGAAAGGCGATTTGCTACATTTTTTCTATAATGAAAACATTTTTTTTCGATTTCGATTTTTTCGATTGGAGAAACGGAATCTATGGAAAAAAATAAGCAGATTGGTATAAGCGAAGTTGAAAATTGGTCCATCCGTTCGAAAGGCGATTTGCTACATTTTTTCTATAATTGAAAAAAAAAATTTCGATTTCGATTTTTTCGATTGGAGAAACGGATTCTATAGAAAAAAATAAGCAGATTGGTATGAGCGAAGTTGAAAATTGGTCCATCCGTTCGAAAGGCGATTTGCTACATTTTTTCTATAATGAATAAAAATATATTCGATTTCGATTTTTTCGATTGGAGAAACGGATTCTATGGAAAAAAATAAGCAGATTGGTCTGAGCGAAGTTGAAAATTGGTCCATCCGTTCGAAAGGCGATTTGCTACATTTTTTCTATAATTGAAAAAAAAAATTTCGATTTCGATTTTTTCGATTGGAGAAACGGATTATATAGAAAAAAATAAGCAGATTGGTATGAGCGAAGTTGAAAATTGGTCCATCCGTTCGAAAGGCGATTTGCTACATTTTTTCTATAATGAATAAAAATATATTCGATTTCGATTTTTTCGATTGGAGAAACGGATTCTATGGAAAAAAATAAGCAGATTGGTCTGAGCGAAGTTGAAAATTGGTCCATCCGTTCGAAAGGCGATTTGCTACATTTTTTCTATAATTGAAAAAAAAAATTTCGATTTCGATTTTTTCGATTGGAGAAACGGATTCTATAGAAAAAAATAAGCAGATTGGTATGAGCGAAGTTGAAAATTGGTCCATCCGTTCGAAAGGCGATTTGCTACATTTTTTCTATAATGAATAAAAATATATTCGATTTCGATTTTTTCGATTGGAGAAACGGATTCTATAGAAAAAAATAAGCAGATTGGTATAAGCGAAGTTGAAAATTGGTCCTTCCGTTCGAAAGGCGATTTGCTACATTTTTTCTATAATGAAAAAAAAATTTTTCGTTTTCGATTTTTTCGATTGGAGAAACGGATTCTATGGAAAAAAATAAGCAGATTGGTATGTGCGAAGTTGAAAATTGGTCCATCCGTTCGAAAGGCGATTTGCTACATTTTTTCTATAATGAAAAAAAAATTTTTCGTTTTCGATTTTTTCGATTGGAGAAACGGATTCTATGGAAAAAAATAAGCAGATTGGTATGTGCGAAGTTGAAAATTGGTCCATCCGTTCGAAAGGCGATTTGCTACATTTTTTCTATAATGAAAAAAAAATTTTTCGTTTTCGATTTTTTCGATTGGAGAAACGGATTCTATGGAAAAAAATAAGCAGATTGGTATAAGCGAAGTTGAAAATTGGTCCATCCGTTCGAAAGGCGATTTGCTACATTTTTTCTATAATGAAAAAAATTTTTTTTCGCTTTCGATTTTTTCGATTGGAGAAACGGATTCTATGGAAAAAATTAAGCAGATTGGTATGAGCGAAGTTGAAAATTGGTCCATCCGTTCGAAAGGCGATTTGCTACATTTTTTCTATAATGAAAAAAAAATTTTTCGTTTTCGATTTTTTCGATTGGAGAAACGGATTCTATGGGAAAAAATAAGCAGATTGGTATGAGCGAAGTTGAAAATTGGTCCATCCGTTCGAAAGGCGATTTGCTACATTTTTTCTATAATGAAAAAAAAATTTCGATTTCGATTTTTTCGATTGGAGAAACGGATTCTATGGAAAAAATTAAGCAGATTGGTATGAGCGAAGTTGAAAATTGGTCCATCCGTTCGAAAGGCGATTTGCTACATTTTTTCTATAACGAAAAAAAAAATTTTCGTTTTCGATTTTTTCGATTGGAGAAACGGATTCTATGGAAAAAAATAAGCAGATTGGTATAAGCGAAGTTGAAAATTGGTCCTTCCGTTCGAAAGGCGATTTGCTACATTTTTTCTATAATGAAAAAAAAATTTTTCGTTTTCGATTTTTTCGATTGGAGAAACGGATTCTATGGGAAAAAATAAGCAGATTGGTATGAGCGAAGTTGAAAATTGGTCCATCCGTTCGAAAGGCGATTTGCTACATTTTTTCTATAATGAAAAAAAAATTTCGATTTCGATTTTTTCGATTGGAGAAACGGATTCTATGGAAAAAATTAAGCAGATTGGTATGAGCGAAGTTGAAAATTGGTCCATCCGTTCGAAAGGCGATTTGCTACATTTTTTCTATAATGAAAAAAAATTTTTTCGTTTTCGATTTTTTCGATTGGAGAAACGGATTCTATGGAAAAAAATAAGCAGATTGGTATGAGCGAAGATGAAAATTGGTCCATCCGTTCGAAAGGCGATATGCTACATTTTTTCTATAATGAAAACATTTTTTTTCGATTTCGATTTTTTCGATTGGAGAAACGGAATCTATGGAAAAAAATAAGCAGATTGGTATAAGCGAAGTTGAAAATTGGTCCATCCGTTCGAAAGGCGATTTGCTACATTTTTTCTATAATTGAAAAAAAAAATTTCGATTTCGATTTTTTCGATTGGAGAAACGGATTCTATAGAAAAAAATAAGCAGATTGGTATGAGCGAAGTTGAAAATTGGTCCATCCGTTCGAAAGGCGATTTGCTACATTTTTTCTATAATGAATAAAAATATATTCGATTTCGATTTTTTCGATTGGAGAAACGGATTCTATGGAAAAAAATAAGCAGATTGGTCTGAGCGAAGTTGAAAATTGGTCCATCCGTTCGAAAGGCGATTTGCTACATTTTTTCTATAATTGAAAAAAAAAATTTCGATTTCGATTTTTTCGATTGGAGAAACGGATTCTATAGAAAAAAATAAGCAGATTGGTATGAGCGAAGTTGAAAATTGGTCCATCCGTTCGAAAGGCGATTTGCTACATTTTTTCTATAATGAATAAAAATATATTCGATTTCGATTTTTTCGATTGGAGAAACGGATTCTATGGAAAAAAATAAGCAGATTGGTCTGAGCGAAGTTGAAAATTGGTCCATCCGTTCGAAAGGCGATTTGCTACATTTTTTCTATAATGAAAAAAATTTTTTTTCGCTTTCGATTTTTTCGATTGGAGAAACGGATTCTATGGAAAAAATTAAGCAGATTGGTATGAGCGAAGTTGAAAATTGGTCCATCCGTTCGAAAGGCGATTTGCTACATTTTTTCTATAATGAAAAAAAAATTTTTCGTTTTCGATTTTTTCGATTGGAGAAACGGATTCTATGGGAAAAAATAAGCAGATTGGTATGAGCGAAGTTGAAAATTGGTCCATCCGTTCGAAAGGCGATTTGCTACATTTTTTCTATAATGAAAAAAAAATTTCGATTTCGATTTTTTCGATTGGAGAAACGGATTCTATGGAAAAAATTAAGCAGATTGGTATGAGCGAAGTTGAAAATTGGTCCATCCGTTCGAAAGGCGATTTGCTACATTTTTTCTATAACGAAAAAAAAAATTTTCGTTTTCGATTTTTTCGATTGGAGAAACGGATTCTATGGAAAAAAATAAGCAGATTGGTATAAGCGAAGTTGAAAATTGGTCCTTCCGTTCGAAAGGCGATTTGCTACATTTTTTCTATAATGAAAAAAAAATTTTTCGTTTTCGATTTTTTCGATTGGAGAAACGGATTCTATGGGAAAAAATAAGCAGATTGGTATGAGCGAAGTTGAAAATTGGTCCATCCGTTCGAAAGGCGATTTGCTACATTTTTTCTATAATGAAAAAAAAATTTCGATTTCGATTTTTTCGATTGGAGAAACGGATTCTATGGAAAAAATTAGGCAGATTGGTATGAGCGAAGTTGAAAATTGGTCCATCCGTTCGAAAGGCGATTTGCTACATTTTTTCTATAATGAAAAAAAAATTTTTCGTTTTCGATTTTTTCGATTGGAGAAACGGATTCTATGGAAAAAAATAAGCAGATTGGTATGAGCGAAGATGAAAATTGGTCCATCCGTTCGAAAGGCGATATGCTACATTTTTTCTATAATGAAAACATTTTTTTTCGATTTCGATTTTTTCGATTGGAGAAACGGAATCTATGGAAAAAAATAAGCAGATTGGTATAAGCGAAGTTGAAAATTGGTCCATCCGTTCGAAAGGCGATTTGCTACATTTTTTCTATAATTGAAAAAAAAAATTTCGATTTCGATTTTTTCGATTGGAGAAACGGATTCTATAGAAAAAAATAAGCAGATTGGTATGAGCGAAGTTGAAAATTGGTCCATCCGTTCGAAAGGCGATTTGCTACATTTTTTCTATAATGAATAAAAATATATTCGATTTCGATTTTTTCGATTGGAGAAACGGATTCTATGGAAAAAAATAAGCAGATTGGTCTGAGCGAAGTTGAAAATTGGTCCATCCGTTCGAAAGGCGATTTGCTACATTTTTTCTATAATTGAAAAAAAAAATTTCGATTTCGATTTTTTCGATTGGAGAAACGGATTCTATAGAAAAAAATAAGCAGATTGGTATGAGCGAAGTTGAAAATTGGTCCATCCGTTCGAAAGGCGATTTGCTACATTTTTTCTATAATGAATAAAAATATATTCGATTTCGATTTTTTCGATTGGAGAAACGGATTCTATGGAAAAAAATAAGCAGATTGGTCTGAGCGAAGTTGAAAATTGGTCCATCCGTTCGAAAGGCGATTTGCTACATTTTTTCTATAATTGAAAAAAAAAAATTCGATTTCGATTTTTTCGATTGGAGAAACGGATTCTATAGAAAAAAATAAGCAGATTGGTATGAGCGAAGTTGAAAATTGGTCCATCCGTTCGAAAGGCGATTTGCTACATTTTTTCTATAATTGAAAAAAAAAATTTCGATTTCGATTTTTCCGATTGGAGAAACGGATTCTATAGAAAAAAATAAGCAGATTGGTATGAGCGAAGTTGAAAATTGGTCCATCCGTTCGAAAGGCGATTTGCTACATTTTTTTCTATAATGAATAAAAATATATTCGATTTCGATTTTTTCGATTGGAGAAACGGATTCTATGGAAAAAAATAAGCAGATTGGTATAAGCGAAGTTGAAAATTGGTCCTTCCGTTCGAAAGGCGATTTGCTACATTTTTTCTATAATGAAAAAAAAAATTTCGATTTCGATTTTTTCGATTGGAGAAACGGATTCTATGGAAAAAAATAAGCAGATTGGTATGAGCGAAGTTGAAAATTGGTCCATCCGTTCGAAAGGCGATTTGCTACATTTTTTCTATGATGAAAAATTTTTTTTTCGCTTTCGATGCACCCAGTCTGGCCAGATAGTCGGCCCTTTCTTTTCCTTTGCAAATAATCAATGCATTCCGACACTAGCAGCGAACTGACTCTGTATATATTGTCGCTTGAGTCTGAAATCATGAATCTGACAGATGTGGATAATAGATACGTAGGTATGTCACGGAAAAGATAACATTGATTTCGCGTGTGATTGGCTGTTACAGAGATTAGTAGGTATATATACAATCAAGAATTCTCCCGCGTTTTTTAAGATTCTAAATATTATGATGATTTTCAATATAATGTTTTCAAATACACCATTGTGTTAGTACTTTCGATTCATAAAATAAATTTATTTTTGGAATATGCCAAAATCGTGGCTCCCAAGAAAACTCCCTAGACACGCCGATGTGTTAGCGATGAAAGAAAACGCCGAACACAATCAAAATAAAGCGCAGCTGATCAGAGAAAAATACTGATCACGAACTAATCTGCTCGGAGCTTCTGTCAGCTTCAAATTGCCGACCCATTAGTGCATCCTATCATCGAGGATTCGAGGTAATCGATGAATAATAAATGGACCACGACTCGCGAGCCAAAGAGAATCGCTGGCAACCAGTGTTGTTCCAGGAGATCGATTTATTGTAACAGATTTTTAATGAAAATGTAATAGATTTACAAAATTTGTAATAGATTTACAAAATTTGTAATAGATTTCAATTTTGATGTTTGATGCACTACACGTAACTAGAGGCCAAACTTAGAACACATAGTGTGATTGATGGTTATGCTAGATTTGACATGATTTGATTTCTCAAATTTTCTGCTATCGAAAACACAAAATTCGTCTTGGTTATTAACCTTGAAATCCGTCCTTATTTCAACGGAAACACCGCACACGCTTATATTCACTTGTTTTCATGTATTTTTAGCAAAAAAAAATTATTCTAAAAAATCACCCTTTTAAAGAATTTTTGAATAAGAATCGAGTTTTCCGCCCAAAATTATTGAACACAAGTAGATGTGAACATGTGTGGCGTTTTTGTTGAAAAAAGAGTGCATTTTGAAATATCAAATGGTGTTATTTCCGAAACAAAATGGGTCCATATCTCCGAGTCCATCGTGTTTAGACTTCGAGTTCAGAAGGCCAAAATACATAAGCACAGCCAAAAATTTTGAAAAATTTCGACATCGCCACCTAGCGGAAAAATTACCCATGTGGATACAATAATCTGAAGAAAAATTAGGAAACCAACAAGGAGGTTGATGAGGAAGTGAATGATTCTCAATCAAAGATTAGTCATCCGAACTAACTAATCCCTGTGTTCTCATCAATACTCTAGGAATTTCATGAAAGCCAGGTTTGACGTGTCACATTTCTGGAATGTAATAGATTTTCCAAAAATGTAATAGCGTAAGGGTGAATTTATAAACTCAACTAAACCAAGTGTTTAATTAACAACCAAGAATTGAGAAAGATGAAGACAGGAAAATCCCTTTGAGGTTTTATAAACTTGTATCAATCATTTGAATTAATAATTAAAAACTATAAGAAGATGGTCATCTTTCATCTTTTCAACTAAGAATTGACAATTATGAATTCAACGCATATTTGAACACAGAACCATTTGTTCGCTCTGAATTTCAGGCACGGAACAATAAAATAGTTTATGAACACCTCCTTAGTTGATGTAGTTATTAATTATTAATTGTTAATTCGTAGTCTTAGTTTGGTTGAGTTTATAAATCACCATCACAAAAATTTGTGAATTGTAATAGATCTAAGCTAAGGTCCCCGTCTTCCTTACTCACACAAGTCTCAATGAGACTTCGAGGGTTGCTTTGCAACTATAAGTTGGCGGTTAAAAAACACTTTAAATGTAATAAAAGAGCAAAACTGCTGGCAACCGCGGAGCCGAAGCCGGCCGATGCGAGCTAGAAACGAATCTGCAGATCGACCAGACCAGACCAGCTGGTCCAAATCTCGGAGGGAGCCAGCCATTAGATGGCCAACGAAAATAAGGCAGGATATTCGAATTTCAAACGATTAGTACCGACCCAACCGGAAACGACTAATTACATCTGACGTTAACCACTCATCTGACACTAGAGACGTGTGCCCAATATCCATGAGCGCGCACTGCGCCGATGGAATCGCTGGCATAGGGCTTCCGAAATTCTGATTTTTATTTCACGTTATAGTCTGTGGAAATTCATCGAATACTTATTCTTTATTTTCCTCGTACGAAATGAACACCAACATTTCGAGTGAATTTGATTGAACCTATAGGTACGTTATCACCTCGGTTATCAATGTTGAAAACGAAATATCAACTATCAGTGATATCATTTAATAAAAATAAGAATATATCTCCAACAGAATACAGAAAATCTTTACGTCAATTCTCTAACGAATTAAATGTTACACATCAGTCGAATGAAGTAGAAGTTAACGGCCTTGTTACAAATTGCCATTACCCTTTAACAAGACCAGTGCTCAATAGCAGTTTTCGGGATAACTAAGCACTACGCCTTTTCATAAAATGCTCGAAGCACTAAGCACTGATTCAAGAAAGTGCTCGGGAGCACAGTGATTACAAGCACAAAAGTGCTCCAAGTGCTTCAAAAAGCACTACGCACAATGCTTTGACACAACAGCTCTGCTTGAACGCACGGTTGAAATTATAGCACTTTTGCGCCTGTAGACAGTAGTCGGATGTAATGCTATGAAGTGAAAAAATTTGAAAAATGTTTTTATCCGCCAACTTAGTTGCACAGCAACCCTCGTCTAGGACCTGAATGAGTTAGGAAAACCTTAGCTTGTTAAGTGTCATTCGAAATTTTATCCACTGGAATATTGATTATAGACGAGACATAAGAATTGAAATTGAGAATTTCTAATTATGAAATTACTCCTGAAATTATGGCCAGGTTCAAGGTACAAAATAATTATGATACTGACAATTTTCCTTTGAAGTTGATTATGCTAATCAAATATTCCATGTTTTGATGAATGTTTCAATTCATCGAGATATTGTCGTCAGTTTTTCGGGATACCTGGAAAAAATTAGAAGCATGGCAACATCATATGTCCGCGCGCTAAACAGCAATTTGTTTGTGTGAACGCGGCTTTTGACTTGATGCGTCATCATAATGGCGGAGGAGCCAAAACTAGTTTTTCAATTGTTCCTGGAGTCAAATTTGATCGCACAAGTAAAATAAAAAAATAAACGAAAACAACAATCTCAATATTGGAAACTTCCTGCCAAGAATGTAAAATCAGCTTTGGCAGAAAACAAAAGACTCTAGTCTTTCCCCCTCTTCAGTGAACTTGAAAGCGAAGCTAGTGATTCAAATATCAAAAATGTCAATTTATTCAGAATTGAAGAAAAATATTCAACCATTCTAAGTAAACCTCTCTCTCTAGCAGCACCATACCTGACCATACCTAATGTGCCCTTACTGACCATAGTAAGATAATTACTCAATTTAATAGGGTTGAAGTATACATAAATTATATTCAATGTTCAAATAATTACGTAACTTAACTTGGAAACTTCAATGGATTCATCTTCTTCTTGAATGAAGTTAAGTTAAATTATATAAATAAGCCCTTAATTCAATCTTCTCCTGAAGATGCTAACATCGTTAGCGAAACACGTGTCAAGGTAGCTAAACACGTGTCGAGGAAAACTGTGTTCATAGTAAATGATGTGTATCAAGGGAATGTAATTGTTTTTTGAGCAGCAAACCCTTTATGCGTGAGTATATCGACATCCATGGATTCTGAACAGTGTCGCTCTTCAAAAGAGCATAAATATTTGTTCAAGCGAAGTGACTGACTGGGATAAAAATCTATGCCATAATGTATGAACCCATATGAATAAATAGGTCACTCAATTATATGGGAATAATAAAAATGTTGTTACATATAAAAAATCATATTTATTGGCTTGATACTCAACTAACTCAACTCAATTGAATCAAGAATATATTGATGAGAATGTGAACTGTAAAAGTATTAATAAACCATACACATGGAATTTGATGGATTCAGATTATCGCAAAAGTGGTTGATCTCGAGGTTAATCCTTTCTCAAGTGCATTACAATTCACACTGTATAGCATGAGAGAGTAGCAAGTATTCGTGAAAAGGAGAAAATACCATAAACTTTATCTGACAGCTAAGATCTCATGTTCTAATTTAGATAAATGTTTTTTCTTGGCATCCACTTGAAACTAACTGAATTTTTTGCAAACGTCGACTATGAAACATTTTCAATCAGCTTTCATATCCTTCAGAATTGTTCTGAAAAATTATATCTGAAATTCATGTTCAATCTTCATTCACATCTAACACAGTTCACATGTTAGGATAATAGTGTTGTCTGAGCTCGCGACTGTTTGCTTTTGAACTCGTGCCTTCAGCAAAAAACATTGGCAATTAGAGAGGGATATATGCCAGCTGTACCTACACTACACACAGGCACACAGCCTCAATCATGGAATGTTATGCTCTTGAAAACTGTTATTGTCTCAGTGCTAATCAACACCAAACCACGAATATAAAAAAAGTAGAACACATTTTATTTTCGGTTTCAAGCTTCCATCAGGGTTTTTATTCGTTATTTAATCTTTATTCCATTAAAGATAATATTGTATTTTGCATAATTTTTGGTATAATGATATATTCAAGTGACATGCAAAGTTTGAAGTTCGTAAAATGACACAGTATTCTCAAAATGCAAAATTACGTGAAAGACAGTGACGTCTTCATCAATATCCGTCAATATCAATACGTTACATATTGATGCATATTGCATAATTGTTTTGTTTTCTTAACATCATTCATTTTAGGAAATGCATATTATTTATTATGCATTATACAGGGTATCCCTTCAAGGTCTTTGCAAAATGAGTTGATTGAACAAAACGTATTTTACCTAGAACATTGAAATATGAAAAGAAATATATTCAACGCCTTTGTAGCGACTAAACAAAGTATTTTGGAATAGAGGTGAGTTTTCTTCATTATCTCATTTTGGTCTCAGTAGTGCGTATTGTACAGACGCATTACCTACACCCTGTGTAGATGTCAAAGACATTTAAACACGTAGATGCGAATTCAGTTGAAAGAGTAGAAGAAGGTTTCTTGCAGAGATTTAATAAAATATGGAGGTAATTTAGCCTTACGAAATTGCATTGTGGTACGGCAACATTTTTTCATTGAATGATGAAAAATATGAGATTCTACTCAGAAACCGAAATATGTAGTCATTGTTCGAGATTTCTAAGTCTCATTTCTCCGGATATTAATTAAACATTCTTTCTGGGATGTTTTACGAATCTTTGTGTATACACATAAGTTATATTCGAGATACATTATTTTCTTGTTGTTGAAAACCGACGGATGTTCTTGAATCAAAATGAAATAATATACGTTCTCATGAACGCAATACTATTTCATCTATACACTTATATAAAGTTCCCTGCCATCTGTTCTTTCTTCAAATTCATCGTGGGTACCTACTTTCCATTAATATATATTAACCAACCACCGAAAAATAATGGCATTGAATCACTGAATTTTGATGATTCCGAATCGTTAGTTGGTTTCGCCTTCGATTTATTTATTTCATTTATTTCTTCTACTGTTCAACGGGTTAGCCCATTAGAAACAAGAAAAAAGACATGTCTTGCAACCCTTGCATATTACAATTGTTATCACAATTCATCACCATCATTTTTCAAAATTGTATAATATCGGATTTGGTGGCTAGTGAACCGCACCGGCTGACTATGAAAACTGCCAAGTGTTAATCACTCACAGTAAATATAATAGAAATCAGACTTCAACATTCAACTATGGATATTTCACTGTTTATGCACTGCCATCCGGTCAACTAACCACTTCCATTTTTGCGATATCGTACAGTATTCACATTGTGTAAACTCACCTCGCTTCTAGACCAATGAGAAGCGATGAAAAACCTTCCCTATCTCTTCAAAGCTGTATTCTTAGCTGAAATAAACTATAGTTACAAATTCACGAAAACTTACAATAAGTACTTCATTCCATATATATTTTGAATCTCCAGATGATGTTGTTTAATTCGATGGGTTCTTGAGTTTCTGATATAAATGCCAGAGGTAAAATAATAAAAATAGATCAACTATATGTATTGTTACAAGAACGAGTTACTATTTGTCAATCATGTGCATAGAAAGTGATATCCTCCAAAAGTGTGACTCTGAGGAAAACTCAATACAGTATTCGCTCCACTTATATGTATTTAATTTTCATAAACCTAACCATAGTAAACAATGAAGTCAGCAGATGGAATTGCACTATTTTTTTTTACCTCTTGAAATGGACCCAAACTATTTGTGCCAAGGCCCCTGCATGGTCCAGAACAGCCCTGAATTTCGTGGTGTTTGCACTGAGAAAATTTTTTCATCGTCACAGCAGATTTTCCGCTGCTATAGCCAAAAATTTTGGCTACATACGTCTACCTGTAGTAGAACAGCTACTTTAGAAAGTAACAATAGCAAAAATATTTGTGGAAATATCCTTGAAAGTGGTACCATTTGGCGTATTCAACAAAACTAGGATAAACAAAGTTTAACCAAACCTCTTAATGTTCATCAATCGATAATCAAATTATTGCCAGCACTTTCTGAAAATTTGAAGATTTAATTAGAGTTCGTTTATTCTAGTTTTATTGTTCCACTTTCGAAGAGATTTCCCGCAAACATAAAGCTATTGTAAGATAATTAACTTCCCCTTGCTGATAAATTACTTACAGACTGTGCCAGCATAACATCATAATTTACACATACCTACCAATCGTAGGTATCACAAAAATTTACACCGAACATTCATTAAGGCTTTTACTCAAACCACGGAAGCATTTGAATGAACAGTGAACAAAACACCTCAGAACTAAGTAGGTATTATATAGAAGAAGAACACGAATATTTTGGTAATACGGTGAAATACCTACTGTTACTTCGTGAGTACAGAAAATCACCGGAATAGTGGACGGGACGAACGACGGACGACAGACGAGATGAACTGTTGCAAGTCTGGCGATAAAATGAAAACGATACCAATCGAATTGCGATTTTGGCATATCCGAATCGCTTTCAGCAATTTATTTATGCTGGGCTAACAAAGAACATACAGTTATTATGAAGAAATATTTCGTGTTTATTTTCCTGTGATACATATATTTTTTAACAGTCTGTGGCTAAAGGATAATTCCAATGCCTTCCCCCCCTACACACACACACACACATATTTATTTTTCGGCGGACCCGCCAAAATGTATATTTGCTACCCAAGTCAAGTTAGTTCTGCTGATGCAGAAGACGAATCATTGCGCCAATGTTGAGGATAATCCAATGACCTTTGTAATTAAGCATCACCATGATGTCATCGTACACATAACACTGACTAGTAACGAGTCGGGGGCATTTAATCTACGGAAGTGCGACTCATGTTACTTTTATCTAGAAACAGTTTCTTCTCACATTGCACTGCTTTGTGAGAAAACCTGCTAATCTTGATATACCTATATGTGCGAATTGTTAGAGTTCTCCAGCGCTTGTTTCATTGTGCTCAACTAACTTCTCATACAGGGCGATTTATTCTTCACTGACTGAGAAAAATCAACTGATAATTATTTGAATGGGATTGGTATGTTGAGGATTTAATGCTAGATTCCAGAATAATGAATCAAAATCAGAACTTTTTTTTGAAAAAACATAAATTCATTGTGGTTATAGGCATCAGGAAAGCTCTCACATCTTACAACTAACACGATCGATAGAAAAACTAATTCATCCAAAATATTATACTGTGACTTCTGCTAGATTGTCGAGATATTTAGTTTTCTATCATGATCAAAGCATCCAGATGATTTATAATAATCTTTCATTTGATGGTTTTTAGAAGATACAACAAAAATAGATATTGATTTGAAACTCATCGAACCTAAAGGTTAGTTTGTAACTTACTTGATTCAATAGTTTCAAAAAACTGCAGATGGCTCCTGGACTATAATTTCACGTTCCAAAGCTAATTCAATTCTATAATTCTATATTTCTATAATTCTGAATTATATAATATATAATATAATAATTACAGAGTATTTTTGACACTATATACTATTGTTCTAAAAAAAATAGTGTTCGATTCACAAACGATTTATGAAAATAATTTCGTATTGATCCGTCAGTATTTTTCTGAAGTGATTGAATTATCAAATTTATCGTAAGAGAACTTTGATATGATATTTTTACTGTATTGAAGATGACAACACGTGTCGAGGTGACGAAAATATAATTTTGGTATATATGTGGTAAAACTGTGTTCATAGTCAGAAATTAATGTGTTACCTAGTTAAAACACTAACTTATTATTTTTTTCACGAATGTGTCATTTTCATGCATCATCCGATCCCTGAAATAATCTAGATACGGCTCTGTAAACTAATACCTACCTAAGACGGATTATTTCAAATGAATGAGTTTGTGTATGTAATGACAGAAGTGTATATATGTTATCGATTTAATTGAGGTTCATTGGGCGTCAACATTTTGCGTAAATCACCCATAAATTATTAGCAGGCGGAATCGATAATTAATTGGACAAGTTCAATACATTCAAAATGAAATTATGTTAGCGAATGTTACTGATTTATTGGATAATTGACATATGGTTATGTAATAATGATGAATTTTTAACGTAAATGGACGCATTATAAATATAATCTATAGTCAATCTGATACGAGTGATGATGCACAACATTGAACTGCCTAGCTAGGAAAAACTGAAGTTCATTCTTTCGAGAATGGACAAACAAAATGGGAGTTGCTGATTGGGTTCACTAGTTGAGAATAATTGTAATACAAGCACATGCAATTGAATAGCCCAAGCCAGGAAACAGGAACCTTTGAATTCATATGGAACTTCACTTTTTCGTTATTCGATGAGAAAATAATTATCGTGAAGAAATCTATTATCCATACTTGTAAGTCGATAGGCGGTTATTTTTCTTCATGTTTTGATACTTATCCATATCACTCTGGGTTCTGGTAAAATTGTTCTTATTCATGGGAAGATATCTAATATCACAAGTGGGCAATGTATTGGCTGTTTCCTGGATGGCGTTCACCGAGAGAACCAAACTCCCCACAATTAAATCTGAAGAAAAATGATTCATTGGATGGAATCAACATGGGAAGCTTTTACGATTTCGGCAAATCACTAATAACCATGTCAGTTCTCTGTATACCCAGTTAAACGATCAATACTCATTGTGATACTGGCTGAAGCGTTCTGCTAATTGTGCCGCACAACGTATATATATGTTTATTTTCATTTTCCTCGTCTCTTTGAACTGAAACAATAATCGGGAAAATTACAGTTCTATAATTGGAGATTATTCGATGTCTGCGCTTGGATCCCTTTGAATCACCTACCCTATGAGATCTTCAAGGCGTGTATTAACTGAAAGAAAAAGTATCTTCAATAAAAATTTTTTTACGATCTTTTCTGATGGGATCGATTATTCAAAACACACTGAACAATACTGAATAATCTATTAAACTGTACTCACTTGTAATACAACTCATCAGTTTATATTCAAGTTTTCATTACATATTATAGTTTTCTTTGCACCAGGCTACATTATTTCAAATTATTGGTTCAAGTTTCGAATTAATTTGAGTTTGAATTCATTCTTGCCTAAATCCACCTTCATATTTGAATCCGCTTGAATCCTCCCTCTTGTGATTAAGTGTTGCATCTATAGCAGGGGTGCTCAAACGGTCGATATCCGAAAATAAATCAAAGTACACTCACACCATACCACGCCGCCCAATCGCTAGTCATCATAGTGCATAGTAATTATTACTACCTTGCATAGAGACACTATATGCTTAGAATTCGCGATACAAAATTACTAGGGCGTAAAAAAGTAAATCGTATAAATTTAATAAGGAATGGGATGAACTACTCTTATTTACTATATCGTCAAAGATAAGTGTATCTGTCGTTTGTCGAGCTTTAGTGGCAATGCCTAAACGCAAAAGAGTGAGCTATGAAATACAAGATTTGAAATGTCGTTTGAAAGCAGAGCAATCCATGTTTACTGAACCAGTCAAGCAATCGGTAGCAGTAACAATCGCACATGCAAGAAACCTTTCGAAGATGTACCGATAGTGAAAGGAGAATTAATCGAAAGGGCTGATGTATTATTTGGTGACTTCAAAGATAAAACTGATATCATGTCTGCTATCATAGAGGTCCATTTATCTGGTTCAACTATTACTAGACGTGTCGAAATTGAATGCGTTCAAAAACAAATTGAAGATAGACATGAGTTGACAAATTTTTCAGCATTCAAAGCAAGGGCAGGTGCTGATTTGAATTATGATGTTTTCGTGTCAGAATTAAGAAATATTCTGGGTGAGTTTGAAAGACGTTTTTCTGATTTCGAGAAACTGAAACATGTTACTTTCATGAGTAACATTCTGGGTGAGTTTAAAAGACGTTTTTCTGATTTCGAGAAACTGAAACATGTTACTTTCATGAGTAACATTCTGGGTGAGTTTAAAAGACGTTTTTCTGATTTCTAGAAACTGAAACATGTTACTTTCATGAGTACGCGGCTGATATGCAGTGCCACCTCGAGTGCCATGCATCAACATCAGAAGAAAATCAGTAATTCCAATAAGTTCATGGTAATTCCTAAATATAAAAATAAATTGATATTGAAATGAAAAAAATGCATTATATTTCAAAAAGGGTTTTGTTAAGAAAAAGTTTGTAGGTAGTAGTTGGTAATCTCGTGTAAGGTAGACGGTCGATCACTAGCTGCCTTATTATTTTGAGGTAGATCATCGACACTATAAGTCTGAGCACCCCTGATCTATAGTATAAAACCGTTCGCATTTCATAAGATAATGCGTTCCGGGCGGAATTTAACTATAAATTATCCAACGGAGGCGATCCATAACATACAGTAGAGGTGAGATGATACTGGGTAGGTAAAAAACTTACAGTCAAACTCCACCAAATAAAATCTTTATTAAATGTGTGTGTGTAGTCAGAGGACACACATCAGCACATGACGAGATGTAGTCGGAAGAATCACATCAGCAGCAGGATTAATCCTTCGAAACATGTCATATTTTTTCTTTCATAGAGCCCAGGTCTAATAAGAATTCGAAAGTATTGCCCATGTCATCATTAGGTACTCTCTCTCTAGTATTAAGGACTCTAGAAATATTATCAAGTGCCACATTTTCTGATTGAGTAGTAGGAATGAAAGATCTGACATCTGACGTCAAAAATATAAAAATATTATTATTTGCTAACAAAAATGTTTCATCCATTATTACACAAGTGCAATAGCAATTGAAAGAACCGTCATATTCACCATTTTGGGGCCCCTGCAGAATCCGGGGCCCTGGGTTCCAGCCCCTATAGCCCCCCCCCCCCCCTTTATCCGCCCCTGTATATCCTACTTATCATATATGGTGTCTGTACTGTCTGTATCATGAAAGGTACCTATAATTCAGAAAGAAATCAAGGTATAAACAATCGCTGTTCTAATTATTCGAACATAATGTCGTTCATAAATACAAAAATATGACGTTTGATGTCATGATCATCCACATACACAATTTTTTTTATTATTCTCGTTCTCCTCTACTTATATGGCTCCTAAATTATCATGAAATGAAAGTGAAAACCAACCACACTTGTTTGTTTTTGGACCAAGTTCTTTAATCTCAGATCAGTTATTTCCTATGTGGTCTAAAATAATGATTATCAAGTTTATTAGTAAGTATCTACGTAAAATAAATCATAATTGATGGACCCTCTCAACATCGTGAATAATGTCTAACAAGGTAACATTACTATGTCGAACATAAATCTTGATCAATTCAGATAGACATAGCAAACTACTGTTCCCTTCGATGATTAACTGATGAATACATATAATATCCTATGATGCCAGCCCGATATATTGCATTATTCACAAAATATATAACGTTATATAGAGCGACTCTGTCCACAAAATCATTTATACCTATCCATACGGGTCTGTCTCGAAACTCACTAGCTCTGAGGTCTGAATAATTTTGACTCTTTATTTAGTAATATTGCTAGATTCGGAGATTCAGGAAAAGGGGAATCATAAGAGCCTAATGAGTCGAAGATTTTGTCTAGGACCAATGAAATCTTACATTTGGGTAAATTTGGTATTCAATATTCGAAATATCACCAAAAATGAAAAAACATTCATTTGGAATTGAAATGTTCGGAAGGAAATTCCTTCCAAATCACTAATAAGGCCAATCTAGAAATCTGAGTGTGGCAATTATTCTCAAATTTGCATTATATAAGAGTACATTGAGGAGCAAGAAAACTCTTGATGAGTATCATCAGTATCCTAAACATATACTTCCGTAATGGACTCACGAATGTAAAACGGATTTTAGTCTACACAACTATTATTACCAGACACTAACGAACTCGTTAAATTATAAACACCCGGCAATTCTCAATGAAATCTACTGACTGTCTTGTTGTGATTGATTTAATAGCTCATTTCATTCCATTGAGCTGTGTGATATATTTCGGAAATGTAAGAAAATAGTCGAATAAAGGGAACCAACATTTCAACAACAAAGTGTGTATGTTGGATACAAAGGGTTCTTCCATTTTTTCAGACAAAAATAATAACAAACTGCAAGTTTGTTCGGAAAACAAGTAACAGTCCAGACATTTATTGTTATAATTTATGTTTTGGCAAATACAGGGAAATTTTATACGCGGTTGAACTGGCGATTTAGATACAAGTAACACATGTGACAGTCGAACAGTCTTGACATCTCGAGAGGTGTAATGATCTAAAAATAATATTGAAGTCAGCATTTCGATCATAAAAAGTGGTATGGCTGCTCACTTGGAAACGTCTATCCCAATTCCAAAGTCGAAAATTGCCACTTTATTCACGAGTGATTTCAGGTATGAGCTCAGTGCAATGATAGGACACGGTTTTTAACTGATTTTTAATATTTTGGAATTCATACATTGGCACTGACTGCTTGTATAATTGAAAAGTTATACCGGTACGAAAATTAATTGAGGTGAATTTCTCACAAATATGAGATCTAGGGGGTGCGCAATCATCATTCAATATATGTGATATTGATGGTGACACCAAACTGCCAAACAATGAAATCCCCATGGTTAGCTAGGAGAGCAAAGAATTCTTGACAATCATTCCACGGTGCCAAATGACACAAAAATTCTGATGAAAACAAAATACTAATGTTTGAGACAATCATATATCAATTGTTTACATATATAAGATAATATTCATTCAGATTTTGAAGTGGATGATAGTGAACCTACTGTCAGTCGTGTATGGAACTTGAAAAGAGAAATTGCCTAGACATGCAAAACCATTTCGAAAGATTGTCATAAGGAGCCATACCATATTATTTCGCGTGTGATTGGTCACACGCGTTTTCAATAATTTTCATCTTAAGCAATTGTTAAGAATAACAAAGTAAACGAAATGTAAGGCATACTGAAATGTTGCCGCATCTGAAATGTGGTGAGTATGAGTAACTAATAGCTATTCTGGGTCTGGGTAAGGCACTTAGAAGCTTCCTGATTTGAAGTTTTACGATATCGTAAATGAAAACTACACATCATTAAAGATATACGACAGGAGAGTGTGTAAAACTGTGTGATCTATTAATTCATCTCTTGGTAAATTGTTGGCCGCTTATTTAACCTCTGCTTAGTTGATTGAGATTATATTTCTCTCATGGATCTTCAAAGTTCAGTTTGCTTCTTTGTTTATTTGTTTTTGAATCAGATGATAAATAATTGAAACTAGTCTCATAATGTGAATTCAATACTAAATCAAGAGAAAAATGTTTTCTTGTTATGGTCGAAACAATTTTATATGTTTGATTATAGGTTTTCTTTCGTGTAGTTGCAAAATAAAAGAAAATAAGTTAGACTTCCACCCTCGCTTTCACCTATATAAAGACCACAGAAATGATCATAAAAATGACAACTTTTCAATACCTATACCATACTTTGACATGTCAGCTTTTACTACGTTAATTCGAGCATGGACCTGCATATTCCCTTGTTAGTTGATTATTTCAAAATTTCTATATAAGTATGTATATTATAGTGTATGCGATTGCAATCACAACACCCTTGTGAAACCCGTTATCCAATTTTGAAAATGGATACAGTAGGTACTTGACGTGCTTCATATACGCATGACTGTAAAGTGTGAACTAACTTAAAATATTTATATTTGCAATGCCTACTATATTGTTTGTTAATTTGAAGGGTTGTTTTTGCTAGATTGAATTTTTCACGAATCTCAATGTGATAAATTTTCAAATCAGATGAACTTACTGTAATTCAAGGCGTTGGACGAAAATTCTTGATCGAGTAAAATTGCGTCTTCAAGAAAACGGTCTCATTCTGTGGCAAAAAGACTTAGTGCTAATGCCAATAACAAAAAAAAAACGGTCAACATCTGGATTATTTGTTGAAGAGATAAATAACCATCTATCTATCTATCTGGTTTAGTACAAAAATATGGCATTTATTCATTATCCAGAGATTTATGATAATAATTGATAATAATATAATGAATGTAGAAAAAATTCAAATTATTTCGTTCCATTGGAATTGTTTGAAACATAATGGGGAATGAAAAAGTTCATTGGGTTAATCTCGGGTTAATTCATGAAACTGTTCAAAGTCAGAGAAAAATCTCTAACGTTTTAGAACTTGCTTGAATTTTGACCCTAAATCATCTGCTGATATCAAAGGATCTTACAGAAATTGTTGTATTTGTAGGTGTTGGATGTTTCTTTTTCGATAACTCTATTGGGTGGATAATTTTCTGCCATCTTATTTCGCATTTGCGAAGCCATGTTCACAGGTACTTTTATTTTCATGAGTTCTATTATCCCCTCGATTATACGTACCTCAGAATGAATTACGTCATTTCAATTTTTATTTCACTTGGAGCTTATTATGAATCAACCTGTGGGATAAATTAATATTCTGACTTCACTGGAGCAATTATTCGAGTATTGGAAACGAAGAACAGCATAATTGAAATCAATGTATATTTCGAAACCCTGGATATTGCAACAATAAGACATTTGCGTTCAATACACTCATCAGTATCGAAAGTTGGAATTTCGGTATTGGTTCGAAAATAAAGTGCCTCAAAACTGCCAGGCGATTAATTTCTGAAGTGAAGATAGTCGATTTCTCATCGTCAAACCGTTCTCTCTCTTGATGGAATTATGATAATGTCTTCGCTTGTTACTAAGTACTAACTACTAACAATATATATCAAGATGCCCAGTGCACCCGTTAATAGAGCTATTAAAACCGAAAACAAATTAGAGGTAATTAACTTCATTCATGATTTATCGTGGTTCTTGATGAACATTGTAATTACTATACGTACCAGTATTATTCGATGGCAAGATTGTATTATCCGGAAGGTATATTTATGATGGAATTTGAACATATTATATTGTATTGAACTAACTTGTGAATAGGGGGACATAAATATCGAGATAAATATGCGTCACAATAACTAGCGAGATACTGGAGCAAACCAATATTGAAAAATTTATGAGCTATTTTAGGCTAGTGTTGCATTGAATATTTCAACTGTAGAATCCTATGCTCAAAATATCAATGTTCAGAAGTCGATAAGACTTCGAGGGTTGCTTTGCAACTAAGTTGGCGATTGAAAACACTTTTCATTATTTTCTTACATACGGGGTGTTTTATTCAGATATTTAAAAATGGTTTTTACCCGTTACTTCAAAACTATTTACTTATAGCAGGAAGTGCAGACACTATAAACCTCGCTTAATTATATTGAATAAACGTATTTGGCTACTACCAGAGGCGTACGTAAGATAACAAGTGAGTGACTGACCCTTCCCAAAATAAACACAATTTATTTATTTATTAAAGGCATTGCTTATTTTTACAAAACATTTAACAAAAGGTCACACATATGTGTACTGATATAACTAGAAAATAAAATAAGGAATTAATTAAGAAATATCACAATATGATTCCAATGATGAATCAAATAACTCTAAATCTTTATTAAAAGTATAGTTGGTACGATTAAAGGGTATTTTAAATAATTGAGTATTTCTCGTTTTCTTTGAATTCACATTTGAAGTTACGAGTTCAACAATTTCTGGGGAATCAATGCTGCCATTTATTATTTTGTGGATTGGTGTAAGATCTGATTCTAATCTTCTATGAGCCAAAGTATTCAAGTTAAGGATGTCCAAGATAATTTTATAGGTATATTCACCAATATGATATCCAAGTTTAAAAGAAGTATACCTCAAAAACTTATGCTATCAGTTGTATTCTATTATTGATCTAACAATTGAACAATAAATGATTTTCAATGAAGATAAAGATAATTCATTTGCAGCTCTGAAAGTGAAACCTAACATTTTGAGTGCCCTGGATGTTACTTTTGCAATGTGTCGTTGGAAGGGTCAAGAATGATTCCCAAATATTTGATTGTATTCGGTGTATCTAGTTCTGATTGCTTGATCCTGTACAAATGATTTATGGGATTTTTGTTTCTACAAAAATTAAACTTATGAGATTTGTCTATATTCAATTGCAGTAGGTTTATATCACACCAGCGCACAAAGTTAGATACATCATACTGTAATAATTCACTATCAGATGAATCATGAATAACTTTTAACATTTTCAGATCATCAGCAAACAGAAGAAATTCACTATAGAGAATAACTTCATTCAAGTCATTAACAAACAAGTTGAAAAGTATTGGCAGAAATCCCATTTTACCACATTTTTTTGTAATGATAAAGGCATTATTTTTCGAGATATTTGAGGTCAAACACAAAACTGCACAGTTATTTTGAGTTCAATGAGGCGTTTTTTGTCAGAAGATTGAATTTATTAGATTTATTAGCCAAATGGAACTATTATTTTTTGAAGCGTGTACACTTCCTGTAAAATATGATACTGATCCGTCAAATAGTTTGAAAGTTCGGAAAGAATCATTTGCAAATATCTAAATTAATTACCCCTCACCTAGGAAAGGAAGTATATTTTATCTAAGTGATTTGGGTTTTATATTGATATTTTGAGCCCATATCCTATACAGTTGAAATATTTTCAATTGTTAACAAATTACTCTGTATGTATTTCTCGAAGTTTTCCAAATTTTTTTATTGGAAAGCACTATTATGTGTTTGTGTAAGAGGTTATTTGTTATCGATCGAAGGCTTACAGGCCAGTTTCAGACTCACCTGGGTCTCTGTAACATTCAGCAGTTTGGCCATTTCTGATCGCTCGCTACTGCTGAGATACTTCTTCACTTCGAACTGTTTTTCTAATTCGAAGATCTGTCGACCCGTAAAAGTGGTCCTCGCCTTTTTCTTCTTATTTTTACTATCTGCGTCTTCTTGTACAGTCTCTATGTCTACTTGACTTTGGTTGAGGATGGGAACTGAAGTCGCAGGTTGCCTGAGATCTTGGGTGTCTTTGGCCTTTTTTTTCTTTCGTGTAGGTTCTGAAAAATACATGAGCAAATACATTCATCATCGCACATGATGACATGAAAATGATGGGGTGGACAAGGATTAATAGTTCTGGATACCTGATAGAATTTATGAACTTCAGTATAAATCTGCGAAACTGACTGAACACTGAAGTGTTATCAACCTTTTGATAGAGATTTCTTCCACTTCAAACAACAATTAGTTTGTTTTTGTGAAAGAAGGTGAAATTGGAAAGGAATAACAGGAAATGCTTATTGTTTGTGGTTTTTAGACATTGAAGGTTCACATGAAGAATGCTTCGTCAATATTTTTGTTCTTTCGTTTTGATAACAAGTGTGAAGTCATTTTTATACAGAGGGTATTCCATCACACTAGATACAAATCATCAAGTTGAATGCTACATATTTTTTGAGATCATGATTGGGGAATTCAAATCATGACTTTTCGGTGACACGCTACAGCTGGAAAATTTAATGAATCCTCAAAGCATTCACTCAAATTTCATATCGACGATATGAAAAGACCATGAAAAATATTTCACTAAATTATAATAGGCGGTAAATGTATGGTTGCGGTTTTCATAACTGTGGAATGAATTCAAGTTTGGTGTTGTGAAATCGTTAATTTCCATATCCCAATAATATATTGATGAGCAGATGTGAGTTTCAATTTGTAATTTTCATGAAAATATAGCATCCTGGACGGGCTTAAACAAATTCATGACTGCAAGAAAACAACCAATCCAGATCAATTTAAAGGGGTTGGATTTCATTGAATCGCACTATACATATATTTGCTTAGATCATTACGAATGTGAACGTTTTTTTTATGGCATCTAGATTGTAATAAACTCACTTGTAATTCAGCCATCTCTGAAATCCGTAGATTTAACGATTTGTTTTCCCGAGAATTGAATTGGTGAAATAAATCAGTAGCTTTAGAGTTCTATTCTCGAAGCATTTTTTGTGGTTTATGCTAGGGTTTAGGCTCCAAGCTTTTTTTATTTCGAAGTGATATTTCGGTAATAACTGTCTAATAACTGTCAGTCGGCACACGTCATGCTATCGATAATAGATGCGTGTCTGGATTAAGTAAATGACAAAAACGTCTATGCTATAGTAAGATAATTCTCATAATTCAGTCTGAAGAATAATCAACCATTTTTGTATATGTATACTTATAATGGTAACATTTTTATTGCTCTTCTATATTCAGCATTTTTTATGAATTCTACAATATTGCAGGTAGGTACATATGAATTTTTTTTGTTTGAAATCTCCACTATAAAATTTATAACCTATGGACGATGTATTTCTAGACTTTCAAAGGAATTATTTACCATTATTGGTTTCCATGCCATTATTTTCGCTATATTAATAGTGTACCTTCTCCACTGAAAAAGTTTTTCAATACCTGAAAGAGCACTTATGAATGTGTTCCACTGGAACTAATAAAACCGATTGAATTATGAATATTTCATCAGAGGAATAGTAATTAAAATTTGGCTTCGCATGGAACTATTCAAATATAGAGATGTTTATTCAATGTTTCAACACGTAATCATGTTACACCCCTTCAACATCACTGAATGAAGGATTTTATGGATATTACTTGTGAAAAGATGTGCTATCAAACCAATGATGAACTATTTGGTATCAAATAATACACAAGGGTAGTTTAATAGGTTTTTAAAATTGCGATCAAAGATTTATTCCATCATAAATTAAGTATTATCTCGTTTTAACAAAACAAGTTTAATTTAATTTGCATACCTACATGTGAAAATTATCATAACTAATCAACATTTACATCAGATTATTTTCAGCATCGGTTACCCCGAATTCAAATACGAAACCTATCATGTACATGAATGTAAACTAAATGACATGATATTCTCGATGATATTAGTTTGCAGTCATTCGAATTGAATTGATTAATATAATTTTTGTGCGCTTCACATACCTTCTGGTTTGATCTGTTAATGAATATTCATGTAATTTTGTTGTTCAAACCTTCAGCCTTCAGGTACTTACTGAAATGCATTGGGCATCTGTTTCTACGTCAGACCAATAAAATACATAGACTGGCCCTTCCTATCTCTAATGCATTATATTTTTTGAAAGCAAGATCTAACTATCTCTCTTGGTATCGATAAGGGAGCAGGAGAGCGGGCGGTAATGTTGACCCTTCTTGTTAATAGTCGTGCGAAATAAAATTTATAGGGGCAAATATTCAGACGGATAAAATCACAAAAATACAACACGAACTGAATCTTTGATATTACATTCATCATTGTTTATTTGTATTATATTTTGAATGAAGGAAATTTGTTAAATACAATTTTGATCAACAGCAAATATTCATCATCTTGAATAGAATAAATATCCTTGCATTATTCCACATTATTCCATTCCCGAACGTACGACTATGGCACTCACCAATGAAATGACACTATTGACAGTTTAATCCCAGAAACCTGCTTTTAACCACAAATAAAACAATTTTTTACCATTTGAAGTGAAGAGCAATCGAGAGAGCAATATATATTTGATACACGAATAAGTAAATTAATCGAGAAAAAACGCACAAATCAACGCTTTGATGAGAACGACAACCCGAATGACCACGTCATGAATCGTAAACAATCTGAGAAACTCGTTGGAAACACGAAGATGGCGAGGTGCTCCGACGAGGCCCGAACGATAGATTTTTATCGTGGAAACAAGAAGGTTTGACAGTCGTGTTGGCATCATGAAAATGATGGAAAATACCAGTATATGTTTTTTATTCTTCTGACGTTTCTACATTATTTTTCGCTTCAGAGTCTAGACTCTCTGGATGAATGAAATGTTGCACAGTCACAAAAATATCAACAAAATAAACCCTAATATAAACTCTAATAAAGGTATAAGGATTACTGAAATCGTGCTGTCAAAAAAATAAAAACTCAATAGTTTCATTAAGCCAAAACATTTAGCCCTCAATGATGAAAACATAAATTCAAACATTATCACATTTATTCAAGACACAGGATTGAAAATCTAATGGAAATCGATTCATACAAATATTGTCATATTATTAATTAGCTTCGTTTCCTTAATTCCTTTATTAATTCCTCATGTTGAATTACCCCTTCTGCGATCTAGTGTTGTGTGACTATAAACTGAATGCCATGACGGACCCCTTGGCGAGAAGGAACCCTGTGATCCAATGTTATTTCCTGGCGTATTCTTCTTTGAGCTTTCGCTCATTGTTATTGGTTTTAGGGCTACTTATCTAATAAGCGACTGGCTGTCCTTCCGAATGCCATAAAAAAAGCCTAAACATTATCGTAACAGAACCTCTGGAGAACCAATATACGTACCTACCGGAGAAATCTGGAGAGAAATATTGCCAACGAGATCTGATAAAGCTTTATGTGCAGGAAAAACAGAGTGAGAGTGACCCTCTTATAAATACCCCATCGAACGATGGTATAGATGCAAATAGAGTAATTATTAGAGAAATCCAATGTTCATCTACTAATGTGAAGATAGCCAATCGCGTGTGGTAAATAATACAGTGGTGCACTGTATACAAGAATTGACAGGACGGAAGGAACAATAATTGAGGAGGAGAAACATCCGATATGCATGCTGGCATGTTACTAAAAAGGCCTGACAAGAATTAAATAAGTGAGATTTATTTTTGTAGCAGATAAAACTTAAAGCTCTGCAAACTTCATATAGAAGCCACTGTCAATATTGCTCCAAATCTGACAATCTATTTCAAAAAGTCTGAACGTGGCATTTTGGTAAGTTTGTTCTACATGATGTACATGTATATACTATACAAGGTGTCCAGGCATAAATATTGCTAAAAGTATATAATTAAGTGAATATATTTTTTTCACAACCGGTTAACGAAGACGCCTTTGACGCTTTTAAATCTCAACACAGAATTGACGTTTTCCGAGAAATGTCATCAAGCATTTACGCTCGTGCGCATAAATATTGAAAAAACCGAGGGGGACACGACGACAATAGGTGTACAAAATGTTCAGAAATTAATGCCAATACTTGCGGCATTATAGGCATTATCTGAAAATTATCGGCATTGAAAGGCAATATTCGGCATTAAACAAGAAATACGGAAATATACAGCATTTATAGACAATTGATAGTTAATACTCGGCAATAGGTCGGCAATATTTCGGAAATAGTCGGGAATAAACTGGAATGAAGAGCATATCATCGAAATAAATTGGAGTGGGTGCGTTAATTCTTCATTCAAATAATTTATACACAAGCTCGCGGAAGATTCGGTACGAAAAAGTTCAGTGAGGGTCCAGATCACGATGAATTTTTGAGAAAGAAACAAGTTGATTGATAATTGGAAGAATAAAAAAAGGTCATTGTCCACTACCCTACAATGGTACAAATCGTGATCTTGTCCCACCATGCTAATGGACCTTCGACAACTCCTCGTTCAAGGTGATTATATTTTATTAAATTCACACAATAGTATAGTACTAGAGGATAGGTAAAAAAACTCTTTTTAAAAGAATTGAAATTTTGTTGTCGAATTTTTCACAGAAACTATTTTTTCAATAACTTTTTCAGTTCGCCCGAACTTTTTTTGAAATCCACTCCAGAAATCTCCAAAATACACACAAAAAAATCAGAATCCCTCATGTAGCAGAAAATCGAGCAGAAAAGGCAAACATTTTAACCCTCTACTGTCCTACTAGAGAAATTAAGGAAAATTATGAATGAGATAATAAGCTCAACCTAAGTGACCTAAACTAGTCGCATTTCTCAGTTACTTGAATATGAAGCAAAAATAATAGTTACTGGAATAAGCTTAATTAAAATTATTCTTCATACTCTATAAATGGTATTTCAAGAAGCACCATCAGTAGTAGTAGTAATAAATATTGAGTTTACTTGTATAGGAACTGCGTTTGTAGAAAAAATCTTGTGTGTATTTCATCAGGTAGCTGTCATTTTTGAGCGGCAACCTATCACTCTAAATACACAAATAGCCTCGAATAGCTATTTTCTGGAACATAACCATTTCACAAGATATAGATACCTACCCGAGGGGGAGGACACCACGGCAATAGGTGTACAATATGTTCAGAAATCAATGCCGATACTTGCGGCATTATAGGCATTATCTGAAAATGATCGGCATTATTCGAAAATAAAATAGACGGCATTATGTCGGATTTGGTAGGCAATAGATAGTTAATACTCGGCAATATATCGGCAATACGGCAATATGACGGGAATAAACGGCAATAAAGGGCATTTCAACGAAATAAATTGGAGTGGGGGCGTCTATCCTTCACTCCTGTTTTAGTTATATAATTCGGCATTACGGCAATAAAAATGATCGACACTTCATTCAAATAGGCACATATATTATATTATATTGTGCATATTGTTTTTCATACCTGTCTTTAGATTTTTGTGGTAGTAAGGTTAATGACGCTATGTTGGCTTGTTCCTTAATATTAGGTGGTGTATTTGGAAATTCAAAATCACTTGAATCGCTCTCCATTTTTCAAAAATTCAACTAAGTTTAATTAATGTAGCGACTTTGCACCTCAAAAGTCAATCGCCGTGTTTACTGTCAGTGAGCCATAGCATACTATGCTTTTCTTATTCTGAACTTAAAAAACGTATATCTAAGATTCCTGAAGTTGAAATTTGTATTGAAGAACTACGTTGAAGTAACATTAATGTTTGATTTTTACCAAAAAACAGGATATACAGGATGTTCTAGAAATTATTGAAACAATATGAATATAATGAATTCACAAGTTTCATCGTTTGCAACTTACTTGAAATGAGGGGGAGGAAAAATACTTCCCCCCCTAGAGAAAAAGTATGAGTTTCCTCCTTGATTTGAGGGAGTGTGTACTTTCTATAGGGGTAGGAGGAAAACATAATTTTCGAGAGTGTCCTCCCCCTCGTACCTACTGTCGTGTTGAATGATTGAATAACGTCATGCGAGTTGGAGAGAAGTTGTAGGAACTCCAAGTTTCAGATTATCATTTCGTTGGGAGATATTTTACTAGATCTCTCTCTTTCACTTGCTGAGAAATCCACATATTCCACGGTTTGCTGACTAAGTCTGTTTATTAACAGAAATCGATAAGATATAAGATCGAGTATAAGATGCACTGAAAGTATCTTGTATCATTCGAAAGGCAGCCAATCAATTTCATATTCCAGTTATAGTACACGGAGAGTAGATCAGAGAGAAAAGAAAAGGGAGATTGAAAAGCGGAAAATAATTTGAAAATGGTATCTTACAGGATATATACGGAACATGTAGAAAGAAGGAAGGGGAGCCATTAAACAAAAGATGAAATTTCCTTTATGTAACTTGAAATTGCCATTTCACCAAAGTTGAATTAATATACAGGGTGCTCCTTAATAATATGCAAATATTTGGGAGTATCTACATAGAAATTTAGTGATCGTGTTTGTTTCATGAACTATGGTTATAGAAATTCGGGGTGTTAAAGTTTAAAGAAATTAATAAAAAACTAATTGAAATATGTGAAACCGTTTTGAAATATTTCTCCCATATTCAGTTCGTGCCATTCAGTGGCATTTGCGCGAAGGATATATCTTATAAAATTATTTTTGAATTCCCCGTTTGCGAAAATTAGTCTATTGAATGGATTGAATATTTTTCAGTTCATTTTTATCACTCATGAAGTTTACCAGAATAAACATGTACGAGTTATAGGATATTAATGAGATTGTAGAGGCATAGCATTTATTTGATCGAACTCGAACTTTGCGTTTTCATAAAAGGAATACGAAAAAATATGATGACCTATCGATGATGAGCCTTTAACGTGGTAGTGAGTATTAGGGCTTGTACTCGGGCTTGTAAGGATGAATTGTTGGTAGGGTTATCGAAAAAACGTATGGTATTTCATTATAAGCAGATTGAATTATAATGCTGAATCAGTGGTAACAAATCAACGATACTTAACGATGTTATTTCGATTCACGAGCTTGTTTATTGTTTGTGGTATGTTGACTTATCAGATCAATATAGGTACCTATAATAAACGATCTTCTCATTGAGAAATGTCAACTCAAAAAAGAAAACTGATAATCGAGTGTGCATTTTCATTTTCGTAGTAATTTATATTTTCTAGAGATTTCATAAGTACAATTATCTGTAAAGCTATATAGGTATGCAGTTCGAGGAAGTCTGAGGAAGTTCTCGAAAGCCTGAATAAGTATGTGGGGAAGTTAGAGGAAATCTGATGAAATTCGTATATTATAACTTAATAAATATATTCTCTATAGAGTACGTGATGGAAATTATATTATTAAATAATTTTAATCTTGAAAAATGTCTCGTTGAAATGACATAAGGAAAACAAAATTATTCTGAATCTAACTGTAAATGTTTCGAGGACCTATTCTATCATTAATTCCTCGAGATTTCTTGCTATTTTTGTTGGTTTTCAGTCTCCAAGAAAATCTGAACTGTCGCTGATTACCTATCAAGTTGAAAATTATTTCCATTCTAGAGGATTTTCCAAAATCTCTTTTAATCGAAATTCTTTCGGACTGGACATTCGAAGATTTTGGAAAATATTTTCCTAGAATCCATGTCCAAGCCTACACATATCATGCCAGTTAGGTACGATTTCGAAATGCAGTTTGAAGTGGTCATAAAAAACCACCAAATTTGCACAGAGAACGGACCTCAACTGGGAAGGGATGCATCAGTGTGGTATACTGATGGATCCAAGATGGATAAAAAGGCTGGAGTGGGAGTTACAGGGCCACATTTCAGGCTCTCAAAATCCCTAGGTAACACCCCAACCATCTTTCAAGCAGAAGTACATGCTATAGAGATATGTGCACAGGAGTGCCTCGAAAGGGACACTCGAAGGGCAGAAATCTATATCCTATCAGATAGCCAAGCAGCACTAAAAGCTCTGAAGTCATACACTTGTGAGTCTAAGCTGACTTGGGACTGCAAACAATCCCTGAGACAACTGGCTGCACACAACCAGGTCACTTTGATGTGGGTTCCAGGTCACAAGGGAGTTAAAGGCAACGAGGAAGCATACTGCCTTGCCAAAGAAGGAGCTCAATAAGAACTTTTCCAGCACAATTCTACATCTACGACTTCTCCTACGAGGAAGCATACTGCCTTGCCAAAGAAGGAGCAAATGCACAATTTCCCGGCCCAGAACCCTTCTGTGGACTCTCCAAGGCCCACTTGAAAGAAGAGGTTCGACGTTGGGAAGCGGATGAAATGAAATTTCACTGGAATAAAGTGCCAGGACAAAGACAAGCCAAAAGGCTATAGTGAGCCTATCGCTCGGCCTATCGCCAAGGAAAGCTAAGCAGCTTCTCGAGTTGGACAAGAAAGACTTGAAACTGGTAACGGGACTCCTCACTGGACACTGCCCTCTAAGGTATCACCTCAAAAAGATGGGCAAAACAGAGAGTGATAGGTGCCGCTACTGCGAGAACTTCGCTGAAACTGCAGAACATTCGCTTTGCGAATGCCAGCGCTCTTCTGCAAGAGGCTCAAGTTCCTGGAAGGGGCCTTTTTAGAGCCCTCCGATATCAGGAACCTAGCTCCCAAAAAACTGATAAACTTTGCACGAAGTCTCGGAATCCCGAGCCTCGAATAGAATAAGGGTTATGCACAAAAGATCTTATAGGTCGAGGTGCTTGAGAGGCTGCACAGCCTTAACAGGTTGATTGCCGCAATGTTGAAAAATTTCACGTACCCACTGGCCAAATATTTTTTTTATTCACGAATAATATTATGAGCCATGTGAGTCCCGCTTGGACTCTCAAAAGCACAGGCCAAGTACGGTTTTTAGACCATCTGGCCGAGCCAAAAACGCTCACGTGTATTTCAAATGGATACGAGAAGCCATTGTGGAGATACTCTAAATTTTATGACCGACTAATATTTGAGTCCACGTCGGCTTCACGCGGCCAATAAGGCTTTTTTTTGGGAGATTCCGCGTGATGAGCCATGTGAGTCCCGCTTGGACTCTCAAAAGCACAGGCCAAGTACGGTTTTTAGACCATCTGGCCGAGCCAAAAACGCTCACGTGTATTTCAAATGGATACGAGAAGCCATTGTGGAGATACTCTAAATTTTATGACCGACTAATATTTGAGTCCACGTCGGCTTCACGCGGCCAATAAGGCTTTTTTTTTGGGAGATTCCGCGTTAAACTCACGTGGCACTTAACCTGTTAACGACCCCCCCCCCTACAATCTATAGGTAAGCGCGAGGCGAGGCACGAGGGTAAGCGGGATTACAATATTCGTCTCTGTATGTTAATACACATACCGAAACAAAACGGTAGATTCTCGAAAAATAAATAGGACATTCAAAATATTTTTCTCCAGATGTAGCTCGTAGCAGATAGGTATTTGATATAAAAAATTAAAATTATTTTTCGTTCCGTAACTTTCATAGTTTCGATTTTTTTTTAAATAACTGCTTTATTTTGAAAAAAACACATTTTCAGTCGCTACCACTGGCCTACAAGAAGGCTATCATGGTCCATTTTCGCCACCAGTGAAATCAGACAAATATTTTATTTTCAGAATTCCTCATTCAATTTTTACTTTTTAGTAAAAAATGTAAACTTGCTACAAACACACTGGTAGTTAATCGAAAATTCGTTCTTAGATTAAGCAAATTTGTAACAAAGGACATTTGAAAAAAATATTTAGGAATTTCCTCTTTATTCCGTTTTAGTTTGACAACATAGCTTCAGTTCATGTTCGAGGAAGTTCAAGGATGTTCGGGAAAGTTTAAGGATGTTTGAAGAAGGACGCATATTTTTGCCGTGATTACTCCCTGAATAAATTTTGAACATATTAATATAAATAGTCAATTCTTCAACAATTCGAAAGAAAGACAACTATAGTTTGATTGTGTGATTGATACAGTAAAGATTTGCTCGATGATTTGTTTTTTTATTCAGATTTGATTCTTTGCCAGATGACGATTTCTGGTATTTATTGTGCAATATAGGATATGGGTATATTCAATATACTTGAATTATAGCACGTGGATATATGATCATATAGGTACCCCCCAGATTTGTAGTGACATTTATATACCTTTAGCAGCTCTTGTCCGGCCTTTGTGAAGACTTTTAACAGACAAATTCAAGGGTTCATTAACAACTTCAGCAGGAACTGGAGTCACAACCAGACCTTCCCGCATTTCTTCCTGATACTGTCCACCACCTATACCAGGCAAACCGAGAATGTTCTCGATATAGTGTGGCGTAGGCTTCGTCGACAACCTCCTGTAGACGTGCTCGTGCCAAGAAAGCCTGTCAAAACCGACCCCACAACTATCCAAACTCGCGCAACACTCTGTATCGTTTTCGGCGACGGAAGACAACGTGTCCACTCGGATGTCCTGTGGGGGGTGAGAGGGCGACTTGAGGTACTCTTTGTTACACTCCGAGGACATCTCTAAGGACCACGGGTGGCTCGGGTAAAACATGGGTTCAAAACATAACCAACTTTTTGAAGAGAAGACGCGCGCCAGAGTCACGTCGTATCGTCGCAGGACGATATCTGGCGGAGAAGCGGCGATACTGACACTGTGATACGAGCTTCTGGCCGCTTTCACAAAGCTCGCGCTAAATTGTATGGGGGTGCGCTACTCATTCGGCGCAAATACTCGTTCCAGCTTGAGCTTCATTTATTTACAATTAATCACCGCTGTATCGGCTATCGTTAAATAGACCTGACTACCTGACATGCTGAATTTTTTCTCGATTCCGAGTTGTAACTCGATATAGGAGTCCAGGGACGCGCCAAGTATTTTCGGCGCCGTCGTGCGAAATAATGATAAGCGCCTCTAATAACCAATGTTATAATATTGAGGTTAAATTACCACCCCTCTCTTCTAGTTGTTTGTTGAATTTTTTCAATAATACTATACTTTTCTGTCAAATCTCTTTATTTGTGACAAAAAAATACACGAGAAATATCAATAGAATATGAAACAACAGTATTTGAGAAAACAAAAATATAATAGCAATTTTGTTTTGGAACAGATAATGATGGAGAGATTTTTCAGTAATTGGACTTTTCTAGCTCTACTTTTTGCAAATTCATCAATAATACTTTCCATTTCGAGTTGCTTTAAAAAGTCAGACTCTATAGAAATAATTGCAAGATTTTATAATCTAACCGCTCTTTGACCATTCTAGATCTTAAATAATTTTGTATCAACTTCAATTTAGAGAATGACTTCCCGGCTGTAGCTACAGAAACTGGAATGGTTAATAATTTGCGCAATACAATCGTAATGTTTGGAAATGAGTGCGGGTTAGGTTATTTGTTACAGACATCGCGTCCTTGTCGCCATTGTGCATAAATTGTAATTCGTGTGAAATATCTGTTCCATCTATATCTTTCTCGTTTCGATCTTTGTCGGTTAAGGTCTCCTCCAGTTTCTTACAAAAATCAAATTGATTTTGATCGGAATATTTGCCAAATAAATCCTCAACATTCCACGAAAAATTAAAAACATCAGAATGACACGATAATAGTTGAAAATTTTAATTTACGGATGAAAGAGTGATGTCTCTAGCATTCCGAAAAAGCAATTTACTTTGAATTTCATTTCTTGATTTTCAATCGGCTGGTCGTCACCTTCGTTTGCTTTAACACTTTTGTAGATCTAAATTTTGCATCAACTTCTAAGCAAGAAGCTATTTTTGGCATCTACTAATAAGTCAATAAAGCCTTTGTCAGATCGATATTGTTTCGGAAGCCTGGGAAATATTTAATTTTTTTGATTGCAGAATCTTAGTAACAACATCCACTTAATTCATAATCTTGTACCACAAGACTACCATACACACAAACTCATAGTTTTTAATTTTTTTACCTAAGGAAGTAGCTATATGTTTTGTAGCATTGTCGAAATCATTTCCGGAAAAAATTTCATAAAGAACATCGTAAATTTCGCCCTACTGAAATCTTACTTGCTCAATTATTTTTCAAAATTGCCTCAGATACATAATAGCAAATAAGGCACTCTATACGACTTAGGCGCTTATTGCGACAATAATGAAGAATCAACCGGTTGCCGATCGGCGAACTGTGTTGGTGGATAGTACATTTTCACCACTGGTTTGATAATGTTGATTTGTGTAGAAAATTCAAAACGACCGTAGGCGCCTTTTTGGTCTTGGCGCCGTCGTGCGCCGCACGTCTTTGCACATATGGACGGCGCGTCCCTGTAGGAGTCGGTATCGTGCTGCAAATTGAAGTGTGTATAAAGATATATCCTTTTATTGAAATAGAATATCCTAATATACAAATAAGCTGAAATTATTAATTAAATAAAGGGTATGTGGTACAAATTTAAATTATTTGAAATATATGACAAACATTGAATGAATACATTATAAATTTTAACATAAGCCCTAATAGCACAAGATGTCCATTGGACATGCGTTTTGTGTCCAGTATATGTACAAGGTGTCCATGGATATATTCTGGATATCCATAGGATATACACATGAAGATATCCACTGGACGTCCAGGCAAGGTAGTCCATATTTGGTATCCATTTAATGATTTCTTCTTCAAAATATCGATAGCCATTGTCCAATCGATGTCCACATGGAGATGTTCATTGAACATATATTTAAGGTAGTTCATATGGCTTACAATAACTATAGACCATATGTTGTCCATTTCAGGTCCACATTGAGACGTTCATTGGATATTCAGAACATATGGTGTACATTCAGTGTCCCCACGTTCACATTTTAAATTTTTTCCACACGCATACATACCATTGCATTCATAAAAAGTATTCAAAATTGACACCGAAAGAAACCCTCATGTTCAAGTAATATAAACCAATGGGAATTCTATTAAATTACTTTACTTCTATAGAATTGGTTCGGATCACAGTCTCGCTTCTCTCCACCATGCACGAATTTGGCTAATTGGGCTCTCACAACAAGAAGTAGAGATATCAAAGTAACACACATTGTCTACTGCATAATCGTACAATAATACCTAAATTTTCTCTCAAATGAAAAATATTTCAAATTGACATCCAAGAATCAACACTAATGGAGTAATTTGAATCGTTTTCATTATTGACCAAATTAGTAATATAAATAAGAAGACAGCAGCAGCAGCCGCCATGCAAGGAAGGATGGATCACAGAGGTAAAACAACGATAAGCGAAGTTAGAGTTTGGATGGGTGACCGCTTGAATGCTAGTAGCTTTTTTCATTTATTCGTCATAAAATGGACATCCTGTGGACCTATGGATGTCCATACGTTATCCGGTGTACAAAAACTAGATGTATGAGATGTCCTGAGGAGGACATCCATTGAACATCCATTGGACTGACTTATGCTATTAGAGATAAGCATAATAATATATCAAAACAGAAAATTAGTCACAGGTAATAAATATATAAAAAATATCATATTTGTACATTGATGGTAAGATGTCTTTTAGGTACCTTAATTGAAGGTAAATTTTTTCAGTTCATATTTGAACATATCGAATGTTCAGAGATGGGCCATTTTTAATTACATTTGGTAATTTGTTCAAATGATAAAAACCCTGGAAAAACAAAGAATTATTCATGGTGTTTTTATGAATTGTTCTGTTTATGTATAAATTATTATTATTTCGAGTAAAGTGGTGGTGAATATCGTGATGGAAGACATTGTATTTTTCGAAATAGGATGGTACTAAATTATTCAATATTTTGTAAACGAAGATCATTGTGAAATATCTGCTATATTTCTTTGGAAAATAGATTGCCAATTTGAATGGAACTTCAAAATTATCCTCATGCCAAGATTCTGAAGTTTTTGGAGTTGAGACAATTTATTCTGATTGTTAGATATACAGGGTGCCCGTTTTTCGAGCTTAACCATGGGGATCTCAGTTATTATAAGAGATACGAGGTCGGTTAAATTGGGGAAAAGTTGCGCAATTTCATGCTGAACAATTACGTGAAAAAAAATTTCATTCACCTTTTTTCGTTTTTGGAATATTGGAAAAAAACGGAAATTTTTAGTTTTCGTTTTTATTTTTTAAAGCGAAAACCATAAGAACTGGACGTTTTCAACTAGGACATTATTCAGGCACTTTCTCACAAGGAATCTGAATCTGTCATCTGATCAGATTGAAATTAGCTGATAGTAATCAAGAAATTTCTAAAAATAAAAGGAATAGTCTTATCCAATTATAATTTCAAACATAGTTTCAATTTGAATGTTTGGTAGAGACCTGGTATGTGCCAGGAAAGTAGTTGTTATCTGCTCGTGGTCTTCAGACATTCAAATTCAAACTATGTTTGAAATAATAATTGGATAAGGCTATTTCTTTTATTCTTGATACACTACGTCTAATTCATGGCTTCTTTCATTCTGTGAGTAATTTTAATTAAACCAGTATACATCAGCTAAAACAAATAATGTTTTCAGTATCTTTCGACCATGAGCCCTCAATGAAAAAAATAATTGAAAGTTTCTGTTACTTCCTGTACACACAAATTGGTCGCAAATTTCTATCGAAGCCTACCTAGAAACTCCCTTATTTCTGTGCTAGTCATTCATTCCATCATCATACATGTTTCCTATGGAACGGAATTATCCAACAAAATTGAGAATTGGCAACATTGTCCATCGAATTCCGACTGAAAATCGCATCCTTAGAGTCTTCGAAATATTGATATTCAATCTCGTAGCGTCATCTTTCGCTATTTGATGAAACTTCAGCTTGTGGCAAGCGGGTGTGAGGCGTATTGGAACATGCCTCTTTGGCTATCTTCCTAACTATTCCTGAATCAACGGTTAGAACAGATACACCGTTTCTGTTTTACCGACACAAGGTATGACGCCATATCTGATAACTTCAGGTCTAGGAAGCTGTTTCACCAGGTTATACCGTTGATTGATGTATTACTACACCCAAAGATTATATATAATCTTTGCTACACCGAAATAAATATCTCCATTTCATTTACATCTCCTTCGCTAAAGTCAAAAGCCTTACTTATCCATAAAAGGCGCTATGTGCATGCTCAGAACTGAAGTATTTCCAAGGAGAAATAAAATTCTAATGGTCACTGCCTGAATCATATTTAGAACGATCTCAACGATCAATGGAACTTATAAGCAAGTCCATGGTAGGAATTTCAGAAATATTCAAGAATAAACTGAATGTTTACATCACGCCTCAAATCAGTAATTTTGAATATTCTATATACTCGAAGCAATTCGAACAGTTCCAAATAAGTCTATACAAAAAGTATTTTCGAACCAGGGAAATATTTCTAAGAAATCCTAGCGGAATTCCAAAATAAACCAATGTCGATTAATTATATTAATCATATCATGTTTGGAACAAAGGAATTTCGAGTAATTAACTAATTAATTTCCCGGAATTTCAATAATATTCTGGATTGAATCAATATTTTTCAGGTACAATAACCATTCTTGAAGTTTGATTAATCTCGAATAATTCCACTATAACCTACTGAAAAATTTTGAATGATTCCAGTAAAATAGAAAGTATATTCGAAACATAAGAAATTTTAAGAAAATTCAAATGATTTATAAAATCGTATGCAAATTTGAAAATCAACGAAGACTCAGTATATATATAGTCGCCTCCTATCTCTCATCGACTTGGATATGATTGATTCATAGTCATAAAAAGCAGTAAAAAGAATATTTCTTTTGAATTGTTCTTTGTGGTCACTCATACACAACTTATCTAATAATAATAATTGTTCTTGAACAATGTCGATAAGCTAGGATGATTTATTTAGTCTATTCGCGATGATTGAACAGTTCGGTTCGGATGTTCACCAAAATGTTGATATCATCGACGGACGCGACGGTATTATATCATCCCTCTATGACATCGGAAGTGCGGTCTCCGTTACCCAATTTACTACGGTGAATGTGGGAAGTGCGGATTGTTTTCGACCGTGTGAAGTGCGCGGGTTTTTTGATTGTGTGCAGTGTTCTAAAATGTGACGTGCCAAAAGAGCGGCATCATCATGGCATGGAGTTCCAGAAAAAAATGCCGGTTGGTTTTTTCGGAAATCACTACTTCAGCATCAGGGGTGGATTGAAGAATAATTGTTTGCTGAGGGTGAGTGAATTTTCATTTTGCATGCATAAGTTCTGGACGAGGCAGGCCTGGCTTTTCCACTGGGCACTGTGGGCACGTGCCCAGAGCCCCGCGTTCTGGGGGCCCCCTGTCGGGGCCTCCTTTCAAAAATATTTATCAGAAAGTCAGCAGGTTATATATATTTAGCCACCATTGTTATCAGCATCAAGTATTTTCCTCATTTGAAATAATGAGCGTGTCGTTTGAAGATGTATGTTGTTTGAAAATATCCAATATTGACACTTGGATCAATTAAATCAGATACTTTAGAATTAAATATCTTCAATTAGAATTCACTTTCTTTTGATCGTATAAAATTCACTGCACAAAACGTCGAACATTTTCAACTTATTAGTATTTCTTCAATAAATATGCCTTATGGCCTTACTATGCATGCCAAGTCAGGGTAAATGCAACAGTAAAGATTCCATAAAAAACATATTTTGGCGGTATGAATATCTATTGTTGGTTTTCAGAAAAGTAAATTAACTCATCAATTTAGCAGTGTTTTCGCTCATAATCTCCGGACACCCTACATATACCTCATGTAATATATATCTCATTAATATATATCTAGGTGTATATCTAGGTGTATACTGTATACACAATCCTGTATAATAGAGGCTTTGGATGAAATAGGAAATACAATGCAATACTAGGTACAGATTTTATTAGTGATCGAACTATACAAACCCATTAGTAGTACCTTCAGTATATTACAATGAACTGATGCAAAAGGTCGTTAGATAGAGGGTACTGTGATAATTATTTGCTTGTGATAACGATAAAATGTGGGTTCTCATACACAATCTCATCATCATTAATACCTGGTCAAGTACTTATTCCAAAAATATATAGGTTTATATGTATTTGTAAACTAATACTCAGTGAAAAGGAATTGAAAAAAATATTCGATAGCTGTTAAAATGAAGTGAACTCGTAGAAATAATTCAATGCACGATATTACCGAATTTGAGGAAAAAATCATGAGAAAAATCAGTCCATGGAAGTATAACCACCCGGATCAGTCCAATAAATAGCTCAATAGTTTTCACATCACAAAAAATGTTAGCACCAAAAGTATAGTCTTATAGAGGCAAGAACACAATCAATCTTCAATGCACTAAAAAGAAAATAAAAATAATATGAATGCAACTTCATCAGAAGCTACCAATATAAACAAATCTGGTTTTTTATAAACTATCAACAGCTGAGTTAGTGTGGAAGATACAAATCAACGAAGGCATAGTTTGTACCTCTCCTTGACTCACAAAGTCATGGCATCTTCCAAGATGATATATTCACAATTAAATCACGTTGTTGAAAACGTACAACTACTGTCTTAGATGCACATAAACATAGGAACCATACGAATGTAGATAATTCCAAATTAATGGAAACGGGGAACTTTCTACATCAACAGTGTGAATTATTCTCGAAATTCTGAATTTTCCATCCGATCACATTTTTTCCCAGTAATAGTGAACTCGGTTTATCATGGTTTTATTCCTCGATTTTTGATTATCAAAGTTTGCCAAAAACTCGCTGTTTACTAGGTATTTATTACTTAGTATATATATATAACAATTTTCGGATGGAAATCAGGCCGAACGTTAATTAGATGATCCTACCACTAAACCTATGTTGACAGTTTACGAAAACCTATCAGTTGATAAATTCATATTTTGTGATAAAAAAAAATACACCGAAAATCAGTTCTACGCCACTTCTCCAGTTGTCGAAACATGTCATAAGGTGCTCACCCAAAAAGTTTGAAGTTATTATGAATTCGAAGTACACGTCCCAAGACTTTTTCAGTGAGTAGATTTCCATGATTCAACATTTAGTACAAATTTTGGTCAACAAGGTCCATATGAACCTCCTGAAAAATTCACAATATGGAACAATCCAACCCTCATGTGCAATATTTTCGAAATAGGAAACATTTTATCACAGTTAGTAGTGTTCTTCATAATCTTTGGATACTGGGTTCATATGTACCTTCACGCATACCAGACATGTTCATCTTTGATAAAAAGATTCAAATAAAAATTGTTTTTTACAACAAAACATTTTATTGGATATTCAAGATGTGTACCATACACTTTCAACTACTAGATAACTTGTTTTTCAATGAATTGATTATACATTTGAAACAAAGTAAAAAAAAAAGCCAAAATTTGTTAATCATATGCAAGTGTTTTTAAAAACACCCTGAACCATTACCAGCTGCGAAGATTTAGAAATAACCCACTTTGCAATTTACAAGAAGTTGTGACTGCATTTATATATAAAATACTTCTCGATAATTCGAACACGTCACAGGGCTCCCATATGGATTCAACAAATTATCTTCAGTTTCATTGAGCCAACTATACATTTTTCTTGACAGTGATTTCAAACCGATAGACAAGTTGTATGCATCGTAGAATTGAAAAAATGAAATTACAGGAAAATATTTCCGGAATATTCCTCGACTTTAAGGTCCACACAGCCGAATTCTCTTAATTATTCAACTTTTCCAAAACTTCCATATCCATGAGAGGAACCCTGTCACAACTCGCAATGGATTAAGATTATACAAATTCACTGGTGTGCAAAAAACAACCAAAATATTCTGGCAATGATTCATCCTTTATTTGAATAATTCAATATTCAGTCAAATCATTAAAATTCAGTAATACATACCTTACTCAAAATCTGATAAGATACAAAAACACCACTCTGTACATTATCCTATGAAGTCGTAAAATAGGTCAAGTTGAAATGCATTTGTTGATAATATCCGAAGACAATTTTAAAATGATGACTCTAAAATGAGCAGCAGCCACAAACTGTTAACAATCCAGCATAACACTGACTAGTTACCTCACCCTGTAGAGTGGCTCAGTCTACAATGAAAGTGTATATTGAAAAAACTTGCTAAGAAGTCTAAAGACATCATTTTTGTCTAGGATACAGATTTTGTACCAAATGTAACAAAGTAGTTAAATTTTAATATACAGTTTTAATTATTAATGTGATAATAGTCACCTCCAGTCGACCATCAACTATAAAAAAATCATAGCCGACTTCTTATGACCATCTAACCGAGAGAGGGGAAGTCACGTTCATCATCAACTTTTGGAGCCTGGCGAGCTTCAACACTTTTTTCCTCAACCTAGAAGAGATAATGAGTGTCAATAAATCAATGTTGATACCAAATGCTGACTTTGTCCAAATCTCCTAATCTGAAAAATCATGTTACCCAGAGCCATAGTTGTTAAATATGTAGTTGAAAATAGTTGTTTTCAACGTAACTCAGGAGATATCAAATTGTGACCCTAAATAGGATGACTTGTTTATTTTCATTGAAGGTTATTTCAGTTGAATAAACTCACAGGAAATCTAGTTTCCAAAAATACTGTGAATTTCGAATCGGTACTGTAGTAAACTTGGGTGGCTTTGGCTCCCCTGGATTTTATTAATATTCGTTTGAATGGCCACCTATCGAATTTGTCAACTTTTATCAAGATTCTTTATTTGAAATAGAATGAAGAAATAGGAATGCGAAATGATCCATGTACTGAATTTTCAGTAACAATGGTTGAAAAATATGTGATCAGCATTCTGGAATTCTCATATTAAATATATAATTCATTTATGGACAAGAAGTGTCAAATCGGCTTCAATGGTCTTCCACTGAAAAGCATGTACCAAACTGTACCAACGCAGAAACTAAATTGAAAACTGGAAATTTAGTTCTACTTCAACATTCGAGACTGATTCATGTATATCACATTCTCAATTAGATCAAAATAAAAAAGGAATTGGTTTGAACTGAAACAGAGTTTTCCTATGCTTATTAATAATAGGTATTTTTTTGAAATAATACCCACAGCACAAATATAAATTCACTATGAATTCAAAACAGCAGCAACTGAATTGTTTTTATTCACAAAATTTTCTTTAAAATCATAGTTATTTTGAATAATTGCGGGAGGCAAAGGTGTCATTTTCGATCAAAACACATGCGCAAATTCTATTTCCATTTATCCCATTTGAAACCCATTTCTCAAGTTGGAAAACTTATGAATCATATTGGTAATCATTCACAAATATGTTCGGAGAGGGGCAGTGATACGAAAGAGGTTGAATAGATAGCACCAAGAGCAATGTAGGTGTTATATTGTTAAATACTCTAACAATTCAGAAGTGGGATATTTTAACGTGTCTTTAGTGGAAAATTGTGGAATCAACAATGAGTGATAGTGACAAACAATTTCGTCGAGAAGGATTATGAAAACCCGTGATTAAATGCATGCAGTTAACAAGAAAATGAGGTCATACCAGAGAGGAATGCTGTAATTTGAAAGCAGCAACAGTTTTGAATAGTTGTTATTATAGTGAGTATATATGGAATTATCGGAAGAAAAATAGGTCCATTTTCTGAACGATTAGGAATCGATATGCGTCATCACTTTTAGAGCAAATAAATCAGCTTCGCGCAAGTTGTTACCCCAGAAAAAAATCACGTATTTCCTAAATTCAACGGCGAAACGTATCCCAACTTATCTCATGGTTAGTAGAATAGACAGGTTGCCTCGTAAATCAGGAGAAGATCAACGCGTCATCAAGATGTCAGACGTGCAACGTCACGTTAAGTGTTAGGTTAGGAAATATTTGTTCATTTTATTTACGTAGAATCTGGTATTTTGATGAAATTATGAATTTTTGTGGATAGTTAACTTCATAATAATCTCCCAAATTGTGGACAGGGTACGCAGCAGAAAACCTTATTGCATATCATAATTGGTATGTTTGTTGAAGAAATGCCTGATAGGACAGTTTGCTGTGTAGCTGTTGGTAGACAAATAAGGAATTCTGCAGAAAATGTATCATACTCCACAATAAAATTTTGGTTTAATGTTTTTGTATATTGATATAAATCACCAAAAATGTTGTCATTTTTCAATTTTCCAGGATGATTAAAATTTTCGTTTTTTATGTTCATAATATTAATTCCTTTCCACCAATAACTAAATGAATATAAGTAAGTCTGGCTCTGATGGATGGATCTGAGCTCTTTTCTGGGGAATCATCAACGAATCTTTTCGTAACTTCAAATAAGATTTATGGTGGTTATTACAAACCTTACTATCATCATCGATTTTTTGACATTTCAAATCATGAATAGGGACAAGAGCCGAATTTTTTTCATTGTTGAATTGAATCGGCACTCTGGATGACGCGGTGCCGCGCTAGTCGATGATTGGTTCAAAGTTACGAGGCAACCTGTTTATTATACTAACCTTGAACTCATATCTTACCTATTAGCGTTAGTGGGGGGTTTATGAAGACACGATCACTACCACAATACGATCATCAACCAATAGTATACAACTAATCACGCGACTGTTCATATCAGACTGACTCATGGACGTATAAACACAGATGGACACAGCACGCCTATACCTTCATCGCACATTGTTTTGAAGCCTTAGAGTTCGTAGGCAGTCGGGTTGAGGGGAAGAGAGTAGGAAACGATAGACTGTGATTGTTCCCTTCGCTACAGTGGCGTACGTGATTAACGTATCGAGAAGTTTTATTTCGTTGTCAATAAAATTCAATGGACGATTCAAAACTAAACACGCATTCAAATATGGGCTGAACATTGAATTAGTAGCTATAGGTATATAGAATGAATAAAAATAAATAATATCAGTTATTTTGACATCCCTTATAATCTATCGAACATCTAACGGCAGAAATATACTAAGTTGAATAAATAACATGATATTTAACCCCTGTTGATTTTGTAATGTTTTACTCACCAAAATATTCATAAGGTTATTAACTCTTTTATTATAAATATTCGTTGTTTTATTAAAAAATCTAAAATATTTCTCAGCCTCTTTACGAATTGCAATGACTAATTTAGATGCTCTTGTAAGGTTTTCATACTCTTCCCTTTTCTGTAGATTGGAAAAAGTTTCCTCATTTTCATCCGTCAATAACTTCTTACATCTGGAGCAAGTGACAATAGAATTCAAACTCCTTGATATGAAACCTGCTATATAACTAACAATATCATTGGAATACTATTATGATCATGACATGATAAATGAACCCATTGTTACGCCTATGTTACTCATTTTCGATAATGTAAACATATAGTATTTACGAATAAAATGCCAGATCTGGGTGTAAAAACTTAGTTTTCCTGCATAACCAGCACTGCTTCACCATTTTTACTGTCTATGTTCAAAGTATTTCACAAAATAACTCGATAAAACACTATTAATCACTCAAACGAAGTTTGGTAAACAAAGACTTGCTCCAAGCGAATGTCAAACGAGACTGATTTGACGCAATGTTGCCAGTTGTACATAACCTCTGTTGGCTCTGTTACTTCCGCTGGAGTAATACCATGTAATACTACCTCGATTACGAGCAATTTTCATTTTATTGAGTTGATCCCATTTATTTCAGGAACTTTCTGAATTTATTACGATAGGATTGGATAATTAAAATATCCCAAATGAACAGAATATGATTTTAGACTAAAATTAGGATTTATCAATGACAAGACGTGACAACATCTAATTCAATGGCAGATGTACAGAATGAGACCATGTCACTGAATTTCTCGGCTTCACATTATAACGTAAACAACTGAGTCCATCTGTGTTTATACGTCCATGGACTGACTCAACTAGTCACTCTTATCGGAATTACCCATTTATACCTATCTGACCAAAGGCCGATTCTCACTAGTGCGATACCGAGCGGCGCGGAGTTCAGTACTCGGTAATGACAAGACTATGTCGTAAATGAATAACTTCTCGACATGTCGGACGACTCAAGGCAACATGGAAGAAAAAAAATCGATCCCACTTCTGAGATATTAGCGCTACTGGGGTTGTATGAAGACACGATCACTACCAGAATACGATCAACATTCATCAACCAATAGTATACAACTAATCACGACGACTGTTCATATCAGACTGACTCAACTAGTCACTCTTATCGGAATTGCCCATTTATACCTATCTGAATAATGATCAAGTAATAGCATGACTCGACAGCCGTTTTAGTCGCTAACATACCTGTTCATCGCCGCCGCGGTAACGCCTGTCGCCGCCGTCCCTGTCCCTGCCGCCCCTGCCGCCTCTTCCGCCGCCGTCCCTGTCCCTGTCCCGGCCGCCGTCCCTGTCCCTGTCGCCGTCGCGGTCGCCGTCCCTGAAGCCGCCGCCGCCACCGCCACGTGGTCCGCCGCGACCGCCGCCGCCGCGGCCTCTGCCGCGACCGACGCCGACGCCGGGGCGTCGCTTGTCGTAGAACTGGATGTCGATGTCGAGCACGTGCTTCTGCCGGCCGACGCGTTGCGGGAACTCGGACGCGTCGAACTCCTCCTCCTCGGATTCCTTGGGGGGAAAACGGCGTAGAGTGTTTTGACGGGGTTTCGGCACAGATTAGAAAACCTTACAGATGAGACAATCCGCCCATTGCGTTTGATGTACCTTTAAATTTTGCACATCGCAGTTGCCGGATAGTCGTTGTCACCGCTGTAACTACTGATGTGCAATGTTGCCATTTTATTAATGCATAATCAACGCCAATATAAAAGATCTGTGATAAAAGGTAACCTACTTCGAGTGATTTACTATGAACAAGTTTGTCATCAGAAATTTGTGTCTATTGGGAATAAGGTGGATTCTAAATGAATTGTACGATGAAACTCGAATAAAACACATTCAATTATCACTTGTAATCTCCCTAGCAGCAGAATAATTACCGATGATTTTTTTCAAGGTCAATGAGTAAAAGCGATAAAAACATTATAGGGAATTAATTCTGCTGCGTGGGAGATTCGGTAAGAAAATATCATAAATCGGAGTTGCTGTTGTTAATATGATGAGAAGATGAACCCTATACGACCTATTCTGCGTAGATACTGTAGATAGTAACTGATGTTTATTACTAATATTTCAGGAACATTCAAAACAGTAGCCCGTTTTTAATTATAACATCTAATATCACATGTCTACCCAGATTTTATACTGAGTGATGTTTGTCAATAAATATAAGGCGCTTCATTTTTGACAGAAAAATAATTATCACTCATTAATTCTGTCAAAAGGAACTAACAAAATTATAACGGCAATCGCCCGGAGCAACTTATACAAAAAAGGGCCTTCTAATTGGTTGAATATAAATTTATGAAATTTTCTAATAAATGATCAGAATCTAAAATTCTCAACTTGAAATGTGTGATATAGCAGCAGTCAAGGTATAGAAAAAATTGTGATATTTTCATCCAATGGAAAAGTTTGATTGAAGTCAATAATACTCTCACAGGTTGTTTAATTTGTGTGTGATAATCCTAATCGTGTTAAACGAAAACATTTGAAAAATAACCAACAAAATGATGACAACGATGTTAACAAAAGTAGCTCAATATTTTAGTGCCTGCGCATATCTAAGACTGGACCTTTGAATTTTGCGCTTTCGACATCTCTCTCTGATTTTGTTCGCCCTGTCTGACTGTCTCATCTGTAGTTTTCTAATCTGTGGTCCACTTGCTTAGCCGCACTGAGCGATTCACGGAGTTCGCGTCAGCTTCATGCCAATGTCGAGTAAGTTAAGCGACTTTTGGTAAAACTTATGCGATCGCGTCGGCTACATGCTAATGTGACGGAAAATTTATTTTAGCACTTTCGAGCGATTTTTGGATGAATTTATGAGTTCGCGTCAGCGACACGCTAGTATTACAAGGAAAAATTTCTCTAACCGCGATGAGCAATTTTTGGTAGCGACTGATTGCAAAGATTGAATTACAATACATGTATTAGATACCTTGGACAATGAGGAAGTTTCCTTATAACTAGTATATTACTTCTGTTTATAATAACTACTGAAATTGTCTATATAACTTAAAATTTTCATGGCAGAACACTAAGGCTTACTACCTAGATTCGGTGTCATTAGAAGATATTTGTTGATTATAAGTTTCTGAACTTAATTCGATCAAGCCCACTGACCGAAGAAAAGAAAAAGTAGAAAGCTGTTGCTTGCACTGTTGCCAGATTGCGGTAACTAATGAATTTAAATATTCAACAAATCATAAAATACTTGGGTAAAATAATCCACTTCAGAGAAAAATTACCAGTCATACTTATTTTGTAGTTGAACAACTTCATATTAGAACCCTTTTTCAACATCTATTTATGTTTCGTCTATGATCAACATTCCATTGGGCACCAGGATAAAATTTCAAAATATAATTCTGTTCCTACTAAAATTATTGAACAATTAATACATTACATATAATAAATAGCAATACCATTGCAGAATATCTGACTATTTAGACATATCGATACTTTCTGCAACTTTGTAGATGCGCAAAAGACATCAGAATGGTGGAAGAGCAGAGACTAAATTTTTGGGATTCTATCAAGTAAAGTTTGATTACACATGAAAAATAAAAAATACATATTCGATGAATTTTTACTAACTAGAACATGGAATAAAAATTAAAATTTTGGAAAATTTCCCAATAAAATTGAAAATTCGGCTCCATTTGATTCACAACAGTTCATCAATGATATGGACCAAATGAAATATAGATTCTCAACCTTACCTCTTCATTTTCCTTTTTCCTAAGCTCGTACATCTTCTTCCACTGGCTGGGGTCCTCTCCTTCACCGGCTTTCCTAATGTTGTATTGGGGCTTAATGCGACCAGCACATTTGGCCTTATATTCATCCAATGTCAATTCTTGTGGTTCCTCTTCAACAGGGGTTGTCTCGACTTCAGTTTCCTCTCTGATATAAAGAAATTGTATGATAATACCTGACTTATATCATTAGCGAAGATAGTAAAATAGTAGAAATAATCATACATATTTTAGAATTGAATTTCTATAATTTCAATCGGCATTCACTAATTAGCGATATTTCAAATTAATACTTTCTTTCCACAACTTTTGTCATGTAGCAAAATTGAGGAAAAAATGTACAGTTGGAGGATTAATGATATGGTACCAACAACGCTTTCCGAATTTTTCGTTATCCGATCATTTGAAACACAATTTTTTCACTTCAAATGTTTTACATTCAAACAACCATTATCACCTTCATTGACAATGCATGAATTTTCTCTTCACCACTATCCTTAATAAAAATCATCATTCACTTATTTTGTGATATGAGGAAGTGTTATTAGACCAAAGTAGTTTTTTTTTGTTGATATTTTGATTGCACAAGGAAAAAATCTATGTCACACATTTAATAAAAATGTTAAAATTACCTCATCATTTGAAGATGATTAATGATATAATGGAAAAACTAATGGCTACCATTCATGAACATGAAACTTACTTCTTTTCAGTTTCGGTGGTTTCAGGCTTGACTTCATCACCCCAGCTTTGGTCAGCATCATTGTTGGGCCTATCAGCTTCCCTTGAAAGAGTAAGAGAAAATAGATCGCTCAGTACCAATGTTTTCCTCCTAACTTACTCAATAATGTCCTTGTGAGATCCCCAGTTATGGGCTCCAGCTCCCTCACGTTTGTCGACCGGCTTTACTCCTCTGTAACCATGGCTGCTTTCAGTATTGATATACTCAATTAATTCGGAATTAAAAATCAACTGAGAGAGGCACACTCTGACCATATATATGTAAAAGATCAGCTTTGGGAGCATAAAAAGAAAAAATTTACCATATTTCAACACATTTTAAACTTCAATAAAACAATTGCTAATTGTTCATATATATTTTAAAACTTATACATGGCTCAAGACTAGCGCAACGGAGATTTATAGCAAAATGGTAGAACTTTTCAAGTTTTAGTGACTTCAGTAGTTTGTATATTGATAAAAGCAACATTTAGAATTTATTCTGAGATATTCAGAATGTCCCAAAAGATGTGGCATATCGAAATATGTTTTTTCTCATGATGACCAAAAGACAAAATAACATTCACATATTTGATTCAACTGATAGTTTCAGGTAAAAAATGAGTGTGTGGGTATAAACAATGTGTCTTCTATCATTCAAGTGAAAATAGATATTCTTGAACCCTTATTTGCATGAAAATTTTTAAAATTGTTGAAAATTTTTCATTCAAACAGACTGTGCCTCGGATTCAGTAGTGTGTAAACAAAACTTCAGCATTATGTATTTATTCTGCTTTAGTGTTGTTGGCATGTGAAGTCACTAAATGTCAATAATTAGAGATATCTTGCACTGAAGAAGCTTGTGTATTGATCAAACACAACAATTGCTACATGAAATTGGTTATTGAGAATAACCTTGGTTATAACAATGAAATCACTGGAGCCCTGTTGAGAATTTCACCATCACTTACGTTTTGTCAGATCCACTTTGTCTATCGAATTCACGTTTGCCCCGTCTGTCATCAAAAGTCCTTCGTGGGCCTCTCGGGCCCCCTGGTTTGTTTCCTATGGCACGGGGGTCGCGACCCCCATCGCGGTTATCTCGTCCTCCCTCACGCGGTCCATCTCTGTCTCGTCGTTCACCCCTATCACGATTGCGGTTTTCGAAATTGTCTCCGATTGGTTCTCGTCGCGGCCTCTCTTCACGGTCCCTGAGAAGGTTTACTTCAAGAAACTTTCCCACCATTTACATAATAATTATCATGGTACATACAACCAGAGAAAAACCATCAAGAATGAGATCAACATGTACCTTCAATTTTCAATATTTCGACCTATCTTCAATACATCATATGGTTAGTGTAAGCGTACCATGGGATACATAGTATTTACGCACACAATAAAGAACATGTGCAACTGCAAATCACATGTTATTAATAATAATTGGAAACGCTCACCGATTTTCAGAAGATCCATTGAATGGGCGGTCTTCACGGTTTCGCCTATTATTCCTTTCCTCTCTATTCTCATTAGACTTGTTATAAATCTTCTCGCGGTCCTGTTTACCATCAGAATTCGATCTTGGCGATATCTTCGATTCTACAAAAAAAAGCGATTATCCCACAAAAAGTATATTATCGTCTTTATTGTGGCCAGAATCACATGTGCACTTCCATAAAACTAGAATGGCCGCCTCAGACTTGATGAAAATCAACTTACCATCACGTTTATTATCCAGAGGTTTGAAGTTGGGGTCCTTGACAGTTTTTTTAGGGACAGGGGCTGGTTTTCCCTTCAACACAGGCTCGGTTTTCACTTTGTTTTCCTTTTCGGCAACTTTGCTCTTCTTTTTCGACTCCTTCTCTTGTTCCTTCAAGGAGAGCGTTTCCAACGGATCAGATTCATCATCCAAAAAAAGAGCGTACCTATTAGCTACGCCAATTCCGTAGGAATTCTCCATGATGATCAATTGATAGAAAAGTCTTCACAACCGAAAGATGTTGGAAGATATATTTATGGCTACTTAAGCCTTTTGTTATTCAAGCACTCATTCAACGCAATATGGCCGGTTGCACGAGGTATATCACGCAACTGTGGTAATAATCTTCTGAGAGCGCATGTGCCACAGTCGGAAGCAATTCTGATTGGTTGACAGATGAAGTTTGATAAAAACTGACAAATCATATCTTTTCCTCATTGGGAGGGAAATTACAGAAGGCGGGTTACTCAAAAATTCTTACAAATATATATGCGAACTTTTTACTTTTCATTATAACTCAGCTATCTTATTGAATTTTTTATTCATCAAATATAATATTCATCCATAAAGACAAGATCTCTTCGAATATTTTCTCCTTCTAGATATTTCAAATATTTGTTTTGGTTATCATCATTTTCTGTTTTGGGAACCCTGATCCTGGTTCACCAGTTTCCATTTCTGGCATTTCTACTAGCAAGAATTCAGATCCACCAGACTCCATTATAGGAGATCCGGATTCGGAAACCTACCCGGGTTGACACGATCCCTTAAACCCGCACGTTCGCTTACCTGCGTTGACCTGACTTGCATTGCCTCGATTACTAACCCAGGGTCCTCTTTCGTAACCCGACTTGTGACCCGGGTAAGTTTTCGAAAAGGTTATGCCTGTGTGATTTATCTGTGAATATGATGAATATACAACGAATTCTATAGGCACTTTCGGAAACTTACCCGGATCACAAGTCGGGTTACGAAAGAGGACCCTGGGTCCTGGGTTAGTAATCGAGGCAATGCAAGTCAGGTAAACGCAGGTAAGCGTTAGCGAACGTGCGGGTTAGGGATCGTGTCAACCCAAGTAAGTTTCCGAAAGGAAAGGAGAATGGTTTTCCTCATTGATCTTATTGCTTACGCTAGATCCGGCTTCCTGTAGTAATTTTTTGGTCAAGGGGGTCTGCAAGAAAGTAGGTACTACATGATCACGTGGTACAACACATGTATGGACAAAAATGAAAACGACCAATCAATGACCTAGTACTTTCAACCCCCGGACCTACAAAACAAGTAACCTGGATACCGGATCTAGCGTAAGCAATGAAAGATCTATGGTTTTCCTAATCAATGCTGATTGAGTGATTGCCATGGTTACGTTCCTATATTGAACTATTATTATACCCTTAGGTCAATATAAGATTTTAGTTCCTATGATATTCAAAAGATGCGCTACTATCGTAGTATCAAAATAGCCTCTATGGCAAATAACTTCCGCTGAAGCTTTCATTCAACGGGAAAAGTGAAACATAATAGTATAATTTCAAGTCTAACTGTTGTAATTACAATGTTCAAATATAATTAGATTAGTGCTTTGAGTGGTTCCATCCTTTAGTCAGCGATTGAACTAAAATTGAGAACTGCCAGAGCTGCGAGGCACAGTGAGTCAGTGACTAATGGCGAAGTCTGTGATGGCGAAAATGCTAACAGTCTGTGGTAGACACACCAGACCACAGTTGAGGCACAGAACCTGTCTGTTCTGTAGTTGAGGGTTGAGGTAGAAGAATCTCATTTGATACCACTACAACAGAACATAAATACCCTATATGATCTGATTTTTGTGGATTTTGATTTCGCTTTTCTACAAAACTGTTGGTATAATGTGAATGTAATAAAAAGTGATCAACAATAGTATTTGCAGAAAATGCATTCTGTCACAGAAAAGTTAAATTTTATTCATTTGGAATAAAAACAAAACGTTTTATGGTATTGGGACTTGAGTGTTATAATGATGAAGGTGTTTCCTAATTTCGCGAAGGCTCCTTCGAGTTTTTCTGTGTAATCCGATGTTAAATTGACGTATATTGTGATACAATACATCATGTTCGCATTGCCCACTTTGATTACGGTTTCTGATTTTGTCCAAGAAACTCGGGATGATTACAACTCTCCTATTACTTCGACATTCGTTTCGAAGATGCAGCAGTGCAGGACTACTATTACAACATTGGAAGAGGTAATGTTTTAATATTGTAATATGATAACTTGAGTCAATCGATACACTTTCCCTTTCATACCTATATTAGTATAGTAGTATTTTTAATATTTCACTTTCATCAAAAGTAGTTCCAAAGCTTGGCGTTTCTCAATGAATGTTTATCTCACCTAGAATAATAGTTTAAGTTCATGTCATAACCTATTAAAGCCATTACAACTTATTTTAAAAATAAATAATTTAATTTTGATACAGTTATTTCTATGAACGTTCTGGATATTCAAAAAATTATTGGCCTTTCTGATAACTCTAATCACAGGATGCCTGAAGTGATAGTGAGTACCTACAACAGGAAAGCTAACAGGAAATAATAAAATGTTATCAAATTCAGGTATTCAAATCTCGAGTTGATCCATGACAAAAAAGCCGTAGAAGTTTCTTTGAGAAACACTAATTCTTTTCCAGTAGGTAAAATTTATTGTTGGGAAAGTTTGGTGGATTTCTTGGCAGCATCCAAATGACAACCATCAGTGGGTGTATGTAGGTAGATCTATCAACCTGTTCAATTTCAATATTAAGTACCTTATTTCTTGATTCACCATGTCATTTATCTTTAGAGACCACAATTCTCATCATGTTCACAAGGTAAATCATTGAACAAAGCTCGGAACAAAGTATTAGATTTCTGATTATTGAGGTATGTCATCAAATTTGTCTAACCCAAAACCCGATAATTTTTTTAGTGACTGAGTCTGTCTAGTAGGTAGGATATTCTAGATATTATCTCATAACCTGATTAATTAGTTGAAAGTTGATGAAGAAAATAATGTATCATGGTATGCTTTCCTCTGTTGCAGGCAAATGATTGAAAAAAAAGATATAGGTAGGTGGCATTGGTTTTATCAGTTATCTGCTCCATAATTTGCTTCAATTTTGAACTATTTTCCACTCATCTCACTAAGAATCATTAGAATAGTCCATTCAAAATTTTTCACAAATTTCTTTATGAATTTGTATGTGTTGAATAGCACTTAATTTGTCTATAATTCATGTGAAACCACCAGAAACGCCGGTAATCGCGTCATAATCCGAAACCATTCCAATATTGAAAGGATCACAAAAGCATTGAGAATCAATAGAATATCATTTTTTGAGCTATGCATTTCATATTTTAGGAAACTTAAATGCAATAATATTCAGACAGGAAAGTCGGTTTCATCACTGTGAAACTTCCGAGGATTTTCTCTTGTAAATAATTTTCAAGGTTGATACACCAAAAACTGAGTCTAAGTGACCCTAAGATGAGTTAAAATATTGTCTATTGTATTGTTTACCTTGATTTTTTCAAAATTGTGTCTGAAGTGAAATAATTTTCAAAACATTTTCATCTCCATTTCCATCCAGCGATAGACATATGACATTTCAAGAAAATGTGCTCGAACCTCGGCTCGAACCCTGCAATTCAAAATCTCAAAAAAATAGGGTAATTCATCTGAAATGAAGAATTTGAAGGCTGTATCTTCGGCTGTATCTAATACGCGCGATAGCTTAGTCCTTGGCTTAGTCATTTCATGAGGATCGGGGATACCCATAATGATTACTTCTTTCTAGTCATGGTCAGATGTCAGATGAATATTAATCATGGACAGGTGTATTACCTCCTATCACCAAATTCCTCGTTTGGTTAATTTGCTCCACCTACTTGGTAGTTGCTATTTAAATTCAACTTTCTAAATGGAATAACAATGATGACCATTAAAATATTTTGATTTTGCCGGAAGGTAATAATACACAGATATATGTGTAAGGCTAAATTAAGAGATGCCTATCTACTTACAGGCTATTATTTGTAAGAAATGACATTCTGAGCCTACTACTATGCTTTCTGAATGGAATTTTTTACAATTCGACATCATATTTTCTGTTTTATTGTTCAAAATCACCTGTTTTAAATGGGATTCTAAACTGATAACTAGCATTTCTATCTTGGAAAATAAAATTCGTGAATTTCAGTTTAGTTATTTTCAATGAATAGGAATTTGACTCGGAATTTGACGTCATGATTCTGGTTTCTGGTTAATTATATTGGGCCATGTGGTGCGAAATTTGGCAGAGATCATGACTTGGGAATTAATGTTAACCTTTCAAAGACTCATTTTACTAGAACACTAAATATTTGAGATACATAGGTACCTGTAAATTCTTCAAGTTGTGCTATTTGACGTTTACTTGAGAAAAAAGTTAAACATCTCCGTGAAAAATAAATTATCAAGTAATTTGCGCATGCTGGCTCAGCATTAATTGCATCATATTTTTGAAGTTTCGATTATAGTGAGTCAAAATTAAATGTTCCTCGCTCGAGTATGAAAAGGGATATCGGGAGATAAGTTCAAAAATGCATTATCATTGACCATTGTGAAATTGAGTAGCATGGTTACCAGTTCGCCTCATAAGTAGGTTCAATATTTTCGGGTCTACATCAGTTGAAGAACAGCGCTCAAAATCTGGATAGAAGGTCTTTTCCTACATATTTAAAATAGAACTCATGGATGAAAATAAAGTCGAGTTGTTTATTAATAGTACCTATACATGAATCGCTGATATTGTGATATATTCAGTATATTTGATGGAGTACTTCTATGAGGAATTTCGTGATGAATTAGTGTTAGTATGAAACAGGTATAGACTATAGCCATAGCCTTTAGGGAAGGGTGAAAGGCACTCGATAATTTTCATTTCAAATTTAAGTTTTATCAGAAATTCCAAGGAGAATTGAGAATCAACTCGATCAGTTTTTTCTTAGATTTTGCTTGAACTTTCCTAGGAATTCCAAGATATTTCAAGGAACTCTCATATAACGTGATTACTTGAAATCAAAGATGTTCACTTCAGAATCTCATTTGGATTTTCCGTTTTGTCTCTAATAAATTCTTCGATAAGTCAGTAACACTCGGTGAAATATACGATTCAAATGATATACAGGGTGACTGGTATGGAAACGTATTCCTTCCAGGGGCAATAAATGTTTATAATTTGTTGATTCGTTGTCTTCTTCACCTATATATACCACAATAAACCTAGCAGAACCATTTTCGAATTTCAAAATCGTAATAGTGTAGTAATTTATTACTAATTTATTACCAGATTTCCGAATTTATTACCCTTCATTAAGGCAAAAAAACCAACGGTTCTGCTAGCTTTATGTAAACCTAGCAGAACAAAAACTCCCAAGTATCCCTGTAAAGAAATTTCATTCAGTCCATAGTTTATTACTAATTTATTACTACTTTATCACCACATTGGCGAATTTATAACTTTTCATCAAGACAAAAAAAAACCAACGGCTCTGTTATATAAACCTAACAGAACCACACCTTCAAAAATATTTTTTTCATAATTGACATAGGTCATAATTTGTTACTCTTTTATTACTAATTTATTACCACATTATCGATTTTTTATTCTTCGTTTCATGAAAAAAGTAATCAATTCTGATATTTCGATATCAACCTATAGCAGAACCCGAGAGGCAGAAACTAAACCCCAAGTATCCGTGAATGGAAATTTTATTCAGTCCATAGCTTATTACTGACCTATTACTACATTGAAGAATTTATTACCCTTCATCAAGACAAAAAAAACACGGCTCTGCTAGCTTTATACAGGGTGGGTCACGGTCGATGGTATCTTAAGACGTTTACAGAGAACGGGAGATAGGATCATTCTTTAAATTCGGGGTTTCTTGGGTCCTTGGGTAATCCGTTTTTTTCTATCGATCTAACACATTTTCAGCGCTGCGGCGTTGCCGCTTCTATCGAAAAGTAGCAACAACTTTGTTATTTCAAATAGCACCCACCCCTTTATTTTGTAACATTTTCAGGTTGTCCCGAAAGAGCTGATTTCTTCGATCCATTATATTGAGGTCTAACAAGAATGATTACAGATATATAGGGTGTGAAAAATCGATATTTGTCGAATTAGGGAATTTTTTGTGTCGAAACTATTTATTATTGCTCAAAATGGCTTGCATGTCCCTATCTTAACTTTTCATCAACTGTCTACTGATATCAAATTAAAACAAAATAGGGTGGTGCAAAACTCAAAATTCTGAACCACCCTTTAAAACCTTGAAAACTCTTTTTTTCATATTCGACATATATCATAATTTGTTACTCTTATATTACTAATTTATTACCATATTCCCGAATTTTTTACTCTCCATTCCAAGGAAAAAATCATCAATTCTGATATTTCGATCTCAACCTAACAGAACCAAAAATATCGATTTTTCACACCCTGATCTGTAATCATTCTTGTTAGACCTCAATATACAGGGTGATTTTTTTTGACCGTCTATTAGAAGTATCTCTAGAACGAAAAGAGATGATTTCTTGAAAACTTGGCAACAGGCACAGGATGAGGAGTTCTATACGATGAAAATATTTTCAGCGTTGCGGCGTTGCCGCTTCTACCAAAAAGTAGCAACAACTTTGTTATTTCGAATGGAACACCCTATATTTTGTAACATTTTCGAATTCTTCCTGAAGAGCTGATTCCGTCAATGCATCATACTTGGGGTCTAGGGTAAATGATAACAGAGATATAGGGTGTGAAAAATCGAGATTTTTCAACTTTAGGAATTTTTTGTGCCCAAACTATCTATTATTGCTCAAAACGGCTTACATGTCCCTATCTTAACTTTCTATATACTATCTACTGACATTTGATAGAAACAAATAGAGGGTGATGCAAAACTCAAAATTATGAACCACCCTGTATTCGTTTCAATTAAATATCAATCGATAGTATATAGAAAGTTAAGATAGGAACATGTTAGCCGTTTTGAGCAATAATAGATAGTTTGGGCACAAAAAATTCCTAAAGTTGAAAAATCTCGATTTTTCACACCCTATATCTCTGTTATCATTTACCCTAGACCCCAAGTATGATGCATTGACGGAATCAGCTCTTCAGGAAGAATTCGAAAATGTTACAAAATATAGGGTGTTCCATTCGAAATAACAAAGTTGTTGCTACTTTTTGGTAGAAGCGGCAACGCCGCAACGCTGAAAATATTTTCATCGAATAGAACTCCTTATCCTGTGCCTGTTGCCAAGTTTTCATGAAATCATCTCTTTTCGTTCTAGAGATACTTCTAATAGACGCTCAAAAAAAATCACCCTGTATATAATAGACCGAATAAATCAGGGATACTTGGAGTTTTGGTTCTGCTAGGTTTAGATCGAAATAATGGAATTGATGATTTTTTCCTTGAAATGGAAAGTAAAAAATTCGGGAATATGGTAATAAATTAGTAATAAAAGAGTAACAAATTATGCCCTTTGTCAACTTTGAAAAAAAATATTTTTGAAGGTGTGGTTCTCTTAGGTTTATATAAAGCTAGCAGAACCGTTGGGTTTTTTGCCTTAATGAAAGGTAATAAATTCGGGAATGTGGTAATAAATTAGTAATAAATTACTACACTATTACGATTTTGAAATTCGAAAATGGTTCTGCTAGGTTTATTGGGGTCCTATATATACCTACGGTATTTATTTACACTTTTATCCGAGAAATTGTATACTGTGTCCTGTAATTGTGCCTCTTTTTCAATAATGTTTTTTAACCATAATAAGATTAAGGGGAAAGATCGATGGTAATACCCTATTTTGAAGAATGAGGTGATATCTATAAACTCAGATTTGACAGCTGTCACATCGTAATCGAATATGTTTTGGGCAGTCTGCCAAAAAAAATTGTTTCATTTTTCTTTTTCCATATCATAATATTTCCAGAAAAATGTATTTTATTTCAAATGTATTTCATCGGATAATACGAATTTCGAATCGGATTTCAAGTAATTCTTTCCTCAGGGGAAGTCTATCATACCCAATTTTGCACCGTGATTTACCACCCTACTAAAGCATATAGGTAATCGTAGTATAAGATGCCCCTCTTGAAATTTCGTTTTCAATGCCGCACCCTGTATACTGGCGATGAATCGGCTGCTATCCTAACGACGTGACGCTACCTGTTCATGATAAATAAAAAACAAGTGACTAAACTTGGGAATATAGTTCATTGATACAACGATATTCGATATATCTATACCGGGTGATTCGATTGCGTATTTTTTTATATTGGTTTCATCATTAGTTATACAGGGTTTTTCATAATTGATTGGAAATACTGTGGATTTCTGGGCTCGAAATATTAAAGAATTCAACCCAAATCACTGAAATGTTTTATTTGAAGATTAAAAAATGTTTTTTTTAAAAACCCGGTTAACAATGTAGCCTCTCAAATCTCAACAAAAAGTTGACGTTATCCGAGGATTGTCATGTGACAGCTTTTGCGCTCGCGTGACTCTGCCATAGGTATATTGTTGAAAACGAACTCATATTCTCTTGGATGAGAGTTAAAATTGTAACTCTGAACCTCCTACCAGAGAAATCGAGAAAAAGTATGAATTATGATATGATAGATTCATGACAATAATATGCCATAATAAAATGAAAGATTTGAAAGTAAGTATCCTAAACTTGTCGTATTTCTCAAAAAACAACAGTGAGTTGAATATAAAGCAAAAATAATATTTACTGGAAAGGTAAATTCCATTTATTCTGCGTTTGTACGAAGAATTTGGTGATGTGTATTTCGAACGCAAAATGTCTTCAAAACCGACTTCACACTGAAAAATAAAATATAAATTTGCGTAATAGCTGCGATCTTATGACAAAAAAACTCCGACATAATTAATAATACACATTCAAAATAACTGCGCAGCTTTATGTTTACCTTCAAATATCTAGAATAATAATTCCTGCCAAATAATATTATACGGATAAGTCAATAGGGAATGTAATAGGGAACAATAATTTTTAAATCTTCAAGTACAACACCCTGTATCTCAGTATAGAGCCACAATCCACATTTTATATAAGTGATTTGAGCCCAAGTTACTCATGAACTGATTATCTTCTTACAAAGTAAGGTTGAGTTCGTTAGCATGCATAATTTCTATTAAACGTTGAGCAAGTATTTGAAACATTTTGAACAACTGTGGCATAGACCGGATGTTTCGCGTAATCGGTCATTTCATGACATTCTTGGGAAACTGGAATAGTTTAGGTTGACAAGTTAAATTTTGTTTGTCTGCTCGGCACTTGAGAATGTCGACACCCGATCGACGAAGGTCACTAACTCTTTTCAGCTCAAATATTTACGCCTTCGGGTTTTCCCGGAAACAACTTCGTTATTTTGATTGGAACGTCATCTATTTTCTCTAGTTATTTTTTGTTTGTAATGATTCAGATACAAATCCATGTAACATTGAGTGCGTTACCACTCCTGAACACCACTTCCAAATTCTTCAAATATTACACAGGGTGCATAAAAGAAATTTTTACGATAATAATTGACAAATTCGGTTTTTGGCACGCTAAATGTTTTTGGTTGAAAAGGCTAAATTGGACATAATTCAAAAAAGAAACAGATTTGTATTCCATGCAAATTAGATTCCAAAAAATTTGCAGCAAAGCGCTTTCGACTGTTAGGTCATCATCAGTGCATACTCGTCAGGTATTACAAAAAGATTTCCATAAATTAAAAAAGAAACACATACATCTGGTATACAAACTTTTCACATAAATAAAATATGTTTGGTTTTCTCAACATTGAGATAAACCCGTTAAAATTTTGAAAATTTAAAATTTGAAACTTGTCAACGAATTTTACCTGTTGATTGTTCAACCCAACCCAACCTAACCTATCCTAGCCCAACCCAACCTAACCTCTATGGACGATTTTAAATTTTCAAAAACTAAATAATAGTATTAATCCGACGGGTTGACCACTAGGAGAAAATGTGTACACTAGAATTTCTATAAGCCAGAATTCCCCTGGAATTCCTCCGGAAGAAATATGTCAATTTGAACCGAGATTTGAACAAATAACGATGGAATTTTGAAACTAAATGTAGATAATACTCGGAATTCCGGGGGAATTACGGGGAAAAAAATAAGCAGATTGGTATGAGCGAAGTTGAAAATTGGTCCATCCGTTCGGAAGTTATGGCAATTTGCTTCATTTTTTCTATGATGAAAAAAAGTTTTTTTTTTATTTCGATTCTTTCGATTGGAGACACGGATTCTATGAAAAAAAAATAAGCAGATTGGTATGAGCGAAGTTGAAAATTGGTCCATCCGTTCGGAAGTTATGGCAATTTGCTTCATTTTTTCTATGATGAAAAAAAGTTTTTTTTTTTATTTCGATTCTTTCGATTGGAGACACGGACTCTATGAAAAAAAAATAAGCAAATTGGTATGAGCGAAGTTGAAAATTGGTCCATCCGTTCGGAAGTTATGGCAATTTGCTTCATTTTTTCTATGATGAAAAAAAGTTTTTTTTTTATTTCGATTCTTTCGATTGGAGACGCGGATTCTATGAAAAAAAAATAAGCAGATTGGTATGAGCGAAGTTGGAAATTGGTCCATCCGTTCGAAAGTTATGGCGATTTGCTTCATTTTTTCTATGATGAAAAAAAGTTTTTTTTTATTTAAATTTTTTCGATTGGAGATACGGATTCTATGGAAACCAATAAGCAGATTGGTATGAGCGAAGTTAGAAATTGGTCCATCCGTTCGAAAGTTATGGCGATTTGCTACATTTTTTCTATGATGAAAAAAAGTTTGTTTTGATTTCGATTTTTTCGATTGGAGAAACGGATTCTATGGAAAACAATAAGCAGATTGGTATGAGCGAAGTTGAAAATTGGTCCATCCGTTCGAAATTTATGGCGATTTGTGCTTCATTTTTTCTATGATGAAAAAAAGTTTTTTTTGATTTCGATTTTTTCGATTGGAGAAACGTATTCTATGGAAAAAAATAAGCAGATTGGTATGAGCGAAAGTGAAAATTGGTCCATCCTTTCGAAAGTTATGGCGATGTGCTTCATTTTTTCTATGATGAAAAAAAGTTTTTTTTTATTTCTATTTTTTCGATTGGAGAAACGGATTCTATGGAAAAAATGATCAGGTTGGTATGAGTTAACTTGAAAATTGGTCCTTCCGTTCGACAGTTATGGCGATTTTCCTTCTTAAGGATTCAGATCTTGGAAAAAGGAGGGAATAAAATAGAAAAATACCATCAGATGATATATTCGGATTCCCCCGTAATTCCCTCGGAATTCCGAGTATTATCTACATTTAGTTTCAAAATTCCATCGTTATTTGTTCAAATCTCGGTTCAAATTGACATATTTATTTCGGAGGAATTCCGGGGAATTCCAGGGGAACTCCGGTAAAATATGAAATATCTAGGAACATCACACACCAAATCATTCGGGATTCCAGAGGGGATTTCTGAGTTCAAGATAAACTTCAGACCTAGCTCCAGAGTGATGTCACTAAATATTACAGAATCTGAATAATACCGATCAGTAAGGCTATAGGCTGTATTGTATTATATCGAAATCCTCGTTGGAAACAGAATATATCATCTGATGGTATTTTTCTATTTTATTCCCTCCTTTTTCCAAGATCTGAATCCGTAAAAAAGAAAATCCAAGGAAAACATTTTTATTGAGAAAAAATTCAGCAAATCTAGGGTGTAAACTGTAAATCATCATATCTATCGAACACATGATTTAATTCACATAGGAACATACAGGGTGGTTCACTACTAGCGCGACAGAGATTTAAAGCGAATCTGCAAAACTTTCAAATATTTTCTCATTTCAGTAGTTCGTACGTTGATAAAGGGTAAATTTCGAAAGTATTTCGAAATATACAGGATTTCCCAAAAATTGTGGCATATAAAAAAAGTTATATTGTTTCTTATGGAAGTCCATGTATTTGGTTGCATTTTTATATTCTCCCTGAAAAGCTTGTTTCATCGATTTATATCAGGGTCTAGGGAGAAGATATATGGTTTGGAAAATCAAGATTCTTCAGCTTTATGAATTTTTTGTGTCAGAACTATTCATTAATTTTAAAAACCCCGGTCAAAACGGCTTACATGTCCCTATCCTAACTCTTGAGCTACTATCTAATGATATTTAACTGAATCACATATGGGGGGGGGGGGTTCAGAATTATGAACCACTCTGTATTTTTTAATTCGAATATAAATAATTGTTGGTGAATAAAAAGTCAAGATAGGGACACAGCCGTTTTGATCAATAATGAATAGGTCCAACACAAAATATTCCTTAACTTGAAAAATCTCAATTTTTCACACCCTATATTTCTGTAATCGTTCCAGCTAGACCCCAAGTATGATAATAAAATCAGATTTTCAGACATAATCTGAAAAATCAATAAAATATAGGGTGTTCCAAAAGAAACAAGATAATTAACATTGATGTGCCACAATTTTTTGGAACATCCTTCCTGTACATTTAAAAATAATTTTAAAATATAGCCTTCATATACAAACCACTAAAGTTACAAAATCACAGAGAAAAAAAACCGGAAATGAACTTATCGATGATCATGAGTGGTTAAAATAATTTATTTAACATTTTTAGTGAGAATTTATCAGATTTTCTTGAACATTTCGTATTTTTTCTGGCGTTAAAAAGAAAGGAATTCCCCAGAATTCCCCTGGAATTCCTATCAATTGTACACCGGAATTCTCATGTGGTCAACCAATTCTTAATTGTTAAGTTGAAAGTTGACCAACTTCGTAATTCTTGAGTATTAATTTAATTGACAGATGTAAATGTAAACCCTCATAGACGTTCTCGTGTATTCAACATTCTTAATTGTTAGTTGTTAATTTAATTTTTAGCTTAGTTGAATATATAAACCCAGCATAACCCTCCAAATTAATAATGTTTTGAACAGTTTAATTAATATACTTTTTTCAATATGGAAATACACCCTTCTTAGCGAGGTGTTAGGTAAGGTTTATCAGGCTTTTATCATGTATTTTATCATTGAAATATTATAAATAGCGATAGTTCCAACACCTGTGAGTCAACCAACAATAATGGCACAGGTACTGATTTTAATGCTACTTTTTAGATAACATCAGAGTTTAGCAGCTTTTATCATGCATAGATAGTCTGCATATGCATCGAACGAAAATTGGTCATTTATTTGTTCACTGAATGATGGATGAGTTGTTATTGGCATTATTATTCCTATTGAATCATAGTTACCCAAGGTTTGTTTTCGGAATGGGCAGCTAAAATGACTGAAATGTGCAAGTGCTCTCATAAGGTATGTGTGTTCAAAAAATTCTGAGCAATTTCTGAATGTGGATAGGTTAGGGATTTTTCGAAAAGAACCGGAAAACCTGCCTAAATGAAGACGAGATGAAATCCTGTATATAGACCCGATACAGTCAACGAAATATTCCAAAAAGTATACCTATTCAAGGCTGCATCAAACGTTTGTCTAATGTGATATGTTCTCGATTTCGTGATGCACTGTTTTAAATTGGTTTCACACAATAAATTACTTTTATTTTGTTATCTATTACACTCGCTGTTACATATACCGGATGTCCATGGAAGGTGGCTCAGTTTGATTCATAAAACTTTTGACAAGTATCTCAACTTTACGCAAATTGACATAAACTTTCGATTTTAAAATGGGACACCTGGTATATTTTCAGGTTTTTGTCTCCATATGATATTAAAAATACAACCGCGTGTAATTATTTCAATGTTTGTTACAGTTTTTTTTAATGAATTTTTGAGTTCTCACCGAAGTTCTAACATTCAATTTTTCAATTCTTAAACCAGTTTTCTCACAACCTAATAGAGTGCAGTTTCGAATTATTAATCGTAATAACCTAACCCGACGAGCCACCATGTTGCCATTTGAAAATTATAATCAAACGTCACTTAACTTAAACATTCTGATCGAAAACAGTGACTTAACAAACATTTCAGGACTGAAATTAGTTATTTGAACGAAAAAAAAAGAAGAAATAAAAAACGGTTACAAACAGTAACAAATGACACATGGTTGTATTCTGAATATCATATGGAGACAAAAAAACTGATAACATACCAGGTGTCCATTTGAAAATCGAACGTTTATGTCACTTCCGGTGAAGCCGGAATTGACATAAAGTTATGAAGTTGAGTTACTTGACAAAAAGTTTAGTTTTATTCATTAAACGGATCCCCCAAATTTCATTTCATTATCACCAAAAAAAGTTGTACGGGCTAGCCACCTTTTGTGGACAACCGGTATACCAATTTATATATTTTTCTAATGGTCAGAAATATTTGAGTTGCAGATGTTGGGTGACAAAAACGGTCATATGGTAATAATTGACACTTTTTAAAATTCAGAATTGATTATAAAACTTCATATCTTAATGTCATTAGGAATTTGATGTATTATGTGACCTCCACATCCAAGCTTTTTTCACAGATGGTTGAGAAATGAATAAATGTTACAAATTATTCATGTATATCTGTATGTATCATTGTTACAGACGCTGGATTACGACAGGGATGGGCTGAATAAAATGAAAAAAGCCATCAAAGCCATTCATACATCTGGAAACTGTAAGTATTATATGTATTCCTAAATCCTATGTTTCATTGAAATACAAGAATGATATGTTTATTATTTTGTGACATAAATTATTGATGCGCTATGATCTTGTTTAATATTGTTTGTGAATGCAATGAGACAAGCTATACATTTGGTGGTCTACTCACAGGGAAAAATGCTGTTAATTGAAGAAACTGAACAGTACCTGCACTAATAAGTACTATAAATCTACGAAGAATTAGGAGAGAAGTTTAAAATTTGAAGAACATAATAACTTTTGTAGCATGATGAAACAATTTTATCCACCACCAGCTCTGAAAATGTTTACTATCTTCGACCTGAGAAATTGTTTTTCTTTCCCAGAGGTAAATAAAAAAAGTCACACCCTACTAGTCAGGACTAGTTGATAATGAAAACGAGCACTGAATTTAATTCTCATTTAGATTGTCATTCACCTGACAGCTGGGCTGGCAGCCACATTTATAGTTATCATATTCGAAATATTCATTGTATAATATGGATGAAGATTCTCAAATAATTATCAAAGTTATATCGGCTAAGGCTTGTGGAAATTGTGGGGATTCCTTGCGTTATCTTTATAGGTTATCAACTTATCAACAGGATAAAATTGAAAAAATATGTTGTTAGTGGATAAAATAACATATTGACCACGGTACAGAATACTATTCTCGCCTCGCTTCCCAAATAATAC